>OU015498.1:32831943-32936943 GCA_907164885.2 Dolomedes plantarius | reverse complement strand
CATTTTCTTAAAAAACGAAAAATGGCCCAAGATGCAAAATTTCTTTCTGCATTACGAAGTACAAATAAAAAAAATCTTTAAATCCAAGTCGGCAATTCTTGGAGAAATTTTTTCCATAGGTTAACAGTTAGGTGGTCTAATACAATAGATTTAGTACACAGCACCCTGAATGCTATATAGGTATATCTGTTGTTCTTTTTATGAAGCTGTTTTCAATTTATGAAAAACAATTCATAAAATAGGGCACTTCATTTATACAATGAGACAAAATTTCTAATATTCTAGGACATAATAATATAATGTTTATGGCAAAAGATATATGTTACTTTAGTCATAAAAACAAATGAATCGAATAAAGAAGGATTACTTAATTGGCTCGTCAGTCGCTAAAGAAATTGGTAGAATATTTTCGAAATGAAAATTAAAAACCTGCAGATGAAGCAGGATAGTCATTTGCTCAACTCTATCCTCGTATCTGGAATAATATGCGATCAGAACCCAGAGTCGTTAAGATTATATTCAAGTATCATCATATTTCACAAGATATTGTCATTTATTGCCTTTTCTAAATGCGCATAAAGATGAAACGGGATTCAGTATTTCCTTTATGGACGCTCTGATGATTATTTCTTTGCGAGCGAATGGACAAAAATGAGAGCTTATGGTAATACTGCCATGAAAATAAATTAATCCTTTTTGGTATATTTAAATGTTTTATCAAATCAAACACAACTTTACGATGTTCTTTGTTTAAGTTGAAATTGTCCAGACCTTTTTGCATCATTTTTGTTTTTAAATGCATGTAAATGGTTTGACAAACAATGTCAACCGCATTCTTTCATTGAAATTATTAAGAATATTTTCAGCAAATTTACGAAGGAATGTTTATCGTATAATATTTCTCGTGATCAGCTATTAGAGAAAATTACGGTAGCTATAAAAACGGTAGTCAAATCGGAGATTTTCTCTGTGCAAATAGAAACTGAAATTTCATTAATGTTCAGCTTGTAAGAGCTAAGACCATTTTCCCAATTATTTTGAAAATAAAAGCATGTAGATTACCACTGAGTGTTTAATATAAAAACTCGGTGATTAATGTAATTTAAGATTCATCTAGTTTTTACTGTAATTACTACTAACTTTGCAGTTTGACTTTTGTATTCAAGATCAATCCCTCAGTTCCGATCAAATTCTAACCCAAAATGCTGACCGAACTTCGTTTTGACCGTAGAGTCAGTATGCTATGTTGAGAAGTTAATTTGTTTTGCGTAAATCAGCATATATGATTCTATAATAAATCCTTTGATTCTATTTGATGTTTCTTCAAATTCTTTATTTGCGAATGCCTGCTGGCTATCATGAACTTGCTTATTCAAGCGTCCAAGGAAGATGGATGCGAAAGATTTTTCTTAATTTTAAGGGTTATATATGAGTTACTTACATTCTTAAATAATATTTATTTATTTATTTATTTTTTCTATATATTCAGAAACTTATGTTGATTCTCTAAGACAAGATGTTTAATTTTAATTTATAAACCACATTTACTATCAATTCAGCCTATAAATATGGGCCTTTTAGTATGAATATGTTACCAGCCGAATTTAGACCGAGCATTTTGTGAATTGGTAGCCTCTTACCACCACACGGAAGGATTTTCAGTCCAACTCATTTAACGAGCCCGTGCCCAGCAACAACACGAAGGTATTCAGTGAAGTTTGTCGGGATGCTAAACGAGCATCTACAGCACGAAATCCATTGAACTACATACTTGGTTGTCATTCGCCTTCAGCTACCCTCACGGCTCATATCGCTTTAGAAAAAAATGTGATATCTTTGTTCAATCAGTTTCTATCCAAAGTTATTACAAGAGGTAGCATGAAATATATTAAGGTTGTCCCTCCAGGGGGTGTCCTGAACGTGGTTTTGCTTTAGGCAAAGTATTTCATGTAATCTACGTCATGTATAAAAGTCTGATATATGTGATGGAGTATTATCCTATTCCAGTAGATTTATTAAGAACATTTTTTTACTATGAGTTGAGAAAAATAAATAATAATGGCAAATTACATTTAAGTAATAATTTAATTGAAGATTTACAGTAATGTTACAAACATAATTTCAACAAACAAATTGCCACAGTTTCAATTTCCTGCCGCTTGCTACAGAGCATATGTGGCATAATTTCAGCTATAACGGGCATAATTCTAGAGCAGCATTTCTTAGACTGGGGTGGCCGTACGATGGCCGATTGACTAGGGCGTTGGCTTTTGGTACCATAGTCTGTGGATTCGATTCCCACTATTGGCATGTGTGCTTGTAACCGTTCAGAATCGGGTTTAAACTGCATATCCAGGGGTTAGCCCTCGTGTAGCAAAAAAATACCGTAGCGCTCCAAACCAAACCTTAACCTGTGGGTCGCGATCCCCATGGGGCATGACAGATCACTATTAAAGCAGCTATTAAACTAGTCAAACGTACAGTTATATGAGCCGCTGACTTGCCAAATTGTTTAAGTCCATAAAAGAAGAATTTGAGAAAAGTGATAAAATAATATGCATTGTTTTTTAAAAATTCCTCCGAAAATATAAATTCACTAAACATTATATGTTATTGCAGATGTAGTTTTCCGTAGTTGAATGTGTTATTGCAGATGTAGTTTTCACCTGACGACATATAAATTCTATAAAAGAGAATATCCTTAGAGTAATATTTTCTATTGTTAGAATTATTACGTGACTAAGGGAATGATTTGGCAAATGAAAAAAAAAGTAATAACATCCAATTTAGTGTTTAAATTATTTTTTTTTGTTACAGGGAAAACTTCATTATTATATATTTTATATTAAAGATGTTTCGCAAAAATGAATTGATGTTGTCGTGACTGATGCCCCTTGACCGACAGAATATTGCAAGTTCATGTCCATAAAGGCTATTGGGCGAAGTGGTGTGGCCCCGATTTTTAATAGCACCACAAGGGTTGGAGTCCGACTTGGCTAAAGGACCTAGCCCGTAATTTTCAACCGAGGCAAGACCATAACACTTGATCCCGCACCTCTAGAGGTAAATCTGTGAACTTGGAGGACATTGCAGCAACGACAGATTTTTCGTGCTCCAGTCGCCATTAGTGTACACGGCGGTGTATTTGTCAGCGATAGGCATCGAACCAGAGACGTGAGAAAATGAATAATAACTGTCGATTATTGTCACAGTTATTATTATTAGTTTCTTCAAAGTGATCCATCAGCAACATAAATGTTGTTCATAAAACAGCAAACATAAAACAGCAACATGATATTTTCTTCTTCTGTTGTATCTCAGGTGCCGTCATGTTGCTTTATTGTTGAATTTTTATAATCATCTTGTTTAATAGAAGGAATGAATATTAACAGGTCCGTCATATCTTCCCTATTTTCTCTCGCCACAGTTCCATCTGTAGTCTATAACAAGGGCTTGCGTGATTTTTCAGACGTAGTGGTCTACCTGCTACAGATTTTCTTATATTAATGGCATTAAATTCTGAATCTTCGTGAAAGTATTTGAATTGTATAACGTGCGGTTTCGAAAACTTTATAATTTAAATTTTATTTTATACTCTTAACTGATTAATTTTTTTACTTTTTTTGTAATGAAACAACACTAAAAAATTTATCTTTATTATTATTACCATGTTTTCATTAACTTGCTTTTTAGTTTCTGTGTGTGTTTGTTCAGTACAAATCTTGATTTTTAACTAACTTCCCGACTAGCTAGACATTTGAAACTTTTAGAATAGCTCAGAACACGATGACAATGCATTTTTTAATACTTTCAGCCCTCTTTAAGCAGAATTGAATTCAATTTCAGTTAATTTTGTTTTGTAGACTGGTGCAGCCATCTATCGGCCGGGACGTGAACGAAAAGTTAAACGCAAGTTAATTTCCAATTAATTTCATTTTCTTTCAAGTTGATGGGATAATTCATCAATTTTTTTTAAAAAAAGTATTTATTAATATATAGAATTGTCAAGTTTATATGATTGAACAGATAATTTAAAAACATGATATATAAAAATTTCTTTTCATCTTGTAATTATTATGTACTTGATTCTGCGTTTGAACTGCCTTATTGCAACGGTTTACATTAGAGTATGGAGTTAATTGGATTGGCTTCTGAAATAAATTATTTATTATTGTGTGGTCAAAAAATGTCATTTGGTGGTGTTAATCCCCAATATTAGGGAAACCTGGCTCGGGGCTAAAGAGTTTTGCGTGTGGGGTCCCCATTTATTACGACCATAAGTTTGCTCCTCTTTTTTACCTTTTCTTCTTGCTCACTACTCAATCCGCCCTTTTGAATATTTATTTCCTGTACATCTGTCTGTAAGCGCCTCTCCCTTCTTTATATCCTTCTATTATCTTTAGAGGCCTCTTTGCAATTGGCGCTTCTTAGCCTTTCCACATTTTACTCTCGTTTACTCCAATTAGTTTATTCTTTGCACTTCCTTCTTCCAATTTCAAATTCCACGGACACAATGTCGTTGTACCGTACGACATCGGTCCCATAATTTTGAACCGAGTCAAGTTACGAGACCGAAACACTAGACCTGCACCTCTAGAGGTAATGTTTGGGAACATGGAGGATATTGCAGCTACTGTACGACAGATTTTATCCGTGCACCAGCTGCAATTAGTGTACATGTCGGCAGTTGTGTCAAAGACGGGTTTTGAACCAGCAACTTTCAGATCCTTGGCTCGACACCTTTGCTGACTGCGCCACCGCGCCCCTAGTGTTTTGACACTAAAATATGAAAAATTTCAAACAGTGGACTTAATCGATCTGTCTTATGAATGCCTCATTTATCATTACTGTTATTATGTTTTGGTCTCGAGTTATTCATTTTACTTTTCTTATGTTTGGGTAGGGGTCGTGGGATTAAAAAGGTAAGGTTGAGCTAGACCGTATCTCCTTCAGGTTAGCTCGAGAAATACCGAATAATTTTTTATATATTCTGTTTCGTTGAATTTCATGAGTAATCGGCCATAGGAAGAAACCTACAGTTTTTTATTTCTTATTGCCACTATTAAACTATTACCAAATTTATTCCACGCCACACGCTTTCTTTTTATTTACATTTGTTGGCGTATGGAATGTGGCGTTTGCTCAAAACTTATTTTGTACTGTGTGCAGATGGGGCACCCACTTGGAGGTCCTTGGCCGTATTGTGGGCGTATAGTTCATCTAAGCTGCGACTGTAGACTATTCCTAACACACCAGTAGTTGTTAGCAAAATAAATATTAGCAAAATGTATTTTACTAACGTTATAAACTTTCTTTTGCCTAGGGGGGGGGGGGGGGGAGCGTAGAGCTTAAAAGTCATCCAAAGAAGAGCCTAGGAATAAAAAGTTTGAGAATTTTTGCATAACACAGAACGTGCTCTCTCTCAAAATCTTTTTCGTTTCCAAACGGTGTGACATATAACGCCTACTAGTTATGTTATATTATTAGTAAGTTTTGTGATCTACAATTTACATGTGTTTGGATAATATAATACAAACTCAGCATCTGTGCGTTTTTTCACTGGTTCCCTGTTCTTTTACAAAGTTATAAACCACCTATTAAATAACCCATTTAAGTGGTTGCTCACCCATAAAAATAAGTGTATCATTCCTATATATGTGTAAGGTGCGTTGAGCCCATACTGTAAGTTGTGTTTGTCTTTTCATTTTCTATTTGACTTATTGCTTCCTTGGGGGACTCGGGGGCCTTGGGATGTTTTTGGGGCTTACCTGCATCCTATTCAGAAAGTTCCCCTTGAGGTAACTGATATGGTCAGGCTCCCTGATGACGAGACCTGTCGGTTACCTCTGTTGGTTTATGGTTCAGTTCCGGCACTTATACAGAATCTTGCCGTTGGTGAGTGGATGCCCAGAGGGCTTGATTTCTGTTTGTTTCTTGTCTATATTCATATTATTTTTATTTTTATATATCTCTGTTGGATTATTTATTTGTTTTTTCATTATGGGGATATGAAGCTTCTGCGCTATCCTCTATTGAAAATGTTTTCTTTGCTGGATATGTTTTATATTAAAGTGAATTAGCAGTCTATGCTTGATTTTTAATTTTTATTTATTTCTATTGTTTATATTTTACTTCGTATATATGTGAATAAGGCTTCATGGAACAAATTGCTAATATTAATCTCAGTTTAAATAATTAATAGTTTATTTAATAAAATTTAATACTTCATACAAGCAACATTACAATGTTATATAAAACACTCTTTTACTACCTTTTGACGAACATAAAGGAAAAGCCTTTTTAATATTGTTATTAATATTTAAGTCAAAAGGCGAGCACACGTTGTATCACGGTAAATAGATTAAAATTTCCGTTTGAAATTTATTATAAAATAGTCATATATTAGGATTTTATGCAACTGGTCCCACAGATTTAAAATGCAGAAACGGATATGATAAATAATTTCGTTTTGATTCCCCTTAATAGTCTTCTTTGACCAATGTCAAAACACTTCCCAATACTTGATTCATCAAATTGCCTTAGAAATTTCATATTGTCTACTAAAATCCAACTCGTATCTTTACAATCATCTTATGACAACATATCGCATTACTCTTTTAAGTGTATCAGAGAATCGTCTCCTCAACCAAAAACTACAAAAATTTTACCAAAGCTAACTTATAAATTCTAGACCGAATTGAGTGCAGTTGCTTTACGCCCTGACTTTTTTCAGCTATTTTACATTATTTCAAATTTGTGAATATTTAAGTTTGAACCGGAGGTTTGCCTGTTTTTTTTTGGTTGTTAATTTCTTCCTTTCTTCATCACTCCCCTTTGGCCAATGGCTTATTTTAATGTACAATACAAGGTGCTTCATAAATCTCTGGCCAAATTTTAATAGGTGATAGAAAACACTAAATGTAACATTTTCCGTATACGAATGTATACTCGGAGTCGCCAGACTTTGTTACTAGATTGCATTGTTGGACGGCGGCAATCTTGTCTCAAGGATATCTGTCGCTGTTTCAAGTGTTCGCGAAGCGTAGGCAATATTTGAAAATGTATGTCAATCAATTTCGTCAACGTTGTCACTCATGTATTAATGTTAAAGGTCATACCTTTGAACAACTCATGCAATATAGTTGTAAATTTTTGTATACACTTTATGTTTTTCATTTATGTTCCAATAACATCTAGTATCAAAGTATGACTATTAAATTAGGAGCATGTCTTATTTATTCCCATTAATAACATATCACTTTTGTTTATGTGGTTCCAAAGATGAGCATGCTACCATCAGGGTCATAGAAATGATCCCTGTGCATTTTATCCTTCTTCTAGTAGCTTAAATTTTATAGTTTCTTTTCTCTATTTGGCAATGTCCGTAAGACCTGCTTTCCTCCACCTATAACCGTCATATAAACATTTTGTATACAGGGTTCCCACCTATATCCATTACACAACCCTTAACCTCTAAACGGTTGCAGCTTAAGCCATAAAGTTGGTGTCTAGGTATAGTAAAAATACTATGCGCTACTCGATGAGACAACGTACAACGCCATCTATCAGCAAATGTTGGAATTAGCGCTTTTATCTCAAAAACGGTACGAAATAGGGGAAAAAAGTCAATTACAAAGTTTTTCAGCATCATTGAATTAGTAAGAAAAGATACCTTGCGCGTACTAATACTCAAACAGAATGTAAAAAATGAACATTTGTTTGGTCGTTATTTTCAACACTATGGTGTCGTTGGCAAATGTGTATAGTGGCTAATGGAGAGCATTTTCAGCAACATAAATAAATGATCCTGGAGATAGGGAAGTGTCTCAGTTTCTTGCTTCCACTCTTTATGACATGACAATTTTCGAAATCGCAACCAAAAAAATTTTCATTTTCTGCATTCTGGTTTAAGTATTAATGTGCGCAAGGTGACTTTTCTTACTAAATCGATGATTCTGAACAATTTTGTAATTGACTGTTTTCCAGTATCTCGTACCGTTTTGGAGATAAAAACGCTCATTCCAAAATTTGCCGATAGATAGCGTTGTAAGTTGTCTCATCGAGTAGCGCATAGCCTTTTTACTATACCTAGACAGCAACTTTATGGCCTTAGCTGTCACCGTTTAGAAGTTAAGGGGGTGTAACGGATATAGGTGGTAAAGAGACTGTATAAAGGCTCTCTTCCTATCTTCAAGAAATTCTTTAAAACTTATAAATGAAATAAAGAGCTCACTGGGGCCTGCATATGTAGCTCATCAGGAAAAATAAAAATAATTGCACTCTCAATCAAAGAAATTATATTTAAGATATTCTTAATGTCATTATATGAATATTTGGAGTGTAACCACAGAGTTTTAATACTCAGTTTCTGTAGTAATAATCTTCTGATCTTAATAATGATCCAGTAATACTTGATTAAAATAATAAATCTGAAGCTTTTGTTAATTGTTATTCAAGCATTTAAATATTTGATAGCAATAATTTATATGTAATCAAACCATTTTAAAATAATGAATTATTTCTCGACATCATTTTGTAGAATTAATGATTGTTTCTGAATCCTAACTAGGAAAATAAATCTAGCTTTGAAATTTCTCTCAAACAACTCAAGCACTTCTCTGAAGTGCGACCTCAAAAGTTTTATTACACAATTACTTTGACTAAACTAAGCACAAAATGTGAAACTCGCTTCAATCATCAGCAGAAATCTTTTATCAAAATTTAAACACGTTGTACAAATAATCCTTCTTCAGAAATCTTATTGAGATCATTTATGAGTATGTTTTTTTTTAAAAATATAAATGGACATTTTTGTTAAGTTTAAAATTGGAAAGTTTCGAATAATCAAAGTATGTTGGGAAGGCGGAACGCAATTTAATCGCATCTTTGAAAGCAATTTAAAGCTTGGGCTCTGAAGTAAGAATTTGACTTTTCCGAGGAGTTTTGTCGAATTCTTATTTTCTTTCATTTAGTGATGTACTTATTAAAAATTCTTCACGATTTTTCAAGCATTTAATTGAATTTTTGAAGTGCTGGGAATATTGGACTAAATTACTTTTTTTTACGTTTTATCGATTGGGTCTTTGAATGTTCGTTATGATGTAATAACAGACGAACGAATATATTTCATTCAAAAAATGTGGTACACTCTAGTATGTGTGTTCGAAAGTGCGCTTTATATGCGAAAGAGTTCCAATAATTGCTTCTCGTAGTTCCTAAAGAAAAACATACTTCTAACTGCGTTTGAAAGCAATATTTTATACCTATTAAGGTTTAATTTATAAAAGCAAAGAGTTGAATTATATTATTTTATTTCTTAAGGCGATGGCGGACATTACAAAGCTATTTTTGAAATTTTAATCCAAGAGATATGAAATCTTGCATATATACAGAGGCTGTTCGCACATTTTTTAGACGATTTTGGTAAGCGGTAATAAAAAATCTTTTGCTACAAAAGAAATAATTGCAATTGTACTATGTTTTTAAAAGTCAAAATTATCGTCTACAGGCTTGAAAGTTTTGTTTTCATTCAAAATGGCTTTTTTAACAAAGCAGTGGTTCGAAGGCTACATTTATGCTCTTTCCGAAGAGAAATATGCATACTCCGTTATCCAAAAACGACGTGAGAGTCATGGTTTTGTGATATCTAAACCGTCGATAGGTAATATCGTCAACAAGAAAGGAAAAAAACGTCAAATTGGAGCCTCAAGTGGGACAAACATTCCAAACAAGTATCCAAGGAAAAAACGGACATCTTCGACTATTGCAAAGGTACGTTGTTTAATGTTAAAAGAAAATCCCCCTAGTCAAAGGACAGTTGCAAAATCATTAAAATGCTCGGTGTCCACTGTAAACAAAAGGATAAACGTTGATTTAAATCTTAAGAAAGCGAAAAAACGCAATGTGCATCGTCTTCTTCCAAATCATATCGCTGAACGCAGGACACGCTGCAGAATTCTATATGAGAAACACTTATCCAAAGAAAAATGGAAAAACAATTGTCACAATAGATGAATCATGGGTGTATTTAAATGACTGCAACAAAAAAAGAGCCATTTATTATCAAGAAAGGGGAGAAAAAAATTGAAGTACATGGTTCAAAGAATCGAAAGAAAGTTTTTCTAAGGGATTCATGATTGTTGCTGGTTTTTCTTATAATGGCAAGTTAAAAATAAAGAGAGTGGAAAAAATGTCAAGATTAACTCCAAATACTATCAGGAACATATTTTATCGGCAATTTTTCTGAATGAAATACCATCGCTTTACCCACAGTGCCATCAATCTGTGAGACTCCATCAGGACAAAGCTAGCAGTCACACATCAAAATCCACTGTAAATTTCCTAAAAGAAATGGAACAAAAAACTGGTATCAAGGCCATACCCTTCACTGATATCCCTACTAAATCTCCCGATGTATCACCTATGGATTTTTTTGCTTTCGGACTTTTAAAATATGCATTATCCAAACGTCGTCCCAAAACCCTTACAGGACTCTGGAAAGCTGTTCAGGAGGAACGGGATAGAATACCTCTTCTGACACTTCAAAACGCATTATTATCCTGGAAATTGCAGTGTCGAAAGATAGTTCAGAATAAGGGATGTCAAATAGAATATTTAAAGCACAAGAATTTTATGTAATTTAGTTTTGTGAATACAATATACATCGTCTAAAAAATGTGTGAACAGCCTCTGTATTCATTAAATTATAACTAAATCAAACACCTTGCAAAATGCTATAAATATTTAATTTTTTTTTATATTTTAAAAATTGAAATTATTATTATTTCTTTTAAAATGCTCCTTGCCATCCAATTTTTAACTTCCACCTTAATTTTGCTTTTATATTGCTTATAAATGCATTTTGAACAGAATTAGGTATTATTTTGAGCTTTCGTTGAATAGTTACTTTTTAGGAAATATTTTTATGCTTATACTCTGAAAATTTCATGAAAATTTTGTACTTTTCTACACTTAAGTTAGACTTTCATAAACTTAATGATGTGGAAACCTGATATGGATATATAACTTTATTATAACGTATTAGAGGAGTATTTATAATAAATTTTATAAAATTTCGTCTGAAATTATGACGTAAGCAGCATTTCAAAGACTTGCAAAACTGGAAATGACTCATTTTGAGAAGAATTCATTTAAACGATGTTTTTTTACCTGTATTTAATATTTACTTTTCTAAAGTCACCAAGTTTTCATTTTACTTTCACTACATATTTTAAATACATTTTATTCCAATATTTACATATTTTAAAAATATTAATACACAAAAAAAAATCCAATATTTTTTCGATTTTTGGTAATTTGAAAATCCAAACATCCCTTTATAATACATCCTCGGTTTTCGTCTTCTCTGATGCTTCATTTTGAAGCGAAAAAAATGCTTCCGTACTGGTAATACATGCTAAAATGTGTTCTAATTGGGTTTAATTACAAATTTTTTAATCCAGAATTCCAGATTTTATATGCCAGAAATAAGTATCACCAAGCTTAATGTGTTGTCAGAGAGTTAATATGTAATTAATTTAAAACAATTTTTAGGGTCAATTGTACAAAGCTTTATCTATTAGAAAACAAAAGCACAATTGCTAGGCGATTATTAGAAATAATTTTATGTTAAAAAATTTAGTTTTGTGAATAATGAATTTTAGGTCAATGCATTGCGTGCAGATTTTTTACTAGTCTATTAGAGATAAATATTAAATTATTTATATATATTCTATCCATAGGTTATATTTTAATCTACACCTAAAATAATTAATATATTTCACATAATATTTTTTCAGGCAAATGTAATGTGGAATAAATACCATAAATTAAAAAAAAAAGCTTTAAAACAATTAGTAATGTGTACTTACCTAAATTTAGGTAGAAATTATATAAACATACTAGATATATATGTATACAAAATTTTAGCAATCTGTGACAATTAGTTTGAAGATATAGTGCGCACAAGTTTAAAAATAACAGTTTTTAGAAAAATCCATTTAAATTTTAAAGTTTCTATAAATCACTTCACTATTAGCTTTATGCATTTGGCTATAAAATCAGTTCTAATTGTAGTATCGACTTCATTTTTTTGAAAAAAGATTCCTATCATACCATTCTTTAAAATTAAATCCTAATTGAAAAATTGAGTTTTTCGAAGGTTTTAGGGTGATCTCCCCCCTTAAGAGGTAGAAAATAGAAAGAATCCCTATACAAGCGCTCAGGTTTTATTGGAAAGGGAGTCTCCTTACAGTTCCATTAGGCCATCAACTCCTTTCAGTAAAGGATGAGTAGGGATTAATTTTACTTTATTTTATCTAATTACTGTTTTAAATTATATCTGACAAGCTTAAAGATTTTGTATCAGAAACCAACCCCATCAATTTATAAACTGTCCAGTTAAGTTTGGTTTGGAGCGATATCGTAAACTTTTTGCTACACGAGGGTTAATTAGACCGGGAGATACAGTTTAAAGCCGATTCCCAACGGATATAAACATCTATGCCAACAGTGAGACTCGAACCCACAGGTTTTATTCCATTAGGCCATCAACTCCTTTCAGTAAAGGATGAGTAGGGATTAATTTTACTTTATTTTATCTAATTACTGTTTTAAATTATATCTGACAAGCTTAAAGATTTTGTATCAGAAACCAACCCCATCAATTTATAAACTGTCCAGTTAAGTTTGGTTTGGAGCGATATCGTAAACTTTTTGCTACACGAGGGTTAATTAGACCGGGAGATACAGTTTAAAGCCGATTCCCAACGGATATAAACATCTATGCCAACAGTGAGACTCGAACCCACAGGTTCTGAACCGAATTCCAGCGCCCTAGCCATTCGACCATGTCCTGGCGACTGTCCAGTAAAAAGTGAATTTTCTGGTTTTCAGGAACGAATAAATTAAATTTATATTACTTCTTATGGGAAAAATTCGTTTGGTAGTACTGGTTGTGCCTCCTGGAACCAATAAACGACGAGTACCGTGGCATCTCTTTATTAAACATCAAGGATATAAAAAATAGATTTATTTATAATCTGACCATGTACAACTTTTAATAACTCGGCTTTCTCTCCTGTTAATGGTTATCAAGGATTTGCAAATGTTCCAAAGAAAAGTTTTTATACATTCTATGAATTTCTTAATCTTATTTTCTTTAAATATTTTTACTAATGTTATTTATTAAGCTTTCGAACATTTTACCTCGTTATAAAACATATTAATGTTCATTCTTTTAGAATAAAAAACTACTGTAATAAGTGTAGGTCAATAAAATTAGTCCTATGTATAATTTTTTTTATCATCAGCAACCCTATTTAAAAGTATATATGTACATTCAAATAAAAAATTAAAGATTTAACTTTTTCATAATTCCGCACCTTGAATTGTTAATAGGCTACGCTAAATGCACACTGAGTACTAATTCTGCCAAAGAGTAACTGCATTGGAACGTGGGTAGGATATGTGATAAAAATAAGAGAATTGTGACAGGTCACGTCACAGAAGTGCATATTTATTCTTATGATTGATTTTCATGAATTTCTTCTCATGCAACACATATTGATTGGTACTTAAGAAGCTAACCATGAAAAGCAAACATGTCAAGAAGAAATAGTGCTTGGAGCCAGAAATAATCTCATTTTTCTCGTTTTGCTACCTTCCTGATTCCACTAGCTATGTTAACGTATAAATTTAGCAAATAAAACGTTTTTTACAAGCTTACCTTTCAGTGCGTCATTCGAATCGTAAATAAGATGAAAATTATTTTTATAGCAGTCAACATGGCTTACTTCCATTCCCAAGGCTACTTAAAAATTTCTAGCTGATATTCAGTGCACGTTTGGCTTACAAAGAACAGTATGTAACAATTATTGGATTTTTGTTGACACGTAATTCAAGTTATGAAAATACCTTTAGTTCATTCGATATTTCGCCTTAACAAATTAAAAATTTTGTAGCTTATAAAGGTAGCCTTATAAAGTTAAGACTTTTTAAGGTTTTGTAGACTTAAGTATAGCTCTCAGGAAACGACTTTTTACGTTTCTTTTATACCAGAGGTCGCTATAGTTACTTTTATAAAGTAGGAAAATTACCAGTTGAGTATTAATAAAAGTTTAATGCCTTTTCACGTTACAGTATAAATGTTCGAACAGCAATTTAGCAAGGACATGACTTGCAAGTACACTCCTGGCCATCCAAATTGCAACACCAAGAAAGACAAGAGATATCACAACAAAATTTATTTTGTAGATAACATGTTGACCAAGTATCAAATGATTAAATTTATAGACTTCTGTGAAGTGTGGTTCCTGCCAAAATCAGTAGCCAAAGTAGCGGCCATTGTTGGAGATCACCTCTGCCACACGCCTCGGCATTGATTCAAAGAGACTTCGGATGAGTTCTTGGGGTACAGCAGACCAAGCAGCTTCCACACGTTGCCAAAGTTGATCTGCTGTGGCAGCTGGGGATGGAACCTGGGTCAATCGTAGAGCAACCATGGACCACATGTTTTCTATCGGCGAAAGATCCGGAGACCGAGGCGGCCAGGGAAGCAATTCAATCTGGCGATTGACGAAGAACCGTTGGACAATGCGTGCCACGTGTGGTCCTGTTGAAATATGGCTGTGGGCAAGCCCTGAAGGTAAGGAAGGACAACTGGCTCCAACACCTCTGATATGTAGCGCTGGCTGATTAAAGTACCGGCAATGCGTACTAGAGGTGTGCGAGAGTGATATCCAATACCGCTCCATACCATAATACCCGGTGCAGGACCAGTGTGGCGGTGCATAACGCAGCTGTTCAGCATCCTCTCTTCACGGTGTCTCCAGACTCGAATGCGACCATCGTGGTGTTGCAGACAGAAGCGTGACTCGTCAGTAAAGACAATTTCATTCCATTCTGCCGTCCACATCCTTCTGTCATCGCACCATTGGCGGCGGAGACGTCTGTGGTTCTGCGTCTGGGGTAGACAAAGCAATGGACGTCTTGCGGACAGACCACTCTGCTGTAAACGGCGTCAAATGGTACGCGCAGACACTGGATGATGCGTTACAGACTGCATGTGCTGTGCTATGGTTCGTGATGTGACTGAGCGATCCGTCACTGCCATGCGCACAATTTGCCTGACATCACGTGAAGTGGTGCGCTGAGGTGGATGCGATCGAACACGCCGGTCCGTCGTACCCTCCTGCATCCAACGATCACATGTCCGCATTACAGTTGTTTGATTTCGTCCAACACGACTACCGATTTCCCTGAAAGATAATCCACAATCTCGGTAGGCCACTATCCTTCCTCTGTCGAACTCGGATACTTGATCAAAAGATGATCGCTGTTTTCGACGAGGCATAATTGATCGTTTTTTGAAAAAACCACAAGAAAAACACAATTGCCGAACATTAAATCGTCGAAATCTCCAAGCCTTAAATAGCGCTTTGAAGTGGCGCCACAGGCGCGCGTGATGGGCGTCTGCGCTGAAATTCTAATCATTTGCATATCTCACCTCCGCTAATGCATGTTGTAAATTTCATGTTACTTGCATGTTTCCTTCAGGGTGTTGCATTTACAGTGGCCAGCAGTGTACTTCCCTGCAGGATTTCACAACAATTAGATTGTACGGACAGTGTAAGGGCCTGTTCACATAGGAGTCCGTTGCGTAGTGTTAAGGGAAATATGACGTTAGACGAAAATAAACCAATCATAGGAGTTAAAAATTTCATTGCTAATCGTTTGGAGATTTCTCATTGGTTAAATATATTTCAATACTTTAACGCTCCGCAACGGACTCCTATGTGAACAGGCCCTAATTCTAACACATTATGCTTTTAAATTCATACTGTTTAAATTCCCACATTTGATAATAAGTCTTCCTATTCAATTAATAGAGTTAATTTCTGGTCGCTGGCTGGCTATGATAACAATCACTTCTATCAACTGCCGATATCCATGAAGTCCAAGATTACTTGTGAATCTCAACAGTCATTACCAGCAGACAACCTCAAGTACAATTCTGTCCTAAAAGTGCATGAAATTTGTGTTCGAAGACACGACCTTTCATCTTCGTTCAACCAGTTATTTTAGAATGTAAACTTAATTTGGTTGGCAAATACTAAATAGCTACACAATACGTAACAGCTTTCTCTGGTGTTGCTTGACTCGTCTTCACTTAATTCTCTTCTACATTTTATTCTCTACTACATAAGTAGACAAAAATGGTCACAATGCGGAAAAAAATTATTTAAGAGGCAAAATTCAGCCCTTTCAACAACTGTTTCAATTAATTGCCCAGAATCTGGATCAGTTATCTCACCTATTGCTTGTACACTTAACTTTAGGTTAAAGTAACAAATGGAATGCAACTTCGTTATTAAATTTTGTTTCGGCAATAGAAAAAAACGAATGATAAGTAAGTAAAGATAGGACATCTTTCAACTAGGCTATGATAGTTTTTAAAGGTGAAATATTTATCTTTTATGAGTGTCATGAGATCTTTTAATTGAAGTGCATAATGATAGTTTTTAAATTTTGTTTCGGTAAGAAAAAGGCAAACGGTAAGTAAGAAAACATCGGACATCTTTCAACTAAGCTATGATTATTTTAAAAGGTAAAATTTTTACCTCTTATCCGGAAATCGTTCATGATATCCTTTAATTGAAGTGCATGATAATCATATCATAAAGACCAACCTGAGCCTAACAGGCTTATTATAACATTGTCTCTACTACTTTAAAAATTGTACATGTCAAGAAAACGCTCGAATCATTGCAAAGAAATTTATTTTTCTATGATTTATTTCTTTCACCTGTCGAAGATCAGTTTCTCATATTGTTAAGAATTACTGATTACTTAGGGATACGTAATTTTCATATTTACCGAGTAATAGATGCGAATAAATGCGAAATTTGACGATATGAACGAATAAATGCAAAAATTGTTTTTTACTATTTTTCGGCGAAACCTCTGTGAAAAACGGCTTTTTAAGCGAAATTAGGTAATAATAGTAATTATTTCTTAACATAATTAATAAATAATAATTAACAAGGATAATTAACAAGACCATCCGCGGTCTTCAACTAAGAAATCTTACTCTCCTTCGGGTTTGCTTCGAATGTCACACGGATAGTTAGTCCGTACCGGAGTCAAACGTAAACATCTAACTGTAAAAATCAACCATCAAGGTTTGTGGAAAAATTTGGTAGATTTAAAAACGTCTCTTGGACTCCAAAGTCAAGAATATTTCAGCTACTTACAGTAGTCAATCAAGAGATTCTTGTTGATGTTATACAGATTTCAATTGAGACAAAATGCTGCTACATTAACTTTGCAAAGGCAGCTATACAAAGCCTCTATAGTCCTGTTTAACAGAGTAGATGCTGAGATATTTTACTATGTACAACGTAGTAATTAATGACAGAAGGCAAAGACTTAAGTAACATAATGCGGAGACTACTACGTACATTGTTAGCTTTCAACTAAGAATTTTGATAATTACCTATCCAAGTAAGTAAAATTGGAATTTTTTTAAATAAATACTCAATTAATGAATTTTTATATATTTTTTTAATAAATGCGAAATTTTATATATTGTATTCTTTTAGTTGCGAAATTTCGATATTTTTTTATGCGAAATTTACGCATCCCTACTGATTATTCTCATTTCGTAGGGAAGGAGGGCAAGCGGTAATTTGCATTAAGATGGAATGTGAATCATTTGCTCAAGTATCATTCACATTTCTATTTTGATTTTGAGTAAAATTCTTCATTGTTTTCTCAAACGTGATGTGACACAATCTACGCTATAGTAAAGAGCTATATGTGTATACTAGCTGAAAACCAGAACTTCTCTACGGTGTACATTAAAATTAAATACAAAGGTCAATATATGCAATTAATGCCAAAATAAATAAATAAATATATATATTTATATATATATATATATATATATATATATATATATATATATATATATATATAATAATAATAATAAATACGACGATCAATGTATACAATAGATGTAAAACAATTATATATTTATAAAAAAATCGTGAGGGATATTTTTATAGACAAAATAATGTAGAAGAAAATATTAAAATTAAATATAATAGGACATACTAAAGAATATAGTACAATTACTATAGTAAAGTTCGAAGAACATATATTTTACTGTATTTTAATATTTTTTAGGATAATGTCCAATCGTCTGCCCCATTAGCAAGAAAAAAAGTATTTTCTTTGTCTATTACGTTGTTATGCACATGACGATAAATTTATTTAAAGTACCAGAAAAATAAATCCCATGACCAGCATTTAATAAGTTAAATTCTAAAAATTAATCTTTAAAAATTCACCAAAAATCAGAAAAGGAAGGTAAAGATTCGAAAAATAGTTCATTTTAAAGGAATTTTTATGATCTTTCTCATGATATAAATTTTATAACCCTCAAATTATTAGTTTAAATGCAAACTTAAAAGAAGTTACTAAAACAGCTTAAAAATTTAATTTAAAAAAATCTAAGAAGACTTTTTCAAAAATCTTTCTTAGTGCACACCTACACTATAAGAAGAATCGCCATGCAAAATTTCAGCCCTTTAGGTCCAGCGGTTTGGTCTTTGCGTTGTATGTCAGTCAGTCAGTTACAGAACTGTTTTATAATGTTTATAGACTACAGCTATTCCAGATCACTACACTGTATCCCTAGATTCAAAATGTTGCCAGAAGAAATTTTGCTCACTGATATCCAAACGATTCCTTTGTAGATGGACCCAATATGTAATTATTACACGTAAGTTAGGCTTTTAGTGCCCCTTATATGCAATGCATGACGCGCTGTTATGTATTAAATATAACTGAATTTTCTCTTAAATTTTACCTTGTTACATACATCATAACACTGGGGGAAATCTAATTATTCCTCAAGATTATTTAAATATGCATGTATGCTCTAAAGGAAAAGAGAAAAAAAATTTGTCCAATTTTACAACCTGGAATATTTATAATGGGGAAATATTTAGAACAATGTTTTTATTCTTGGAAATATTTAAAAAGGTTGCATCTCTGAAATTTTACCATACCGGCCTTTTATAACCAAGACATTTGGCAATAATCTTATCGCAAGTACCAAGCATTACGAAGGAAGACCAAGAAAGCTGCTTCAACTTTGTTATCCGTCTGACTTTAAATGCACTAGGATGTTGAGAGGCTAAGTTTTCTGAATTATATATTTTATTTTATTTTTTCAATTCCTACTATTAGTTCACACTCTCTCTATATATATCTTGTTCAAATTTTCAATCGTTAATAAAAGTACTTTTTATTCATCCACTCAAGTTCAAATACATTTTTTTAAACTTGTAGTGGATGACACTTGATGTTAATACAGTTTTTTCAAATATTAATTCATTAATTAAATTTAATTAATCAATTTTAGTTTTAGACCATATATATCTTGTTCAAATTTTCAATCGTTAATAAAAGTACTTTTTATTCATCCACTCAAGTTCAAATGCATTTTTTTAAACTTGTAGTGGATGACACTTGATGTTAATACAGTTTTATCAAATATTAATTCATTAATTAAATTTAATTAATCATTTTTAGTTTTAGACCTATATATATATCTTGTTCAAATTTTCAATCGTTAATGAAAGTACTTTTTATTCCTCCACTCAAGTTCAAATACATTTTTTTAAACTTGTAGTGGATGACACTTGATGTTAATATAGTTTTTTCAAATATTAATTCATTAATTAAATTTAATTAATCAATTTTAGATTTAGACCTAGAGCGTCTCTTGCTCTTGAATAGTAATTTCCCTCTTGTTACTGTGTAAACTGTAGCACTGCGGTATCGCGGGCTTCTCCCGTCCTGTAGGTTGCGAGATCGAATCCCCAACCTGACACACTTTTTCTCTCTCTTTCCCCCCCTCCTAATCTCGTACAGTAGGCAAGGTTCTGGCAGGCAATCCTTTTTTTCAATTCCTACTATTAGTTCACACTCAAATTTTTCTTTGTTGACCTAAGTAGGAATTGACTTTAATTTTTTTTTATATATTACTTGTTTATTCATAAAAACAAAAATTTGAAGTATATCTATACTTTGAGTGTGGTTCTGTGAACGTCCTCCGCTATATTTTTAACCATATTTTTATTAACTCGCTGTCTTGTTTGTTTCTGTGTGTGTTTTTGTCCGGTAAAAATTTTGCAATCAATTTTGAACTTACTTCCCGACTAGCTAGACATTTGAAACTTTTAGTATACCTCAGAACACGATGACAATGCATTATTTTAATACTTTTAGCCATCTTTGCAGAATTGAATTCCTTTTCAGTTAATTTTGTTTTGTAGACTGGTGAAGCTATCTATCGACCGGGACGGGAACGAAAAGTTAAACGCAAGTTAACTTCCAGTTAACTTCATTTTCTTTCAAGTGAATGGATTAATTTATCAAAAAATTTTAAAAAGTATTTATTAATACATAGAATTGTCAAATTTATATGATTCAACAGAAAATTTAAAAACATGGTACATAAAATGTTCTTTTTATCTTGTAATTATTCTTGATAAAATTTTAAAAATATATATCATTTTATAATCTGGTAATTAGAAAGGTGTGAGTCAAACATTTTTATTTCTGAAAATATTATTATTACAACTGTTACTATGTAAATATAATATTTTAACATCTTGGATGTTACATAACACTGTTTATGTCTCTATTCATTAATTCATTCATTCTCTGATAAATTCCTAATATAGAAATAAGGAGTGCCTTCTAATCAGCTTCCTTCTTCAGTTACGAACTGAAAAGCCCGATTCTTTACAAAAATGAGTATTTTCACTCATTCACTTTCTATGTTTTAATACTACATATAGAGTTTTCATCCGTTAGAAGTGTCGATTAATTTTCTGCTTCTATTCAATAAACGCCGTGACTGCCAATATTTAAAAGACATTATAAACTAAAAATAGCAGAATATATATAACTATTGAATATATCAATATTTAATAAAAAGGATATTGAATGAAAACCGTATGACTTACTTGAATACAGGAGTTGATCCATACAGTTTAATTAGGGTACTAATACTGTTAGGCAGAACTCTCATTATATAAGGATTATAACTGTTTATAGAGCATCATATTCACATTTTATGATGTATTCGACATTTGTAGCCAATACTGTATTATATCTATGTATTATATCAATGTATATAACTATTAATATGATTTTGTAAGAATGAAAAAATTCAGATCTACCGAACATAAGCTTACAAAAGTAAAGAGGAAAAAGGTAGCTTGTTAAGGTATAAATGTTTTAAAATTAACATTCAAAATTTACTAGTAAGTCATCTATTAAAAAACACTTGTGGATTTTAGTTTTTATTCCGATTTTAAATTACTGTCTGTTAAAGCTAATAATTCCAGTATAACCCGCATTCTTGGGACTACAAGTGTGAATTTTCAGTATCGATTTCAGACGCTAATAAGAGTATCATGTGGCAGTAATCGTTGTTTATTAGTGATAGTATTTGATATAACTAAGAGTGATTACTCAAATGTACGTTAATCAATCAATTTATTAAATACTAGCTGAAAACCTGCACTTCGCTACGGAGTACATTCAAATTAAATACAACGGTCAATGTATGCAATTAATGCCAAAAAATAAATAAATAAATAAATATATATATATATATATATATATTTATAATAAATACGACGATCAATATATACAATTGATGTACAAAAAAATATATATATTTATAAAAAAATCGTAAGGGATATTTTTATAGACAAATTAATGTCCAATCGTCTGCCGCATTAGCAAGAAAAAATATATATTTTGTCTATTTAATTGTTATGCACGTGACGATAAATTTATTTAAAGTACCAGAAAAAAGAAATCACGTGATCAGCATTTAATAAATTAAATTCTAAAAACTAATCTTTAAAAATTCACCAAAAACCAGAAAAGGAAGGTAAAGATTCGAAAAATAGTTCATTTTAAAGGAATTTTTATGATCTTTCTCGCGATATAAATTTTATAACCCTAAAATTATTATTTTATATGCAAACTTAAAAAAAGTTACTAAAACAGCTTAAAAATTTAATTTTAAAAAATCTAAGAAGAATTTTTCAAAAATCTCTTTTAGTGCACCCCTACACTATAAGAAGAATCGCTATGCAAAATTTCAGCCCTATAGGTCCAGCGGTTTGGTCTGTGCGTTGTATGTCAGTCAGTGAGTCAGCTACGGAACTGTTTACGGAACTGTTTTATATATATAGAATATCACAATATAAGCATACATAAATATTTCATCTTTATTATACCTTATGCAAATATAATTTTTAATGAACACTTCTAGGTGATATATATTTATATGAATATCTAGCAATCATAAATGAACCTAACCACCTATTAACTAACGCTGGCATTACAAGTTATGAGCATTGGCATGTAAGCAAAGATAAAACTATGTCCCTACCTTTCAACGACCTTGCGCCTGCATAACATATTTCATCTTTATTATACCTTATGCAAATATAATTTTTAATGAACACTTCTAGGTGATATATATTTATATGAATATCTAGCAATCATAAATGAACCTAACCACCTATTAACTAACGCTGGCATTACAAGTTATGAGCATTGGCATGTAAGCAAAGATAAAACTATGTCCCTACCTTTCAACGACCTTGCGCCTGCATAACATATTTCATCTTTATTATACCTTATGCAAATATAATTTTTAATGAACACTTCTAGGTGATATATATTTATATGAATATCTAGCAATCATAAATGAACCTAACCACCTATTAACTAACGCTGGCATTACAAGTTATGAGCATTGGCATGTAAGCAAAGATAAAACTATGTCCCTACCTTTCAACGACCTTGCGCCTGCATAACATATTTCATCTTTATTATACCTTATGCAAATATAATTTTTAATGAACACTTCTAGGTGATATATATTTATATGAATATCTAGCAATCATAAATGAACCTAACCACCTATTAACTAACGCTGGCATTACAAGTTATGAGCATTGGCATGTAAGCAAAGATAAAACTATGTCCCTACCTTTCAACGACCTTGCGCCTGCATAACATATTTCATCTTTATTATACCTTATGCAAATATAATTTTTAATGAACACTTCTAGGTGATATATATTTATATGAATATCTAGCAATCATAAATGAACCTAACCACCTATTAACTAACGCTGGCATTACAAGTTATGAGCATTGGCATGTAAGCAAAGATAAAACTATGTCCCTACCTTTCAACGACCTTGCGCCTGCATAACATATTTCATCTTTATTATACCTTATGCAAATATAATTTTTAATGAACACTTCTAGGTGATATATATTTATATGAATATCTAGCAATCATAAATGAACCTAACCACCTATTAACTAACGCTGGCATTACAAGTTATGAGCATTGGCATGTAAGCAAAGATAAAACTATGTCCCTACCTTTCAACGACCTTGCGCCTGCATAACATATTTCATCTTTATTATACCTTATGCAAATATAATTTTTAATGAACACTTCTAGGTGATATATATTTATATGAATATCTAGCAATCATAAATGAACCTAACCACCTATTAACTAACGCTGGCATTACAAGTTATGAGCATTGGCATGTAAGCAAAGATAAAACTATGTCCCTACCTTTCAACGACCTTGCGCCTGCATAACATATTTCATCTTTATTATACCTTATGCAAATATAATTTTTAATGAACACTTCTAGGTGATATATATTTATATGAATATCTAGCAATCATAAATGAACCTAACCACCTATTAACTAACGCTGGCATTACAAGTTATGAGCATTGGCATGTAAGCAAAGATAAAACTATGTCCCTACCTTTCAACGACCTTGCGCCTGCATAACATATTTCATCTTTATTATACCTTATGCAAATATAATTTTTAATGAACACTTCTAGGTGATATATATTTATATGAATATCTAGCAATCATAAATGAACCTAACCACCTATTAACTAACGCTGGCATTACAAGTTATGAGCATTGGCATGTAAGCAAAGATAAAACTATCTCTCTACCTTTCAACGACCTTGCGCCTGCATAACAAAGAGTCTCTCCTTGCCACAATTGTGGGTCCTCCTTCGGGATCACCAGGTACGCTTTCGCTCCTCGCTGAATGGTCCAACGGGGTCGCCGGACATTTCTTGCTTCTTGTCGCGTACGGTGCGGTTGCAACTTAAGGCTGCTATGTTCTAAGAAAAAAATCGTATTTCCCTTTTCCTCTTCTTGCAGACTCTTGTGGTTGGAGGAGTGCATTTGACAGCTCGAGAATCCCACCCCCCATAGGATTGATATTTTGAGGGATTGTAATGATTCTCTCTCTATAGGGGGGGGGGTAAGTGCTTCCCCCAAATTTTTTATTTAAAATCTATTTTTTTCAACTACACTGCTGGCCACCCAAATTGCAACACCAAGAAAGACAAGATGTATCACAACAAAATTTATTTTGTAGATAACATGTTGACCAAGTATCAAATTATTAAATTTATAGACTTCTGTGAAGTGTGTTTCCTGCCAAAATCAGTAGCCAGAGTAGCCGCCATAGTTGGAGATCACCGCTGCCACAAGCCTCGGCATTGATTCAAAGAGACTTTGGATGAGTTCTTGGGGTATGGCAGACCAAGCAGCTTCCACACGTTGCCAAAGTTGATCTGCTGTGGCAGCTGGTGATGGAATCTGGGTCAATCGTAGAGTAACCATGGACCACATGTTTTCTATCGGCGAAAGATCCGGAGAGCGAGGCGGTCAGGGAAGCAATTCAATCTGGCGATTGACGAAGAACCGTTGGACAATGCGTGCCACGTGTGGTCGCGCATTGTCCTGTTGAAATATGGCTGTGGGCAAGCCCTGGAGGTAAGGAAGGACAACGAGCTCCAACACCTCGGAGATGTAGCGCTGGCTGTTTAAAGTACCGGCAATGCGTACTAGAGATGGGCGAGAGTGATATCCAATACCGCCCCATACCATAATACCCGGTGCAGGACCAGTGTGGCGGTGCATAACGCAGCTGCTCAGCATCCTCTTTTCACGGTGTCTCCAGACTCGAATGCGACCATCGTGCTGTTGCAGACAGAAGTGTGACTCGTCAGTAAAGACAATTTCATTCCATTCTGCCGTCTACATCCTTCTGTCATCGCACCATTGGCGGCGGAGACGTCTGTGGTTCTGCGTCAAGGGTAGACAAAGCAATCGACGTCTTGCGGACAGACCACTCTGCTGTAAACGGCGTCGATTGGTACGCGCAGACACTGGATGATGCGTTACAGTTGCATGTGCTGTGCTATGGTTCGTGATGTGACTGAGCGATCCGTCACTGCCATTCGCACAATTTGCCTGTCAATACGTGAAGTGGTGCGCTGAGGTGGATGCGATCGAACACGCCGGTCCGTCGTACCCTCCTGCATCCAACGATCACATATCCGCATTACAGTTGTTTGGTTTCGTCCAACATGACTACCAATTTCCCTGAAAGATAATCCACAATCTCGGTAGGCCACTATCCTTCCTCTGTCGAACTCGGATACTTGATCAAAAGATGATCGCTGTTTTCGATGACGCCCAATTGATCGTTTTTTTTAAAAAAACCCACAAGAAAAACACAATTGCCGAACTTGAATTCGTCGAAATCTCCAAGCCTTAAATAGCGCTTTGAAGTGGCGCCACAGGCGCGAGTGATGTGCGTCTGCGCTGAAATTCTAATCATTTGCATATCTCACCTCCGCTAATGCATGTTGTAAATTTCATGTTATTTGCATGTTTCCTTCAGGGTGTTGCATTTACAGTGGCCAGCAGTGTATTTACAGGTACATAAATGCTGATAATCAAATAAAATTGGTATTGTCAAATACCCTGAACTTTTCTGCAAAGCGCTACAAGATTCATTTTATAAATTTCGTCTACCGAAGGAATTTATGAGCGCTTAAAACACACTATACCAGATTTTTCCCCGAAAAATTAAAATTTTAAAACATTAATTGCATTTTAAAAAAAACGAAAAATGTACACAAATGTAAAATTTCTTTCTCTATGACGGAGTACAATTTAAAAAAAAATCTTTGAATCCAAGTCGGCAATTCGTTAACAAATTTTCTCCATAGATTAGCATTGAGGTGAGCGAATCCATTGGGGTTAGTACATAGGAGCCTTAAGCTCTAGGACTTGGTCCGGTGGCTCGAAATCAGTGAAGACGCAAGCTAGTCATCCTTCGCCTGGGGTTGGGGGTCATTCATGCTTGGCTGGAACGCGCTTCGCTGGAACGGGAAGTTCTACTGTTGTTCGATCCCTCATCAGCTGGTTATGTGATGCATTGGGGATGCGGGGGCATATGACTGCTTCTTCACCGCTATGAATATATTTTATTGCGGGCTGGTTCATCAACTGTCCAAATCTGCCTGCGATAAATTGCATTCGGTACTCGGACGGTCCAAGGGCTCCCATACTGCTTCCACTAACGATCCGCTTCTTTCTTCTTGGCCCCTTATCTACTTATTTTCCTTTTACTCCAGATACCTTAATCTCCACTTTCACTTTGCAAGTTCATTAAGGGGACAGTGCACATTCAAACCTAACTTTTTTTGTTTTGAGTGGATTTGCTTGAAATTTGAATATGTGATTAGTACCATAGATATGTAAAAGTAGTTAAAATTTAGATATGAAATACTGATAATTAATTAATTATTAATTATTAATTATTAATTATTAATTATTAATTATTATATAAATATATTATATTAATAATATAAAATATATTATATAAATATATTCTATTAATAAAAATTATGAATTATATATTAATTATTAATTATGAATTATTAATTATTAATTATGTAAATTAAAAATGTTCCATGTGCATTTCTTTTGCATATAATATGGTAATTTTTATTTACAGGATACCTTATAGAACTAACAATGAAACTTATTGCTTATTTTAAGCATTCATTAAAAATATAAAGAGAAAAAATAATAATATTGAAAACACCCTTTTAATTACGCAAAATACCTATAAATCATATTTTCAAGTACAAAATTTAGAAATTCTGAGCTACGAAGCATAATTTTTTTTCAGTAAGATTTATTTGATATACAGTTAAGTGTATGAAACTTAAATTTCAAAGCAATACGATAATTAGAACTGCGCATGGAGCAGTTTGAATTTTTTTTTGAGAAAAACACATTTAAAGTTATTGCTATTAGTAACCACATAATATCTAAATTAAATACAAATGTCTATAACTAGGAAAGTAATCAGAGAAATTAAAAATTATTTTTGCAAGTCATTCCAACTCGTCCGTAGTTTCGTAATTCAATAAAATAAAAAAAATCGAATTTTTGAACAAATTTCACAATTTTGAAAGTCCACTGTCCCCTTAAATGCAGCTGGTCAAGATTCGTTGCCTGTTTCTCACCCTGTACATCCCTGCCTGTACTCATGTTACCCGTTTTCGCTATTCCCCTCTTAATAATGTCCCATTCTGCACCTGTGACTTGGCTCTCCTACTTTTCCGAGAAACATGTCGGCCTTAACTACGACATATCATACATAGCAGGGGGATGTGATCATACTCCTGCTACAGCAAACATATATTTGATAATATGCATTTACTCTTGGATTCTTTGATTTTTAAGTCGCTCACTGCAAAAGCTTATAATTATTGATTATATAGCTTTCTTGCTCTAAAAACAGCAACTTTATTGTAACTGTAACTAAACTGTAAATGCACTACAAAAATTACAGAGGGAAACGACACGTTCGATACATATAACAGGTACATTACACTTACTATGGATAACAGAAATTTGATACCAGGCTTTTAATCTTGGATTAAACAAGTAATATATAAAAAAAAAATTTAAGTCAATTCCTACTTAAGTCAACAAAGAAAAGTTTGAGTGTGAACTAATAGTGGGAATTGAAAAAAAGGATTGCCTGCCAGAACCTTGCCTACTGTGTGAGATTAGGAGGGGGGGAAAGAGAGAGAAAAAGTTTGTCAGGTTGGGGCTTCGATCGCGCAACCTACAGGACGGGAGTAGCCCGCGATACGGCAGTGCTACCGTTTACACAGTAACAAGAGGAAAATTACTATTCTAGAGCAAGAGACGCTCTAGGTCTAAAACTAAAATTGATTAATTAAATTTAATTAATGAATTAATATTTGAAAAACTGTATTAAAATCAAGTGTCATCCACTACAAGTTTAAAAAAATGTATTTGAACTTGAGTGGATGAATAAAAAGTACTTTTATTAACGATTGAAATTTTGAACAAGATATATATAGAGAGAGTGTGAACTAATAGTAGGAATTGAAAAAGATAACAAATATCTAAGCACCAATTATTTAAAAATTAAAATTTAGCTCTGTGTTAGGTTACTTTTAAAATAATCCGTTCTAAGAAATGCGTATAAAACAATAGAATAATATGCATTATAAATTTCACTTTTAAGAATGATACTATTTAAAAGTCAGCCTATCAAAACAAATCGAACGAAATTCATTTACATACTGATTAGTTTGGTTTGTTTGCAGAGAACAATAATATCTTTAATGAATAACTAAACAAGTTCATTTAAAAGTATATTTGCATGAGATGTATAAAAGCCTAATTAAAATTTTAAATTGGATCTGGTGTTAAAAGAAACCGAACTTAATTATCAACAGGATGCAAGATAGTTAGAATTCTTGTAAAACTGTATTCTCGAAAGGAAAACTTTTTCATAAATTTCATTCATATCACTTTGCGATTTCTTTTTGTAATATGAAGGCAATTCTCGAATGAACCTTACATTTATGTATTTCGTATAATCGAATTTTAAAGTACTCGGGGAAAACGAGCTCTATCTACTCGTATACATAGAAGCAATTTAAATCTCGTTTTTTGATATCAGACTGACTTTTAGAGAGGTTTTCGGGATATTTTCTTGGGTATACTTTTATTTTCGTTTATTTCGATGCGCTTGCTGAAGTCTCCCCGTAAGTTTTAAAGTACTTTGTGTATTAATTTCTTTTTATTAAATAAGGGAAATTCAATTCTTTGGGAAACAAAAAAATCACATTTTGTGCTCTGTTTTGTCTCTTCATCCATTTTCTGTTATTTAAAGGTTTAACTCTTAGTTCTTAAACTTTTTAATGTCATTAACCACTTTGATATTCCGATGAAAGCTATAGATCAATCTATCGGATAACCACAAAGCACGAATACTTAAAACTTAAATTAATTAGTTTTGTAAAATATTACCAAAAAGCTCTGAACTACATACCAACAGCCATTTATGAGCATAGAATTGCAGTACGAACACTATACGAGAAAATATCGGTAATGAATCACTTAATAATTCGTTTGCGGAAAAAAACTAACACATAATTATAGAGAAATAATGTCAGAGTTACACTTTACAAAACACTTTAGTAAGTTACTAATTCCCAGTTGTACGTATAATTAAACTTAAATTCAAAGGCTACTACGTGTTGTTTTAAATTTCAAATTTAATGCATGAATCAATTTTAGTTTTAAATAAAAGTCTTGAAATTTGTGTTTTGTGCAGGAGAGAGTTACTTGACTAAAATTTATTGTAATTCGGCGGGAAATTTATCCAGACACCCCCAAGATATCCATAGATTAAATTAAATAAATTTAAATTAATTAGTTTTGTAAAACATTACCAAAGAGCTCTTACTACATACCAACAGCCATTTATGAGCATAGAATTGCAGTACGAACACTATACGAGAAATTTATCGGTAATAAATCACTTAACAATTCGTTTACGGAAAAAAATAACGCATAATTATAGAGAAATAATGAAGAAATCGTGGTCTACATGAATGGGACTTTGAATTAAAAACCGAATCTGTGCGTCTACAAGCACCCAACCGAAGAATTTAAATCCCAGCAAAATCAAGTACTAAGACTAGTAGAATAATATTTGGCCATCATTCCGATGTTTCTGTCCCTGATTAATTTTTTTCCATTGTACCAAGTATCTGGTTTGGCATACAGGTGTAAAACAACCTATAATTTGATTTGGGTCTCCATATTTAACGGAGGTATGTGATATTAATCGCTTTATACAATCGTAATTCATAGTGTGAAAACTTATAATTGAATTAAGTTCAGTCTAAAATAATATCATTTTTATGTATTTAATTGCTTTAAATATACCTATGAACTTGTTCTTAAATAATTTAGGAATGTGTCCTTGGACGCAGATTCGTTTAATTGGCTGTTATTAATAAAATACCCTTACTTTGAACTTTGTCATCATAAAATGATGAATTCAATTCAAGATTAAAATATTCTATATTTTAATTAGAAAGATGTTGAACAAGTTTCAACAGGAAAATTAGAAATGATAACATCTTCAATAATGGAAAACTCCATAACAAACTTCATGATTAAACATTGGAATATTAGGATATAAATCCATTATTTAAATTTCCAGTAAACAAAAATTATTACAATTGCATTGAAATTAAATTATTATCATTTAAGGTTCCTACGAAAGGAAAATTATGTCTGGTTAGGAAGTTTAAGATAGATCATAAAAATATTCTCTGACTGCGGACTGAAGGTGAGAAAAACATACATAACTACCATGTACTAAAACATAAAAAATATGTTTTAGAGCAAGAGTACTGAACAACAAATTATTAACTGTAAATTAACGTGGCAAATTTGTACTTGATTTTCTGTTCATTAAAGAAACAAATAATTTTCCTTATAAATATTTGCAACTTCTTACCAAGTAATATTTAAATGAAGGACTTATAAAATAAATTCCTACTGATGTTAATACATTTCCCCAAATAATATGAGATAATGGAATACGAGAAATAATTTGTACCAAAAAAGTTAAGAAGCTAAAACGTCAGGCCATCAGGATATAGGAATATTTAATAATATAGACTTTCGTAGTCCCATACCATAAGCAGACATGCCTCTAGATCCTTATAAATTTGTTTGTTCGGCTTCTTTCGGACAATTGCAATGTCCAGCATTGGAGTCTGAACTCTACTTACCTTATTTAAGCATCGCTTTCCATTGATGTCAAATAACCTTACCTGATTGAAATGAAAGCTAGAGGAGAAGTTCATTCCAGGCAGTTAATTTCAAACGTATTTTTTTTTTGGGGGGGGGCAGTTTTTCGGTAATGGATTGTTTTTAAAACTTCATTTGGATTTATTATTAATTATCATGGAAACTAAGAATATTGAAAATTATTCCAATCACTGGAAAATTATGCACAGAGATGAGATCGTGTAAGAAAATATCTCTCCTTCAGCCAGAAAGAGGAACAATAATTTCAGATTTTAGCACAATTTAGTTTATGTAAAAGGATTCTTAAGATATGATTGTGAGGAAGCTCAAAATTCTTTTTTTTCTTCTAAAATAAACAAAAAGAACATTTTACTATGAATTTCATCTTTTATTTTGTGAAATTTATGAAAATGTTTATATATATGAAAGTACGATAATTTCTTCAAAACATTTTTTAAATATTACTTATTTATCTTTAATACGTAACAATTTACGAATTTATGAGCAAAAATTTTTTCCTCAAAAAATAAATTCCCTCTTTAAATGTTATAGCATCAAATAAAATTTTGATTTTCATTATCCTACAACAAAATTAGCAAAAAAATTTTAATGTTCTCTCTTCATAAAATATGATAATATATAAAAATAAATAATGTACAAACAAAATGTAGATTCTAAAAAAAAAACAGAAAGATAATCAAAAATATAGTTTGTAAGGTATACACAAGATTCGATTCACAAGAATCGAACTTTTGAGTGAATTAAAGAAGCTGCTTTAGATATGCTAATTTCGGCATACGCGCTTAGTATAAATACCACGCAGCGTCATTAATGAAAAGGGAAGGTTGTTAAGGTTGAAAAGGTGTTATCCTGCGCTAGTGCTTAGCGGGCCAGAAGTTTACATGGCAGTACTGCTGGTTTGACTTACTGTTCGTGAGTATAAAAATATATACATTCCGTACAAGTAGTACGCATGCTTATTGCTGTAAAGCCAATTATATGTGCAACGAATTCAATAAACATTGTTTCATGTATAAACTGTGTGTGGTTCAAATTCAAATAGAGAGCCACTTCAAATTATATACACCCAGGTCTGGGTAGAAGTGAGCATAGAATCTCTATAAGTTATAGTTTTAAAATAAGGGATTAGTAATCATCTACTTCCATATCACAAAAATTCTCCTAGATAAGATGAGTATCTATCAATTACTTACTTACTCTCTCTCTCTCTCTCTCTCTCTCTCTCTATATATATATATATATATATATATATATATATATATATATATATATATACACCCATATATATATATATATATATATAATATACCCATTACATCACGCCCTTAAACTATAAACTGAAAGGGAAAACTAGCTCATATTTGCATGGCTGAAGGTAAACTCAGCCTGAAAGGAATAAAATAAAATTTGGAAACAGTCGGTCCGAATCGTTTATTAGAGCGGCAAAAGTACATCCGTTCATTTCAGAAGAACGGCTAGGAAGAATATCGCCTTTCAACATTAAACGCGAGATAGCGAGGTAAACATGTGATTATTATTTGTAGGGTCAGTTGATTTAGGGGCTCACGAAGATAGCCCACTCCTGGATTCGTTACACGTGTAGAAATGCAAAGGCATGCAATTCATGGGAAGTTCTGTGGCTAAGGGCTTTAAAGCGATAAATTAATATTACTGGGGATGGATTTAGGAAAGGGAATTTAAATTCTAGAATGGAGGGCATAATATTTAAGATATTACATATATACAGATAGATAAATGTACAGAGAGACAAATTTAGGGAGAGAGACTGCATGTTAAATAATTTTATTGTATTATTTAGCACCATAGATTTCTAAACGCACTGCATGAGCTACAATAGTTATTTTTTCTTCTTATTCTGGAGATTATAGTTTATCAAACATTATAATTCATTAAAGTAATTCATAGTTATTAATTATAATCCATTATATTATCATAGTAAAGAGTTCGAATATCTGGAATAATTTATTAAAATGTAATGCATTCGTGCCAAAATAATTAATTGGATTAAGGAATCTACTGTTTAATTAACTTTTATATATATATATATATATATATATATATATATATATATATATATATATATATATGCACTCATGGACAAAAAAATTAGCGCACCAAGAAATAATTGCGGGATCGTAACGAAACTTGCAATGAAGGTACATGTCGGGGAGATATGCAAATGATTAGAAAAGCAGCGTGATTGCGCATTACGTATAGCCGGCAGAGGGCGTTGAACTTCGTACTCTGTGGAGAAGACCGCCACATCGTAAGAAATGCACGCGTACGGCCAACTGCTTCATCGGCCGCCATCCAGGCACAGGTTGCACCTTAACTAGGGGCATCTGTGTCTTCTCGAACCATACGAAGGCACCTGGCTGAAGGACAGTTGGTATCGCGGCGCCCATTACGTGTGCTGCCCTTGACGCCCACCCATCGACGCCTCCGTTTGGAGTTTTTCCGTGCACGAGGAAACTGGACTGCAGCGGAATGGAACCAGGTCGTCTTCAGCGACGAATCCAGATTCATTCTCGGCAGTGATGACAATCGTGTTCGTGTGTGGAGAGCCCGTGGTGAACGCTTCAATCCTGCCTTTGCTGTACAGCGACACATCGCTCCCACAGCTGGTGTGATGGTATGGGGTGTCATTGCCTACAATACACGGTCACCCCTAGTATTGTTCCGTGGCACCATGACAGCCCTGCGGTATGTTCATGAAATCCTGCAACCACATGTGTTGCCACTCATGCAACGGCTCCCAGGAGCCATTTTTCAACAAGACAATGCTCGGCCTCATACGGCAAGGGTGTCACAAGACTGTCTCCGCACTGTTACTACCCTTCCTTGGCCTGAGAACTAGAGGCAAGGTTACAGCAAATATGGAACGAAATGTCTCATGACATCATACAGAACTTGTATGACTCAATGCCCGATCGTATCGCATCGTGCATTCGCGCTAGAGGGGGTCCAACGGATTATCCTTTTAAATTATCCTTTTTCTTTGATTTTCTTATCATTTACTTATATCAAAGTAATCATTACGTATGTAAAATTTCGTTTCATTTTGACGACTCCTTCTTGGTGCGCTAATTTTTTTGTCCATGACTGTATATATATATATATATATATATATATATATATATATATATATATATATATATATATATATATATATATATATATATATATATATATATATATATATATATATATATATATATATATATATATATATGTATATATTTATATATATGATTTTTTATATATATGCTACTTTTAATTAGAAATATTATTGATAAGTTTGGATAAAATATTGCACAATCCATTAAAGACATTTAAACTAAAAATTATTTTGAATTTTGAATTATAAAATGTATAAAAACATAAAATTCAAGCATAAATAGTACCATCAATAATGGGTATAAATAATACTCCCAATAATCCGTGGTCAAGTTGAATATTTTCCGATAGAATAATTTCTTAATTAAGCAATATACATAAGCTCTCTTTAAACTATGAAAAGAAGTGCTAAAGTTATTAAAAATAATCTATTGTAAATTAAGAAGTAAAAATAATATTATCAAAACAATAATCTCATTAAAAAATTTCTCTGTATCTTCCAGCTATGGTAAAAGTATCATAATGCTATCCTGATTTTAATTACCGTGCTAAATAAAAGTAAGCATTCTGAATACTCTAGGGCACTAGCGAGAGGAGGAAAGACAAATAATTATGCTTTTATGTCATCTATACATTTTTTTACAAAATTTAAAAAGAGCATTTTTAAAGAAGATATTTTTCTTGAGGTTAATTAACATCGATCCTTAATTTAATCCCCTCTCAATCGGTTTAATTTAATTACCGCTTATTATCAAAATTAGCAGGAAAAGAATTTTATAAAGTGTCTAAAATTAAAAATAAGAGATGCTAATTAAAAGAAGTTTATTAAAATTGACTTTTAGATTTTTTACATGAACTCCTTTAAAAGTTTCACATATAGTCCCACACACACACAAAAAAAAAAAAAATAAAGATAAAAATAATAATCTATATCTATATCTATGTATGTATATATATATATATATATATATATATATATATATATATATATATATATATATAATATATATATATATATATATATATATATATATATATATAAATCCATTTTCGTACTTTTAAAAAAAATTATTAACATAAAATTTATTTAAATCGTTTTATATATTTTTCGTGATTTTTTTTTAATTTCGGATCACTTCCTGTTCTATCATGTCTCAACTATTCCGTAAAAACTATTAACTAATTCATAACAAAATAAAAGATAAAAAAACCTTGTAATTTAAATGTCTACAATGTAAAAAAAAAACTATGAGATTTAATAAATATTCTAAAACTCGATGAGCATTGCATTTATATGAACAAAGTCACCAATAACAAACCCATTGCCTTCAAACAGTTTTCTATCGACAACTACACTATAAGCAACTATTTAAACCTTTAAAAAAATAGAATATATTAATTCTCAATTAATGCTCGGCATATGTCTGAACAGTAATATCGAAGTTTTGGTGAGAGATGAAAATATATTGCGGCAAATATAAAAGCCTTCATCAATTAGATTTCAGTCCCGAGAAATCTGAAAGAAATATTAATATTTTAATTATAAAAATTATCAAAGGGTTATAGGTAGCCCAGTGGTTGCACGTCGGCTAACCACTGGAATGAGAAAAGTTTTTGTCTGAGATAAATCTCAAATCAACGGTTTTTACGTCTTCGTGTCGTTATTTTAAATCCAAGTTGGGGAATTTTGGGCGCAGTCCAAGTTTTATGGAGGTTTATTTGTTGAATACGCTTTCTAGAGTACGTGAAGTATCATTTTAATGTTAACTGAATGACTTTGAGTCAAAGTTTGGAGAGTCATTAGGTGATTGACACTGAAATACATGCCTTTCCCAAATGAATGATTAAAAATTGGGTTTGAGATAGCCTAGTGGTAGCTTGTCGGTCTTCGAAGTCATGGGTACTCGGTGAGAATCCTGATTCATGTCTAGGTGGTATATGGGCATGTAAAATCCGTAGACAGGAATATCCTTCTTTGAGGTCAGAGGAGGTGGAAGAATGTACGATCTTCTAGAAGTCCCCTGGGGGGTGGTCTCTATTAAAACTATGGTGCACCTAGCCAAGTCGGACTCGACCCTTGGGACGCTATTTTAAACAGGAACCATACTAATCAGCCCACATGGACCCATATGAAAGCCTATATGGACTTGAGCAAGAACTTTGGGCCAGCGGCCATTAGCAACAACAACAACAAAAATTTATCAAGAGAATGTCTTAAATCCTTTATTTTAAGTACTATTCCGCTTCTATATTTTAATTAGTTAAACTTAAATTATAATTTAAGAAAGAAAATATATCCAGTCATACCACTCAAGTATACTCCGAAAAGTCTATTTTATGATGATAAATGTGCAATGAAGTATCAGTTGCTTATTACTTCAAATTCATTTTAATAATTATACATTGTAGCAATTATTATAATATAATAATTGCTACAATGGATTGTTGAGAAAGCAGTTTTTAGGAGATTGGCATAAATCAAATGATCGTCTCAGGAATGCTATGAAACAGAAAAGATATAAGTATCTCTATTAAGTTTAAGAAAGCCTCATTCCGATTGGTCATAGGCCACAAGTACCTTCAGGTTAATTTATACAGTATCGAACTTGCCACTATCGACTAAAGCTGCACTGCGAACCTCTCCTATCATTTGCAGCTTAACACAGCTTGAGTGAATATTTTTCTATTGTTTTAATCATCTTACTCGCTTTTTATATATGAAAGTTAATGTTACAGTCTTAACAATATACACACAGAGATGTCAAAAGATTAATGAATTTGCGACGTTTAAACAGCTAAAGGAAATTATTTAAAACTTTAAAAGCATAAATGTTTCTCACCTTAAATCCATTATATAGAAATTTCATGATGTTATTGATTTGATTCTTTTGAATATTTTTCGCCTATCAACACCTAACATGGCTCTACTAGCATGCGCAACGCCGAAAGCGTAGCTTTCCAGATTGGGCGTTGGATAAACTAGACTAAACAAAAACTAATTAGAATAAGAAAGGCAGTTTATCTTGAAATGTAGCTGTAGGTCGACAGTTAAAGGATAATACTGTCACGGGATAAAAAAGAATGTTTAAATCATTTATTTCATCACAGTGGAAATATATTTAATTAACCTCTTTGTTTGAAAATAATAATTCCTTCTGGAACCGACATGGATTAACAAATCTTCGCATACTCACTTTACGGTAAAAACCAAAACTCTCAGTTTTCCCTATTTAAATTGAGCAGTTTCGCTTAAAAAATCTGGTACGCTGTTTTGTAAGGTTTACTGACTTTCCTTGTACTAGACTTATAACAAATTTCATTAGGTAGCAAGAAGTTTTCTATTGTTTTATTCATCTTACTCGATTTTTATATGTGAAAGTTATTGTTACAGTTTTGACATTATACATAAAGTGATGTCAAAGCATTAATGAATTCATAACGTTTAAACAGCTATATGAAATGATTTAAAACTTTACAAGCATAAATGTTTCTCACTTTAAATCCATTCATTAGGTAGCAAGAGTTTTCTATTGTTTTATTCATCTTACTCGATTTTTATATGATAAAGTTAATGTTACAGTTTTAACATTATACATATAGACACGTCAAAGCATTAATGAATTCATAACGTTTAAACAGCTAAGTGAAATGATTTAAAACTTTACAAGCATAAATGTTCCTCGCTTTAAATCCATTCATTAGGTAGCAAGAGTTTTCTATTGTTTTATTCATCTTACTCGATTTTTATATGTGTAAGCTAATGTTACAGTTTTAACATTATATATAAAGACACGTCAAAGCATTAATGAATTCACAGCGTTTAAACAGCTAAATGAGATGATTTAAAACTTTAAAAGCATAAATGTTTCTCGCTTTAAATCCATTCTATATAAATTTCAAAGATGTTATGGATTTGCTTCTTTTGTATTGTACTTCCAGAATGGTCTAGCTTCTATTTTCAATAAGAATATATTACAAATAAAGGCATGATCCGTAGACAAGATGTCATTTTATACCAATTCCTCAGGATGTTGTATAAGCACGCTTCAATGGGCATATCCAAGTTACTACCTCAGGCCCAGAGAGGAAAAGTTAGATCTATAAATAGAATTGTATCAGAAAATCCTCAAGCATATTTCGTTTCGTTATGGAATAAATTTAACATTAAAATTCAATAAATGGAGCTGCGCATATAACTCTCAAACTACAAGTTATATGACAATTTAGTATAAGTAGTTTTAAGACACCTATGCTAGATACAAACATTTTAATAAAAACATATGCAAATAACAAGCGCTTGAATGACTTAAATATAAATCTTTGTAATAATAAAATATACTCGTTTAAATCTGGTTAAATATATAAGTATTTAAATGAATAAATAAATTTATACACACATGCAATATGCAAATAACTCCGCAAGTATACTATAGGATGATTCAGTTTAAAGAGGCCCTGAATGAATATATATATATATATATATATATATATATATATATATATATATATATATATATATATATATATATATATATATATCATTGCCAAATGTTGAAAATCATTATATTAAGAAGAGAGAAATACAGTCTAAAAAATACTATTGAACCCAATAAAAAGAAATATTCTTATACAACAGCACGAAATAAACAATTTACGTCAGATTTAATTCTATATCTCACAAACATAATTAAAAATAAAAATAGCAGTGTGAGAAGTAGATAGTTTCCTCGGAATTAACAAATTAACATTTTTTGTGAGCTTGTGCTTAGTAAGTATCAAAAGACAGATTTAAACATGTCACTGAGCATGCGCAGAAAGCATTTTTTTAAATGTAAATTATTGCTAACTAATAGAAATTGACGTTACAAAAACTAAATTTGGTACATCTATAGATTTAAATCTATTGTTTAGGACCAAATTGAAGTAAATTGATGCAGAAGTTTTCTATCACGGACTGGTGAAAGAATCGATTTAACAACTTAACCCTTTATGTACTGACGGTACTTATAAGTACCACTTTCTTTAAACTCTTATAAAATACTTTCTATTTGTATATTACTGACGGAATTGTAAAGGATATATGCTTCATACTTTCTTTATTCTTACTAGATAGCAGTAGCAGTTTTAACTAGCCAATTTTTGGATGTAAAATTTATTTTAGCGTCCGTTGTACATTTGAAACAGCCATTTTGTGAATGTCATTTTCTCTGCAACTTACATCTTAGCTACTCTAAAACTATTGAAGATAAGTGAATGATATTTTTTTCCATGTTTAATATGATCTTAGAGTATTATTTAGCATAGTTGTTTAGCTATATGACATTTACATGTTGTTTACCGAGCAAATTTCTTTCTGGTACTTATAAGTACCGTCAGTACTATGAGCATTGCAAACAACGTGGACTTAGCTATAGAACAGAAAATTGGCTAGTTTTCTTTTGCGGTGTATAAATGCTTCAAATATGGACTTTTTACACTTTTGTGTTTATTTTTATGTTAATTAACAATGCTTGCTGAGACATCTTGGAAAATTCAAAGAAAAATTTGATATTTGAAATAGATTTTTCAAATTTGGCAAGAAGTATTTTCATGCAACTGTACTGGAAAAATATGAATGCGGAATAAATAAGATATATAAGAAATACATGAATTTTTCAAAACGAACTTATGTTATTATGTTTTAAATTTTTTAAACATTTGCATTGAAATAGGGTGTTTGGTGTTACATGAAAGATATTAGTGCCCAATATACTAATGTATATTTTTCATTTTATGATTTTTGTATTTTATTATTTTTCTGATATAGAACCACAAATATACATTCCCTGGATACAATATAATCAAATTTAAATTTTCATTATATTTAAAATTGTTCTGCGTTTCAGAATAAATAATTATATAATTCTTTAAACATTCTGATTAATTTTCAAAGTTTGAAAATTTTTGTAACCCTATAATACTTGCGATACTTTAAAGTACCACTTCAATTAACTAGTGGTAATTAATTAAATTTTAAGAAGGTAATTTTTTTACATTTATTTGTTAGTTAGCATTGAATTAACATAAATAAAAATGTATGTGAGTTTTCGTTTATTAATTCACAATGTGGTACATTTAAATGTACAGATGCTTTAACCAAAATATTAATCTAACGAAATTAAGCGTCATTTGATTACCTATATTTAAGTAGTTATATAAACTGTAGTCTGAAAATTGAATGAGGAACTTTATCTTTTGTATGTTAATACTGAAGAAAGTTTATTATTTATGTGAAAGGAAGTGTAGAGGAACTTCTGATGCAAGCATTATGAAGCGATTTCATTTGCAGATCTAAATTTTCCTCTATGTGCCCGAGGAAATATCTGGGATTTGACCACTGAAGCGTGCCTTTATTACAGCCTGAGGTTCTGATACAAAATGATATCTATTTTGGAGTCTACGACTTGGTAATATATTCTCATTTGAAACAGAAGGTAAACATTTTTGGAATAACAATTCGAAACAAATTAAAAAGTCTTGCAAATTATATATAAAAGCTTTAAGAAGATCAAATTTCAAATTGTTAAAGATTTAATTCATTTTCTTAAGCAGTTTAAATGGTGTGAAGATAGAAATGGAAAGGTCATGTTCATGTCTATCGAAGATAGTTCGGATACCCAATCATGACTGGGAAGACAAACTTTATAAATAAAGAATTTTTCCTTACGAAGTTCGTCTACAAAATCAAAAGATATGCATACAATGTCTAACAGGGCACGACTGTCTGGCTGAACATGTGACCAAAATAGGGATTGTGAGTTCCAGCGCATGCACCTAATATGAGAATGAAAATATGAATAAACCTCCCCTACTTGCTTACTCGAAACTAGACTCTTACGGCAGAATGGTGATTTGTGTGCTCTGTATTGAAGGCCCAGAGAACTTATGTCCTGATTTCACTGTGTTCAATTAATGTGCTTCTGGCTTTTTAACTTTTTATCCTAAAACTTAAATATTTTCAACTGGTTTTAAGGCCTTTTAGTTGTTCTTTTTATCGCATCTTATGGTTTCGTTTTTGGTGTCCTGTGCTTTTATATTTTATTGTATGTTGGGTGAGTGGCCAGACATGTATGGATTAACTTCCAGTCTGTCACATGTAACAACGACAACACCATACAATGTCTATACGTCCACATAATACCTCTGTTTCTAAACCAAATATCGCATTCTCATCTAAATGTGCAGATGTCCGGTATTATTATACAGCAGGACTTTCCAACATATTCCTGTTTGTTGGGAATGTGATAAGAAACTTGTCGTTGTTGTCGTTGTTGCTTATGCCACTTGACCGACAGCAACATCAGATCAAGTCCCAAAGATTATGTGCGATGTATTGTTATGTGCGATCCGAAGTTGCGGCTCCTGTTTCGAATTAGCACCACAAGGGTTGGAGTCCGACTTGACTAAATCATCGGTCCCATAACTTTGAACCGATTCAAGTGACGAGACCGGAACACTTGAAGCCGCATCTCCAGAGCTAAATCTGAGAACTTGGAGGACATTGCAGCCACGCCCTATTATACGTGCCCCGGCCACCATTAGTGTACACGGTGGTGGAATTGCATCGACGAGCGTCGAACCAGGCACGTTCAGATAGCTGCCCCGCTGCTCTTGCAAACTGGACCACCGCGCCCAAGAAACTCGAGGCTCCCTTGTCACAATATTAGTTTTTCGATGTTTTTAAACTTTAAATTAAAAGGGGGTATTTCTCAGGAATATATTAAATTTCAGTTCAAATAAATACTGACTCCACTGCTGACTCTATTTATTTATTGAAAGATACAAGTAACAAACACTAGGATAGGATATACCAATACAGTTTCAAAAATACCCAGGGCATTCGGTGTAGTATTACACTAGAGGACTACAATAGAAATCTCTAAAAAGAGTGTCGTTTTATTATTGTGAAACATGTGATTGATACTTAAATGCACAAATGGCAAAACATTTGTGGCCGTGAGGGTAGTTAATTCATCCGGAGGAGCGAGTGCACCAATTTGTGACCCAAAAATGAAAATTGATTGAAGATCCGTGAAAATAACGCCAGTGATATCCCGTATTGTTCGAAGACTAATTTAAATTCAGTGACATAAATCAATTTATGTCTTCATTATCCGAAGTGTAAGTATCGCTATAAGCGAGCGAAGGATATATATATATATATATATATCCTTGAGCAATTTATCTCAAAATACACACTCACACACACATATACATATACATATATATATATATATATATATATATATATATATATATATATATATGTGTGTGTGTGTGTGTGTGTGTGTGTGTAATTTAATGTAAATAAATGAATAAAATTTCAACTTAAGTTTTTCTTTTAGAATTATATACGTTTAAACATACTATTTTACAAATAAATTTTAAAATTTCATTGTAGACATAAATAAGGCTGTTCACACATTTTTTAGACGATGTATATTGTATTCACAAAGCTAAATTACATAAAATTCTTGTGTTTTAAATGTTCTATTTGACATCCCTTATTCTGAACTATCTTTCGACACCGCAGTTTCCAGGATAATAATGCCTTTTGAAGTGTCAGAAGAGGTATTCTATCCAATTCTTCCTGAACAGCTTTCCAGAGTCCTGTAAGGGTTTTGGGACGACGTTTGGATAATGCAGATTTTAAAAGTCCGAAAGCACAAAAATCCATCGGTGATACATCGGGAAATTTAGTAGGGATATCAGTGAAGGGTATGGCCTTGATACCAGTTTTTTGTTCCATTTCTTTTAGGAAATTTACAGTGGATTTTGATGTGTGACTGCTAGCTTTGTCCTGATGGAGTCTCACAGATTGATGGCACTGTGAGTAAAGCGATGGTATTTCATTAAAAAAAATTGGCGATAAAATATGTTCCTGATAGTATTTGGAGTTAATATTCACATTTTTTCCCACTCTCTTTATTTTTAACTTGCCATTATAAGAAAAACCAGCAACAATCATGAATCCCTTAGAAAAACTTTCTTTCGATTCTTTGAACCATGTACTTAAATTTTTTTCTCCCATTTTATGATAATAAATGGCTCTTTTTTTGTTGTAGTCATTTAAATACACCCATGATTCATATATTGTGACAATTGTTTTCCATTTTTCTTTGGATAAGTGTTTCTCATATAGAATTCTGCAGCGTGTCCTGCGTTCAGCGATATGATTTGAAAGAAGACGATGCACATTGCGTTTTTCCGCTTTCTTAAGATTTAAATCAACGTTTATCATTTTGTTTACAGTGGACACCGAGCATTTTAATGATTTTGCAACTGTCCTTTGACTAGGCGGATTTTCTTTTAACATTAAACAACGTACCTTTGCAATAGTCGAAGATGTCCGTTTATTCCTTGGATACTTGTTTGGAATTTTTGTCCCACTTGAGGCTCCAATTTGACGTTTTTTCCTTTCTTGTTGACGATATTACCTATCGACGCTTTAGATATCAGAAAACCGTGACTCTCACATCGTTTTTGGATAACGGAGTATGCATATTTCTCTTCGGAAAGAGCGTAAATGTAGCCTTCGAACCACTGCTTTGTTAAAAACGCCATTTTGAATAAAAACAAAACTTTCAAGTCGTAGACGGTAATTTTGACTTTTAAAAACATAGTGCAATTGCAATTATTTCTTTTGCAGCAAACGAATTTTTATTACCGCTTACCAAAATCGTCTAAAAAATGTGCGAACAGCCTCTGTATAACTGTCATTTTCATTTGTGATGTAGACTAATTAACTCATATCTGATATATATATATATATATATTTTAAATATTTCTGAATGATAATTGCGTCTTAAATGGTAGTACAGATGTTCTACAGTTTATATCTAGAAGCCTCCATAACAATATAATGCATGAATCGCATATAAGTGGAATTATCTTTAAATCTTACTGTGAGCTATAATAAATTACACTCGCTATCGTATATGAAAATTCTGTGCCTGAAGAGCAAATAATTCTTTGAAATGTCCATTGAGTTTCCGACGCTATACTCTTTGTTCCGCTTGAGTAACCTGAACATTCCTTTGATACAGTATATTTGATAAATCCCGATGTATTCGCAGAGAAGGAAATTAAATAATTCCGTTTAAATAGCTCAAAGCTTTATCGTTACACGGAAAACTTTCTTCATTTTGAAAAATTGTTTCGGGCAGTTTCTTTCAGATAATAAGCATCTTTCCAAAGAAGAGTCTATAGAATCGCGAAAAAGAAAAAAAGAAAATTAAAACTGATACTTTATTGAGATAATTACCTTTAAGGAATTTCTAAAATTTCTTTTTTGAGGGGATACATTCCTTCTTAGGGCAATTTTAACACAAAACTATCGGTTTTGTCCCTTATATCAAGTACGTTCTTTATAAAAATATATATATTGCCTCTAGCGTGAAAGTTCTTTATACAAGTTATCACAGACTAGATTGTTTAACATTATTTTGTAATTATTACATACTTCAGCATTTTACCTTAAAATATATAGTAGATATAATTAAGATAATGATTTTTAAAAATTAAAGAAATTTGCTTAAAATTTTAACGAAATCACATTTTTGTATTTGCAAGAATGGAATTAAATACTGATCTATTTTTTTAAATAAGCATTTCCACTATTTACTCTTTCTTAAAATTCAGTTTGTTCAATTTTTATACATGTTCTTAAATTAGTCAAAAATCTCGATACTTGTACCTATAATGAATAACCTCTGTTTTGAGGTAAAAACATACTTTTAAGGATTGGAATTCATGCTAAAATTCTAAGTTAGATTGATCGGATTTCTCACATTTATGAATTTTTACTTTGAAATAAGAGATCATATAAGATAATTTCAAAATATATAACTTCATTTTTACCGCATCAAAAGACACAGTCCTTAGTACTAGAGGAAAGAAAGGTTCTTTACTTTGTGATCAGGCATAAAGCGTTCTCGCAAATATTCATTCTTGTCGCTTTTTAAATTTAGTATGTGGTGATCCTGGCGTCATATGATTAGGAGCACATATTGATTATCGTGCTACGTAGTAAATTTTAAATCATGTTCATATCTTTCCTTTTAAATTTATAATAGTCTAGAAACATTTTACGAAGCATGAAGCTCCCAAAACATGGTCATTTGATTATCTAGCTTTAAAACCCTAAAAGGGGCGTCATTCGCACAGTGCGAACGCATAAATCTATTCTTCTTTTCACTTGCATTCAATGTATTTCAGTTAAATGAGCAGAAAAGGGCTAGTGCTAACATCTGTTATCAGTTTAAAGCAGTAAAAACCTTTTGAAACCTTTAATTGGAAAAACAATTCAAGATTTTTTTAGCTTAAAAAATTAGGAAAAAAATCTGCACTGTGCAAACGGTGGAGTTTTCTGCCCCTGAAAGGGTTAAACCCACGTATTACTCTACCATCGATAATTCAATGTTATGTATAGGTGTGCTATACTTGTTTAGTAACCACGGTGGCCCAGTTGGCAAAAGGCAGCGGGCCAGTGATCTGAACGTCACTGGTTCGATGTCGGTCGTTGACAAATCCAGCGCCGTGTACATTAATGGCGGCTGGTGCACAATAAATATGTCTTGACTGCAATGTCCTCCATATTCTCAAATTTACCTCTTGAGGTGCGGAATCAAATGTACCGGTCTCGTCACTTGACTCGGTTCTAAATTACGGGACGGGCTTGTAGGGGATAGTACTGGCTACCTAAAAATTGCCTCTATAAATGAATGGCCAGTAGTCTCGTGGTGCACATTCAGGCGAATGTCTATCGACAAAAGCCTCCAAGTTCGAAAATAAATATCCTAAATTCTTATATTTGATCTTATACAGAAACATATACTATTTTCTGATAAAGAAGTCATAAGTATGAAAGAGTGCAGTATTTGTTACATAAAAAAGTTATAAAGCTAATTACTCAAGCCTGAGTGCTTTACTTATTATTTATCGTTTAAATCTTTGAATAGATTTATTGTTTAAATTTCTTTTTAAAATTAATAAATTATCTATTTCTTGCGCATTCCAGTGATTGTTTCCTTCTATTTATGTGATAAGATGTATTTCCTGTAAGATTCAATCATGCTATTAGCTTTAAAGGCAGTGACTTGAAATCCGATAGGGAGCAGTTTCTTTATTAATATATTTATACCGTCGGTGGTAACCTTTGCATTCATTTAAAATTTATATTTTTTCCATTCAATGTATATAATAACAACTATATACTAGGAATAACATTCAGCGAAAGACTTCAAAAGACACTTAGAAAACGTTGAATTTAAAATTTGTCCCACTTTTAAGTGAAATTTTTTTAATAGATAAAAAAATAACTTTGGGGCCCACCATGATAACTAAATATTAAATCGATGTATTTTTTATAGTATAAATTTAATTTTTCTGTGGAATATATCCATCTCTACCGAAAAGATTTTCTTTTATTATAGCCGAATAATTTTAAAAACCATAAATAAGTACTACAGCATTGACGAAATTAAAATCTAGAGCAGTTCCTATTTCGTGAAATAAAACGAGAAATAAAGTGTACGAAATTTTCGGAAAGGTCTCCTCCCATTTTATAGTCTTAGGACGTAGTACCCTAAAATACTACAGCTTTTAATAAATTTTCAATTAAATGAGTAATCTAATTGACTTCCATTTCTAAGATGTTGCCACCAACCAAAATTAAAATGGCTGTATCGCAAATATTCAATAGGTTAACTACAATATTTAGACGGATTCAAGGAGATTAAAGAGCAGGATTTAATTATAGATAAAAATTTTAAAAAATCATTACATTGTTCAGCAAATTGTATTTTAAAAGTATACCGTTTCCACATTTCGGAAAAAACAATAAAAATTCTTCAAAAATTTTATGTTATGAGGGACGCAATAAATTAAGTTTTAAATAACATACTACAAAAGAATCGTAAAGAAATCATAAAAAATTATTTCTTATACTCAAATTTTCTCTGAATGAAAAGAACCCGTGAGAAAGTTAAAACCTCACAAAGATAAAATAAATTTAAGGAACAATAAAATAAATTTATAGCTAGAACTGGACTAAAGACTCTCTAAACTTTCTATGAAATATTCCAAGAAGCGAAAAATTCTTTAGAAATGATTAAAAAGAAACGGGGATTCTACAATAATTGCAAACGGTAGTAAATAAAAATCAGAGGCTACGGGAAAACTGCTTTGAGAAAGGATGTGTTTCGAAAAGAATTTCGAACGTAAAATAAATTGGAAATCTGTATAAACTCTGATACATTTGGGGTTTTTGTTGAAAAAGAAATAGAGATATAAAATAGGTATGGCAGTGATCATATGGTTATAAATTTGTAATTACAATATTATAATAACCTGAACACTTCAAGCATCTTTCCGTCTAATAGTTACACGCATATTTTTTGTCTCCTCCCTCCTTTCCAAGTGGACTTTTCTAATAATCTTAGGCTCAATATCATGCAATGCGCAAGTTAAAAATCCTTCGGCCATAATTAGTAATGTAAAAAAAATTAATTTAATATAGTTATAGGTATGACTGGCCCGTACGTGAATGAATCAATTATAAGAAATTTTATCTCAAATTATCTGGATTATTACTTAATGTTTAGAATAGATAAATTTCTAAAATAACTACCCTTATTTTAATACATCATTAAAATAGAGTAAATATTTTATTTTATATATATATATATATATATATATATATATATATATATATATATATATATATATATATATATATATATATATATAAATATATTATTTATTATAATTATCATATATAATTTTTATCTTTATTAAGAAAAATTGAAAATATCTCTAAGAAAATACAAAATATTCTTTGCTAAAAATCCTTCCATAAATTTGTGTCAAGTACATTTTCACATGAGGTAGCTAAAGATTCTTCTTTTCATTATTTCTTTTTAATTTGGCATTTCACAATATTCCAGTTATTTTACCATATATTATTATTAGCCACTGAAAATTAGAAACATGCGATCTCATGTACAGTCTTTACACGGGTGTTTCCACCTTTCTCTTGTGTTTCAGAACAAGATCTTTCTATGCTGTCTTTAAATTCTTAACTTAAACTTTTTTTAGCGTATGGAGTTCGTAACTTCCTTTTTTCTTTAAATTTGCTGCGTTATTATAAAAATGAATTTTTTAGGTAGTATCCAATTTGTCTGAGAATCAAATTGTTTAGTGATTACCTTTAGGTTTAGCTGTATGTTTAAAGCTATGACTGGTCCGTACGTGAATGAATCAATTATGAGTAATTTTATCTCAAATTATCTGGATTATTACTTAATGTTTAGAGTATATAAATGCCTAAAATAACTACCCTTTTTTTTCAGATTATTAGTCGCACTTTGTTTACGGGTAGAAATCGACTTAAAATTGGAGTGCGTCCAAAGGTAACATTAAAATAGAGTAAATATTTTAATATATATATATATATATATATATATATATATATATATATATATATATATATATATATATATATATATATATATATATATATATAAAATATATATATATATATATATAAATATATATATATATATATATATATATATATGTGGGATGCCATCCATACAGCCCCATGCATGCCACTCTCATATGGAGTCCGCCCCTGTAACCCCGGCGAGCGCCACCTAGCGGGCGCCGCGAAGAACAGAAGAGATAGACGATGTTTTGCTTCGGACGAGCGTGCACGTGTGTGCGCCGCGTTGCTTGTTTTTCCCCCTTTTAGACGTTAGTTCCCCCTGTAAATAATACCCCTCTTTAAATAAATGTTACATACGTTAACACTGTTTGTGATTATTCCCCCCAAAACCCCACAGATGGGGGCTCTGGCCTCCTTTTACCCTTTAATCCCCTAGATCACCCATGCCTGCCGTATCAACTCTGCATTTGACGTGATAATTTCAAAGACGTTTACAGCTGATATTTACCGACTTTTCCTGAGACGTATAATTTCTTGGATTATTCTGTTTAGAAGTCTGCATTCAGTGAGTACCATTTTTTTTGTTGTTGTGTCAATATGTGTTCAGTTTCACTAAACGATATTGTGCCAATCGCACAAGCACTCAGCTGTGCACCAACTAAAAGTATTAAATTATTGTTTTCGATTTGTTTTGATGATACATTTGATCGTTCATCCCGATCTAAATTACGCAGTTTTCAGAATTTCCCTGTTACTTTCGATAAGAATTCCCGAAAGAAATCCATCCTTAAAACATATTCATTAAATGATTTTGTAAGGTATACACAAGATTCAATTCACAAGAATCGAACTTTTGAGTGAATTAAAGAAGCTGCTTCAGATATGCTAATTTTGGCATACGCGCTTAGTATAAATACCACGCAGCGTCATTAATAAAAAGGAGTTGTTGTTAAGGTTGAAAAGGTGTTATCCTGCTCTAGCCCTTAGCGGGCCAGAAGTTTACGTGGCAGTACTGCTGGTTTGACTTACTGTTCGTGAGTATAAAAATATATTGTTCTTAAAAAGCTGTATTTACATTCCGTACAAGTAGTACGCATGCTTATTGCTGTAAAAGCCAATTATATGTGCAGCGAATTCAATAAACATTATTTCATGTATAAACTGTGTTTGTATATAATTCAAATAGAGTGCCACTTCAAATTATATACACCCAAGTCTGGGTAGAAGTGAGCATAGATTCTCTATACTGGCGCCCGAAAAATATATATACCCTGGTAGTTAGCGTTACATTTGTAACGAACAACATAATTGAAATTAAAAACTGTGTACTGTGTACTTATATTGATAAAATTGTTGCAAGTACTTATATACTATTTAAAAAAAAATGAGTGTTGTAGAACAAAATCCTGCTGGAAATTTTCCTCGGGTAATTATGGTTCAGCATTTTGCGCCATTCGAAGCCACCTTCAATGGCGGCCCCTCAAGCCAATTCCTAAAGAAAATTGAGCATTACTTTCAGCAACAATGCACCCCAGAGGGGGATAAACTTAAAATTGCTCTAGCCGCTTTAAGAGGTAGTGCATACCAGTGGTACACGTGTATGCAAAGCAGTAATCTGATTTTTGACTATTCGTCATTCAAGCAACAGTTTCTTAGCGTTTTTCCAAAGACCTTTAATCAAAGTGAAATTGAAGCGGAAATTTATTCGCTAAGGCAACGTGAAGGTCAGTCTGCATTAGATTTTGCTATGGAAAAGATTTCCAAGTGTGAGGAATATTTAGAGGGAATGACGGAAGCGATAATCTTAAAAATAGTTATCCAACGTTTGAAGCCAAGTGTTCAAGATTTTTTAGATAATCAAACAATTACAAGCAAGGTTACCCTCCTTCAAGCTTTAGCTAAATATGACAATAGACATTTCTTCGCTACCCCTCACCGTCATTCAGGTACGAGAAGTTTTATACAGCCGCGCCAAAATTTTTCGCGAGTTTCAAACCAGCAGCGTAAGCAGTACCGCAGGCAAAATAATAGAAGCGCACGGCGTTATAATGAAATTAGTGCACTTAAAGAAAATATGCAAGCACCTTACTTGCACTGGCAAGTTGATTCACATGATATGGTTCAACCTGTTGAAACTGTGTGGTCAAATGTATTATTTTGTCCGAGTAGTAATCATTATTTTGAGAATAGTGAAAGTCAGGGTATTTTTGTGGCTTATAAAGAAAGTGAGTCTAGCTGGAATAATGCGGTAATTCCAGTACAAATTTCTGAAAATAGGGCCGATACTAATGCTAGTGGTTTAGAAAATAAATCATCGGACACTTCTATTAATGCTATACCTGATATTATTAATGCTATACCTGATATTATTAATGCTATACCTGATATTATTAATGCTATACCTGTTATTATTGATGCTATACCTGATATTTTAGATGATATTCACACATCTGTTAATGAAGGAAATTTAGTAGATGACGAAGTATGCGTTACGGAAGTTAGTGAATACTTATTAGTTGACGACAATAAAAATTCTTTAAACGATAGTAGGAACTTGCTAGGTGATGATATTATTTCAAGTTTCCAGCCGAATGGGGATTGTGTAGGCCAGGTTGATAATATGGTTTTAAATAAAGTACATGAAAACCAGACTGAGAATCAGGATGAAAAGTTGACACAGAGTTATACTATAGGTAGTTTAGCTGATGCTTCGGAAGTTATAGAGAAAGTTTGCAATAAAACGCACGAGTACGAAAAGCTTAATCTTCCTAAAACTGAAGCAGTGTTAAAGAATTTAAATGATAACGATTCTGATGTCGCAAGTTTCAAAGAAACTTTTTCGTCAAAAGAGGATAAAACTAAAGTTAAGGGGGATAAAAAACGTGAAAAAGCGACTTCAGGTTCCAGCATTAAAATTGCTAATACTGAAGTAATTAAGGAGGTAAAAAAGAAGTCGTATAAGCACAAATACGAAAAACAGAGTCAGGTTGATGAAAAACATGACACAAGCATCGAGATAAAGCCAGGAACTAAACACGTTGGTGCGGCGTATAAATTTGAAACAATAGAATCTGCATTAAAATCTAATGTCTATACTCTAAAAGGTACGGAGAAAAGTAAAGTGTGCACTACAAAACCTCCATCTAAGGATGAACGTGGCACACATAAGGTACACAAGGTTATGAAAAGGAAGAATGACAATTTTAAAGCTCCTTTGCATAAGTACAGGGAACGCAAGATATCAGCCGCCCAGCAAGGTTGACCTCCTCCCAAGAGACCTCCTGTCCATCGTCAAGCCGGACCAGCGCCTCAGGACCTACGACCTGCTGCACGAAGGATGCCCACACGGTCAACGAACCCCTTTACTAGGACTGCGACCATCAAGAGAGGTTCAGCGGATTGGACAAACTGGTGCAGTGAAGTTGCTGCATTCATGAGGAACAAGTCTTGTATCAACTTTCTTATTCTAACTCCCACCCTTTAATAAAATCGAACCAAATTGGTTTGAAGTTCCCCAGTGTATATACTGTGTAAACATTTTGAGGGGAAGTGGTGAGGCACTGAAAAAAAACGGTATACTGTTGTTTTATAAATTTTTGAAGGGGACATGTAGTGAAAAAAAAAATACATACTAACTACAGATAACAAACAACTAACATACTAACTTCGCAAATCATAACACATGTACATTATAAATTGGGGGAGAGCAGATACAGTCAAGAAATGTCATGCTGTGCAATTGTGTTGTCACTTTTAATTAAAATAGGTTTTTTAGGGCGCAGTTGGCCAGCCCAGTATCCGCAACTCTGCAAATCCACTGTGTAATGGTGTCACCTGGACCCTTCGGGGTTAGTTTTGTAAAATGGTAGTGGCGTTTTTCCCCCACACAACGTGTGGAAGGTTTTTTGGCTTTGCCACCCATTATGTAAAAAGTCAGACCAGCACGCGTTTTCAATTAGTTAACTGAAGCCGTTCAGACCTCAGTTACCTAATTTTTTTTTCGAGGGAGGCCAGTGTAAGGTATACACAAGATTCGATTCACAAGAATCGAACTTTTGAGTGAATTAAAGAAGCTGCTTCAGATATGCTAATTTTGGCATACGCGCTTAGTATAAATACCACGCAGCGTCATTAATAAAAAGGAGTTGTTGTTAAGGTTGAAAAGGTGTTATCCTGCTCTAGCCCTTAGCGGGCCAGAAGTTTACGTGGCAGTACTGCTGGTTTGACTTACTGTTCGTGAGTATAAAAATATATTGTTCTTAAAAAGCTGTATTTACATTCCGTACAAGTAGTACGCATGCTTATTGCTGTAAAAGCCAATTATATGTGCAGCGAATTCAATAAACATTATTTCATGTATAAACTGTGTTTGTATATAATTCAAATAGAGTGCCACTTCAAATTATATACACCCAAGTCTGGGTAGAAGTGAGCATAGATTCTCTATAATTTTATCTGTGTTGCTAATATTTTGCATATTGATTCCGACGGTTCTAAAGACAAACTATGTGATTCCATTTTTGACGCACTTTCGAATTTAACTTCTTTTCAACCGAGTTCTGACTTTGATGAGAATGACGAATTAGCGCCAAGTTCTTTCGTGCAGACACAACAATCACAGACGCCTGCTGTTCTGGCCACTGTTGAAAACGCTTATACGAATTACTTTCCGCCGAAACCAAAACAATCCGAAATTGACACTTCCGTTCCTTATTCTAATTTATGGCTTGTTTTGAGAGATGTTTCCTGTTCTATGCGAAAATTTACTGGTAACAATGCGTATACTATTCAAAACTTTTTGCGCGACGTAGAGGATAATTTATCTCTTTTACCAGAATTAACAGATCAACATAAAGTGATTTTTGTCAAAACTAATCTTTCTGGATCCGCTAAATTATTTATTCAGAGCCAACGTAATCTAAACACTTTCAGTTCTTTAAAAGAAGCTTTAATTGAGGAGTTTGGTTCGAAAATTACGAGCGCTGAGTTACATCGACAGTTGCGAAATCGAAAGTTAAAACCAAATGAATCTCTTACAGAATATTTAATTGCTCTTCGCGTGTTAGCTTCGCAAGCCCTTGACTTTGCCGTGGACGACGCTAGTATAATTGAGTATTGCATAAATAATATTCCAGACGCTCCGTGTAATAAATTAATTTTGTATGGTTGTACTAACTTTACAGAATTCAAACAGAAACTCAAAATGTATGAAAAAATTTTTTACAGAAATAGATGTAAATCCTCAATTGACCATTTCGGTTCTAACTACATACCTCGTAAACGTGATGACGTGTATCATAAAATTTCAAACCCAAGACGTGAGATGAAACCAGAAGCATTTCGTCCTCATGCTCAAAGTAAACAAATGTGCTATAATTGTTTCAATTTTAACCATATATCTAAATTTTCTCCAGACAAACATCGCGGTCCAAAATGTATTTCTTGTGGAAATTTTGGCCACATCGCCGCAAATTGTTCAAAATCAACTGATTTACACACACAGAGAGAAAGTAATGTTAATACGCTGAATTCCACTGCTTCAAATTTAATGTACAAGGATGTTACACTTAACCATGTCTCTTTCAACGCGTTAATCGACACAGGTTCGATGGCTACGATTATGTTAAAGCGAGCGTATACTAAAGCTGGATCCCCTGTTCTTAATTACTCTAGTACATTGCTTACGGCTTTTGGCAATGGAAAAATTAAGCCGCTTGGATCTTTCAAATCCGAAATTGTTATTGATGGTCAATTGTTTACCGCTGATATTTGTGTTGTTGACGATAATACTATGCCAGTAGATTTGATAATTGGTATGAATGTACTTGCACAGGCTGAATTCACTATCACTAAAGACGGACTTTCGATTCATAAACCTTTAGATTTTGACGCTATAGACGAAGATGTTACTCTTATTAGTAATATATTGGTAATAGATGATACTAGCCCTGATATAGGCTCTAGTGCTACTAAACAACAGAGAAATACCATTCAACACCTCGTGGCCAATTATAAACCCCATAAAATCAAAACTACTAATATTGAAATGCATATACAAGTTGATACTTCGATTCCCATCTGCTACAGACCACGACGTTTACCATTTACTGAGAGAGATATTGTAGATAAGCAAGTTAATACTTGGATTCAGGACGGCATAATAGAACCCTGTTCATCAGACTACTCGAGTCAGGTTGTTCTTGTTAAAAAGAAAGACGGAACCCCACGACTTTGCATTGACTATAGACAATTAAATAAACATATAGTTAAAGATCGATACCCTTTACCTCTCATTGACGACTTACTCGACAAACTTCAGAATGCTCGTGTTTTCAGTACTCTAGACCTTAAAAATGGATTTTTCCATGTTAATGTTCATAAAGACAGTCGACGTTATACTTCCTTCGTGACACATTCAGGTCAGTTTCAATTTCTTAAAGTTCCCTTTGGTCTTTGTGCATCACCTTCCGTATTTCAGCGATTTGTTAATACAGTCTTTAAAGATCTCATTTTATCAGGTCATATATTGTTGTATATGGATGACTTAATCATTCCTGCTAAAGATGAAGAGGAAAATATTGAAAAAATAAAATCAGTCTTTTCTGTCGCTTCTGACTACGGTCTTGAGATAAACTTTCGAAAATGTAAATTCCTTCATACACAAATTGAGTTCCTTGGCCATATTATTCAAAACGGACAGTTATTTCCCTCCCCTCTTAAAACAGCCGCCGTTCTAAATTATCCGGAACCAAAAAATCAAAAAGACATGTTTCCTTGGTTTGGCTGGTTATTTCCGTAAATTTATCCAAAACTTTTCAGTTATCGCTAATCCTCTATCTAACCTTCTAAAAAAATCTACTATTTTCCATTTTGGTGTAAACGAGAAAAATGCTTTTTATCAATTGAAGCAATGTTTGGCTAATAAACCAGTTCTTAATATTTATAATCAGAAAAGCGAAACTGAATTACATACTGACGCTTCTATCCATGGTTTTGGATGCATTCTTCTTCAGAAATCCACTGATGATAACTGTTTTCACCCTGTATATTTTGCAAGCAAATCTACATCAGACGCTGAGAAAAATTACTCAAGTTATGAACTCGAGATGTTAGCCGTAATTCATGGATTGCAAAAATTTAGAGTGTATCTACTTGGTCAAAAATTTACCATAGTTACAGACTGTAACGCCTTCAAACTCACTATGAGCAAGCGTGATCTCAGTGCTAAAATTGCTCGATGGGCACTATTATTAGAAGATTACAATTATACAATTCAACATCGAACTGGAGCGAAGATGGCTCATGTTGATGCGCTAAGCCGCTATCCGACGATGCTCATTACCGCCGATTCACTGACTTTCGAAATACAAAATGCTCAGTCACACGACCCTAACATTCAAGCAATTAAAGAAATTCTTCAAACTAAACATTATAACGATTATTTTATCAAAGCAAATGTTCTCTACAAGTTAGTTCTCTACAAGCAAGACGGTTACGAAGTTCTAGTCGTTCCAGACTCTATGTAAGACGGTATTATTAGAGACGCGCACGAGAATGGACATTTTGCTACTAAGAAAATTGAGGAGCAACTCAAACAACAGTTTTACATGCCTAATTTAAAAGATAAAATTGCCAGGTGTATTGCCAACTATATTCCATGCATCTTGACAAACCGAAAGTGTGGTAAACAAGAAGGACTCCTACACCCTTTACCAAAAGAGGACACCCCACTCCATACATATCATGCCGATCACTTAGGTCCTCTCGCTACTACTTCTAAACGACATAAATATATTTTCGCCGTCATCGATAGTTTCACCAAATTTGTATGGCTTTACCCGACGAAATCAACTGACGCTGCAGAAGTACTCTCTAAATTAGAAATCCAGAAACAAGTGTTTGGAAATCCCGTCCGTATTATTTCCGATCGAGGATCTGCCTTTTTGTCGAATGCCTTTAAGGACTTTTGCGACCATGAGAACATCCAACATTTGACTATAACCACTGGTCTTCCTCGCGCAAATGGACAGGTTGAACGTCTCAATTCTATAATCATTTCTGTTTTATCCAAATTGTCCATCCAAGATCCTACGAAGTGGTATACTCATGTGGCTGACGTCCAGCAAATTATTAACTCAATTTTCCAACGCAGCATTAAGACGACTCCTTTTGAACTGCTTTTCGGTACAAAAATGCGTGTCCGCAACAATCTCCAAATCACAGACCTTTTGAATGCCGAAATACAAACTGAGTTTATAAATTCACGTGACGACCTCCGCAAAGACGCCAAACAACAGATTTTGAGAGTGCAAGACGAAAACCGTAAAACCTACAATCTACGACGAAAGTTACCTCCGAAGTTCAAGTTGCACGATCTTGTCGCCATAAAACGCACCCAATTCAGACCTCGTTTAAAACTCCATCCAAAGTTCCTCGGACCCTACAAGATCATCAAACTTAAGCCCAACGACACCTACGATGTTCAAAAGTGTGGACATTTAGACGGACCAATGCATACCAGTACATGCATCGAGTTCATGAAACCGTGGACTCATAACTTTACATAACATACTTAGATTTTTGAACTATGTTTTCATATTACTTTTTTTTCTTTTTTCAGGAATCTTCATTAGCCAGGATTGTTTTGCTGTTTAGATATTACTACAATTAGTGTTATATTTTTCATTTTCTTTTCCAGCTCATTTTGCTAGTATTATAACCTATGTGTATTTCTTATAACTTTTATACTTTTTTTTCATTTCGTCATAATAAATTGTCACCTGTATTTGTTTGTGCCCCTACCAGCATCTGGGGGCAGATGCTTTTTGTCGGATGGCCGATATGGGATGCCATCCATACAGCCCCATGCATGCCACTCTCATATGGAGTGCGCCCCTGTAACCCCGGCGAGCCCCACCTAGCGGGCGCCGCGAAGAACAGAAGAGATAGACGATGTTTTGCTTCGGACGAGCGTGCACGTGTGTGTACCGCGTTGCTTGTTTTTCCCCCTTTTAGACGTTAGTTCCCCCTGTAAATAATACCCCTCTTTAAATAAATGTTACATACGTTAACACTGTTTGTGATTATTCCCCCCAAAACCCCACAGATATATATATATATATATATATATATATATATATATATATATATATATATATATATATATATATATATATATATATATATATATATTTATACATATATATATATATATATATATATATATATATATATATATATATATATATTTATACATATATATATATATATATATATATATATATATATATATATATATATATATATATATATATAATTTATGAAAATTATCATATATAATTTGTATCTCTATTAAGAAAGAAATTGAAAATATCTTGAAGAAAATACAAAATATTCTGTGCTAAAAATCCATAAATTTGTGTCCAGTACGTCTTGTGATCCAAAAAATACAGTATTGTACTCTACTGTAATTTGTTTGCAAACGATAGCCTTAAGAATACATATGACACGGCTTCAACATCGAAGAACCTTAGCAACATTATATACTATTAATTCGATTTGTTCTGGGCATTGTAACCATAGTTAACTTGTAGAAACTTTTTCTTAAAATAAATGACTTAAATAATCGCAAATAATTTTTAAAAATTATTTTTCTCGATAAAGTCATTCAAAAAACTAAAATTTATAAAATGACTATTCAAATAATGGAATCAATATTTTTTTATATTTAGAGACAAATAATGGCCCTTTACGGGTTATTAAGAAAATGATAATTTGTAGAATGTAAATATTTCCTGGCAAAAAAGTTTACTCTAGATAAAGCAATGCATAAAATGTTGTCTCTCCTAATATAGAAAACTATGCATTTTAGCAACGAAAATTGAATTACTTCTTTAAGGAAATCAAGGATTATTAATAAATAACAGCTTGTGCCTAACCCAAAACAGCTTCAAAGGCAATTTTAGGTAATAAGCCTTTCTCAAGGAATTCTTAATATACTCATAAGACGGTAATTTTAATTGGCAATTACGATGGTACTAATGAACACTTTGAAAATTCTTTCCTTAGTTTTCTTTCCAGCGGATTTTCTGTCAACCGATACTTTCGACTTTTGCTCTTTAAAAGATATACGTATTTTCTAAATGAAATTCCTTAGCAGTTTTTCGTTCATAATGTCGAAACATTTCGTTCATGATGAAATGGAGAGAAGGGGTCGATTAAGGGTTTATAAAATTTTATAGTATATTTTTATTTTCTACGTATTCTATCCGCTATAGTCTATGAAAACACTAAAAATGTGAAAATAAAACTTTAATTGTTTAAAATAGGGTCGCTGAATAACAAATATATTTCTTGCATTTATGCTTCATATAGCGATGAGGACTACTTACGCTACTCAAGAAGATAGTGTAGTTTCCTATCAACAAAATAAGAAAGAAACTTTATGTTTGGTATTTGTACTCAATGTCTTTATGGATTTTTGTTGTAATGTACTAAATAATATTTCTTTTGTTTCTTAACCGTATCATCTATATATTTAAGTTGCTAGGTCGCTTCTTTGGGAAGTCCGTTACAGAAAACTACTGTATCCATTTACTTCATTTTGGTCTCAAACGAAAGATATTAATCTGTAGATTTGCCAAATATGGTTCTTGTAACAGCAATCTCTGTTAATTAGCGGTAATTTATAATCAAAAATTGTTTTTATAGCATGCTGAGTGGCATAGTTAAATATCGCTTACGATACTCACTAAGCACGAGGCTGCATAAATACGTTAATTTGTTTATTCTGAGGAATCAATCTCTCTCTCTCTCTCTCTCTGCCATTTTTATTTTTAATTATGTTTGTCAGATAGAGAATTGAACGTGACGGAAATTGTTATTTCGCGATGTTGATTAACCCTATTTCTTTTTATTGCGCTCAATAGTTATTTTTACCATGTTTTAATTAACTTGCTTTCTTGTTTGTTTGTGTGTGTGTTTATCCCTTACAAATCTTGCAATCGATTTTTAACTAACTTCCCGACAAGCCTAGACATTTCAAACTTTTAGAATAGCTACGAACACGATGACAATGCATTTTTTTAATACTTTTAGCCATCTTTAAGCAGAATTAAATTAATTTTCACATATCTTCAGTTAATTTTGTTTTGTAGACTGGTGCAGCCATCTATTGGCCGGAACGGGAACGAAAATTTAATTGCAAGTTAACTTCCAGTTAATTTCATTTTCGTTCAAGTTGATGGGATAATTCATCAAAAAAGATTTTTAGAATGTATTTATTAATACATAGAATTGTCAAGTTCATACGATTCAACAGAAAATTTAAAAACATGGTATATAAAATTTCTTTTTTCTTGCAATTATTTAAACTATATTACCCTCTACTTAATATTATGATTTTCAATATTTGGCAATGGCATGTTGAGTATAATTTGCGTATTAGTACATGTATTTACTATCCAGCTGTCAAGTTTTGACGGGTACCAACTAATTTCATTAAAGTTCCCACAATATGTCTTCACAGTATTTCGTCAAAACACTGCACGTGTCTCACCCCATCGCAAATGAAAAAATCAGTAGCTTACTTCATGAAAAGCATGCAAAAATTCGCAGTGTCAAGAATCTATACACACTAGCGCTAGCAGTAAAAAATATTGCAAGGTTCCTAGAAACTAAAAAGCTGGACTAAAGAAAAACTGTTTAGAGGTATGTGAATTTAATTATAAATCAAAATTTTACACTCTGAGGACCTTTGTAGATACGACTGCACGCTTTTTTTATCATGCTTTTATTAACTCGCTTTCTTGTTTGTTTGTTTGTTTGTGTGTTTGTCCAGTACAAATCTTGCAATCGATTTTTAACTAACTTCCCGACTAGCTAGACATTTGAAACTTTTAGCTCAGAACACGATGGCAATGCACTATTTTAATACTTTTAGCCATCTTTAAGCAGCATTGAATTCATTTTCTGTTAATTTTATTTTGTATAATGGTGCAGCCATCTATCGACCGGGACGGGAACGAAAAGTTAAACGCAAGTTAACTTCCAATTCCCGAGCTAAACGATTGATTATGCAGATGATACCTCTTTATTACCCATTTGATCATTTTTTGTCAAGTTGATATAATTCCTCAAAAAAATTTTAAAAAAGTATTTATTAATACATAGAATTGTAAAGTTTATATGATTCAACAGAAAATTTAAAAACATGGTATATAAAAACTTGTAATTATTAAAGTGTCCAGTCTTGCGATAAAATCTCCTGGGACATCTCTTCTCAAGAAGCGTGGCGGTTGGTCATTGTTGGGACATCGGTATACAGGAAGATGTGGAGATATCTCTTCTCAAGAAGCGTCGTGGTTGGTCATTGTTGGGACATCGGGATACAGGAAGATGTAGAGACATCTCTTCTCAAGAAGCGTGGTGGTTGGTCATTGTTGGGACATCGGTATACAGGAAGATGTAGAGACATCTCTTCTCAAGAAGCGTAGTGGTTGGTCATTGTTGGGACATCGGGATACAGGAAGATGTAGAGACATCTCTTCTCAAGAAGCGTGGTGGTTGGTAATTGTTGGGGCATCGGAATACAGGAAGATGTAGGCAATTCATACAGCATCCTCCCTTCTGACAGATGTTCTTACAGACAACTCCCATATCAACTTAGTTTGGGTAAAAAATTAGATGTCTGTTTCTTCGCATTCATAGACTTTACAGCTGTTACTTTTAAACTGTTATAGTAATTTTTTCGGTACATAACAAAATAGTTTTGATAATATTCAGAACATCAAAACTACAGCTCAAGTTTAGTAAAGTAAATGAAGGAGGCTGAACTTTTGCTGCGAGGAATTAAGCAAAAATGTCCGTTCTGTAAAAATAAGCATGCGATATGAATTTTGAAAAAATAGTATTAGAAAATATGATAAAATCTATTAAAACCAATATTCATCATAAAGTTATACAAAAAAATCTTATAAAACTGACGTAATATTCTTTCTCTTTCAATTTTTTTTTTTTACATTTTATGCAATATGGTAATTTGAAAGAATTTATAAAGCTTAGAACTCTTATTAATAAAGAATAAACGTTATTGAGAAATAGTTAAAATGAAAAAAAGTGCTCTACGCTTTTAAGATAGAGGTTTTACTTTTTTGTACTTAACTATATTTTAAAAGTGAATTAAGAATAAAAGGCGTATAGGGAAAGCATTTCTAGTCAATGAATATGTATTTTACAAAACATTTAAATTTCATTACATAAATTTTTACTTGTTTAGAAACCAACGGCATATTTTAATACGAAGATTTCATGCCAAGGCTATCTCAATGACTGACTAAAGCTTTGCTTTTGCGTAAGAGGCTGCCCTGAGATGAAGACGAAAATTCTTTATTTGCATTAACCTTGAAAAAATTCTGAATACGTTTAAAACTTTATGTGCTTATATTTGAAAAATATAGCGGTAAAGGGAATTTTTCCAACAAGAATGTTTCAATAGATTTTGCCTCCTAAATATATAAGTAAAGCATTTAGGTTTGAGTAATAACCCGATGTTCTGTTCCCTGAAACATCTTGATAAAAAAATACTAGTTTAAAACATCGCAATGGAAATTGTCGAATGCTAGAAATAATGATAAACTCCATGATATCTTAAATTCAGAATAAGGTTATGCAAATTGGATATGCATACTATCGAAAAATTACATTACGTTAAGGCTGCTATGTACTAAGAAAAAAATACTATTTCCCTTTTCGTCTTGCAGATTTTTGTTGTGGGAGGAGTCCAGTTGACAGTTCTAGAATTCCACCCCCCTTAGGATTGACATTTTGATGGATTGTAATAGTTCTCTCTATAGGGTGGTTAAGTGCTGCCCCCAAATCTTTTATTTAAAATATATTTTTATCACCTATTTACAGGTACATAAATGCTGATAATCCAATAAGATTGTTATTGTCAGATAGCCTGAACTTTTCTGCAAAGCGCTACCGGATTCATTTTATAAATTCCGTCCACCGAAGGAATTTATGAGCGTTTAAAACACACTATACCAGATTTTTTTCCCGAATAATTTAAATTTTAAAATATTAATTTCATTTTTAAAAAAAACGAAAAAGGTACACAAATGTAAAGTTTCTTTCTCTATGACGGAGTACAATATTTTTAAAAAAATATTTGATTCCAAGTCAGCAATCCGTGGACAAATTTTCTCCATAGGTTAACATTGAGGTGAGCGAATCCGATAGGATTTGTACATAGCAGCCTTAAAGGCGGGCGAAGAGGCCCGGTTGCCAAAAGCGTCGAGCCAGTGATCTCGGGGCTGTGGGTTCGATGCCCGTCAATGACAAAATCCAGAGTCGTGTTCACTAATGGTGGCCAGTGCACGTTAAATCTGTCGTGGCTGCAATGTCCTCCAAGTTCTCAAATTTACCTCTAGAGGTGCGTGGTCAAGTGTTCGGGTCTCGTCACTTGACTAGGTTCTAAATTACGGGAACGGCTTGTAGGGGGTAATCCTGGCCACCTATAAGGTACCCCCTTAAAGGAATGGCCAGTAGTCTCGCCCTTTACTGTGAACAATTTGCGCCATATCCAATCTTCGGGGCATTTGTAATAAATAAATAAACATTTCGTTAATATTACTTTAGCTTCTTAATTAGATAAGAAAATATTACCAAATTTCTATTAAAGAACTTCGAGTAAAACCCATTGGACATTCTTAAATTACAAAAAAAAATTTGCATTTCAATATACAGTGATTTCAGCTTATAAGAATCACATTTGTTATTATTGTGTTTGATTCTTATAGCCGAAATTTAGGTTTTTGGAAAGGCACACACACACACCTATATATACATATATTAGATAATTTACCATAAGATGCTCTTTAGTGTACGTTAATTATCTTTTATTAAAATTATTTTTTATAATTTTAAAAATATAACTTAATTTCTAGACCTATAAGTAGATACACATGACATTTATACTAATAAAAGAAAAAAATTCAATATTTGTTACAACATACCTGCTTAACAGTTTTAACATTTCAACTACAGGAAGGGAGCAAGAAAAAGTTTTCTATGGTAATTTGACGTATTGCAGTTTTCAGGAGGCTGTTTATACCTCTTTCAATACCAGTAGTCTCAGACCAAGATTCACCTTCTAGTTTACGTTTCACGGTTGGATAATGTGCCGAATCTACTAATGTCAGGTTTGCCTAAGTGATAGTGGACACTTCGCCGAAGATTTGTGTTTCAGGTTCTAGAAATCCGCAACCAGGATGTGGTAGGTGGGAAAAAAGAGTCGCGGTATTTGTTTGTTGTGGAGAAAGTGAAACCGGACCCGGACGAGCAAAGATGACCCCGGGTCAAGCTAATAGGACTGTGTTGTGCTAAAGCATTTAAGGGGAAACTATTATGTAATGTCTAACAAAGAAAGTGATGCATTTTACGACTGTATTCCATCCCATCTTATCAGTCTGTCTTTTAAAAAAAATTAAGAACTTCGTGCCTTTTGAGGGTTTAAGTGGCTTTTTTGGAAAAATGAAAGTAAAGCGAAGAGTGTAAGCTGATTCTTAAAACCGGTAGAGTGATTCTTTAAAGCGAAAATTTTAACATGGAAATAATACATTTGTTTTTGTTTTTGCGGTATTGATTCTTATAAACGGATGATTCTTATAACCACTGATCACTATAATAGGTGGTTACTGAATTTGTGTTATTTAAGGTTATTTTGTAGCTAAAATTTACAACGTGTATACAAATTTATATTGAAAGTATATTTGATTTTCGTTATGAGTTCTTCAATTCAGCATAATGTAATTGTTATGATTTTAGTAGCCAATGTAACTTTGCAACCAATTTTTATTACAATTAATTTAATGTATTAGGGGGGATTATAAAGACAAAAGAACAAATCGAGTAACCTAAAAATAGTTAAAAACAGCAAACAGGCACACACGAAAAAAATATTTAAAAAAAAAACGTAATTCAATGTTTAAAGAAATTCTTTGTTAATACGTGTTTAATAAAATATTCAAAAATATTTCCGCTATTAATAAAATTTAAAATTAACAAAGCATATAATTTTTCTTCATCCAAATCGTGAAACTTAGACTCTTATAACATAACTTAAAATGAATGTTAAGTAGTCATTTCAAGGAAACGATCTAAAATTTAGAAATACTGGTACATGCAAATGTGCCACTATTTTTCGGCGAAAATACTATAACAAACATATGAAAGAGTTTTCAAAGTACCCTTATTGTCAAAACTCTGGAAACATTTCTTCTGATCTAAAGCGTGCATTTAAACAACAAAATTTTATAATAGAATATAAAGCCCCCGCGTTGGAATTTATAGCTAAAACTGCATTCATCTTACATGTCCCATGTGCTTCAGAATGCATCACAAATATCGATGTAAATGTTTCTTGTGACAGAGCTCTTTAAAAAAGGGGGGTTTTCATCCTTTTATGTGGCTGCACTGACCATTTCAAGGAAACATATTGAATAGCTGTAGGATAAAATGTCCCATTTTTCGGTTTTCAGTATGCAGGATTTTCAAAATACTTTCAGTAGAATTGACAGAAAGGAAATAAAAATTGAAATTTTACTCGCATATGCTAAAAAGGTTATGCACCAAAAGCAATCAGTTGTGATCTTAAAAGTATACAAGTTCTTTATAAGATCTAGGTCTCAACTTTGCACTATAAGTTTTAAAAGATTAATAAAATATTTGTCTAACATTTCGACCGAAACATGCGTTTTATGTTATACAAGCCTAAAACTTTGATGATGTGTAAAAAGAAAGATATGGCAGGGATACTTAAATCATGAATTTTTATCGACGACCCCCCCCCCCCCCCCCAGAAAAGTATCCTTGTAAAGCAAAGCAATGACGAGTAATTCATAGAAAATGTTTCATCATCCTAAACATACAATTAGTTATAGCATCAAAGGGACGAAAGTGGGTGTTCTTTTTAATTAGAAACATGATATAAAGCAAAGGAACATCTCAAATATTTAATAATGGAAAGTTTCTAATATCTTGAGAATTCAGGGTAAGAGAAAAAATTTTTACTGAGCCGAATATTTGTATAGGACAAACTGTATGTCCCATATGAGAATGTTGATAAGAGAAACTGGAAACTCATTCATGTTTACTGGCAATCCTAAAGAATATCTCCCCAGGAAACTATAAAAATGAGACACAAATTACCCTAACGAGATCTAAAACAGCGGTAATATCGTATCTACGTATATATTCAGATTAAAAAAAGCACAGAAATTAGGTTTACGATGAATGGGAAACATAGAATCGTTTTAATAAATAATAGATACAACTAATTGACAAACGTAAAAACCCCGAATGGCAAGAAATATTTAAGTCATTTTCGTGCTACAACCTCCGATTACGTCATCATTTTTAAATTTAAACATTAATGTGTCTACTTCTGAGTATATGCATGGAATTCCTTTCGCTCGCTTTGTATTTCAAAATATCATAATAACAGAATATTTTTTTAGCAAATCTATAAATTTGTGACTATGTTGTTATCACTTTAATTTTTACAGTACAGTATTAATTTTCGTAACAGCTGGGCAAAACTAAACAATACGCTGCATTATATAAATTATACTACAAGTTTTACGATTGTCAAATCAGTTTTTTTTGCGTATTGTTTAACGCGTGGTCCTCTCATTAAAAGAGTTGTATTTAATGAACTATAAGCTAAATCCCTAATTCTTAATTGGGGTCCATGAAGGAATTATTTATATTACGGCTTCATGATTCTAAGAACTATATGTAGCAATTTTATTGCAAATAGTTTAGCAGAATTCATAAGCTACGAAGCAAAGAAATAATAAAGAAATAAATCTCAGATAAGCTATTTTTTATCGATATTATATTTTCTCTAACTAATAATCTCATTGTTTACAAAAATCTTAAATACTGAGTTAAGAATTACAGCAGTTTATCGTAAATCTCGAACGAGAAAAAAAAATCAAAATCTATTGGAAATGACATTGATATTTTTAGCTTTTTTTAGAATAGTGAATACGAAAATAGTGGCAATATACACTACCAATCTGTATCTATATATATAAAACAGTTCAGTAACTGACTCATTCATTCATTCATTCACTGACTGACTGACATACAACGCACAGACCAAACCGCTGGACCTAAAGGGCTGAAATTTTGCATGGCGATTCTTCTAATAGTGTAGGGGTGCACTAAGAAAGATTTTTCAAAAATTCTTCTTAGATTTTTTTAAATTAAATTTTTAAGCTGTTTTTTAAACTTTTTTTACGTTTGCGTTTAAAATAATACATTGAGGGTTATAAAATTTATATCACGAGAAAGATCATAAAAATTCCTTCAAAATGAAATTTTTTTCGAATTTTTACCCCCATTTCCTGAATTTTTAAAGATTAATTTTTAGAATTTAATTTAATAAATGCTGATCACGTGATTTCTTTTTCTGGTACTTTCAATAAATTTATCGTCACGTGCGTAACAACTAAATAGACAAAAAAAAAACATTTTTTTCTTTCTAATGCAGCAGACGATTGGATATTATCCAAAAAAAATAAATATTCCTTATGATTTTTTTATAAATATATATATAAATATTTTTTTGCATCAATTGTATATATTCATCGTCTCATTTATTATAAATATATATATTTATTTTTTTTTGGCATTAATTGCATACATTTACAGTTGTATTTAATTTGAATGTACTCCGTAGCGAAGCGCGGGTTTTCAGCTAGTATAGTATATTTTTTTACTTTCCTTTTTCCTTGTTTTTAGGGAAATATACTACATTTCTCATGAAACCAATATATATCTTAAGGTGACTGCCTACGTTCAGAGCCAATTTTTTAAAAAAATTGTTTTTTTAAGGATTTTTTGGTCTCATATGGTAAAACAGCATTTAAAAATAAAAAATAAAAAAAAAACTTTCCTGTAAACACCATACTTTTTTATAAATTGGTCAATTTGAAGTAATTTTTAATGAAATTTAGCTAAAACGCTTATCACTCTGAACAAAATTCTAATGCTACTATTTTAATTTCCTTCGCACACATGATACATATAACAGTTATCTTCAAAATGACCTACAATCTAAGAGAAATTTTGAAATGCAAAAATAATACAGACAATTTTATGTTCCAATATGAAAATTTTCCCCAATTCGTCATTCCTTTCCTTATAAAAACAGCCCCAAACAAAAAACTATTTATTATACATCAATTATTGTACGTCATTTCATTAACAATAGCATCTAAAACATTTCCTGAAAATTTTCTCAAATTATATGCATTATTATCTGAAATATTATGATAACGGTAGAGATTTTTGCTAAAAAACATAATTCTGAGAAAAACGCCTTTAAAGTTGTTTGTCACTTCAATTTTGTATTAGACGATGTTTTTAAAAATAGCTATAACTCTGTTTCTAATTGATGTAGAATGAAAATCTAAGCGGTTTTGAAAAGAGAAAAGATTGAATTACAAGATTCTTGCAAAAAATAAAATTGACCAAAATGGTAAAAAAATGGTCCCATTTAAAGTTGTTTGTCACTTAAATTTTGTATTAGACGATGTTTTTTAAAATAGCTATAACTCTGCTTCTAATTGACGTAGAATGAAAATCAAAACTGTTTTGAAAAGAAAAAAGATTGATTTACACGATTCTTGAAAAAAATTAAATTGATCAAAATAGTCAAAAATGGCATTTTCAACGTAGGCAGTCACCTTAAACATTCCGTTAAAATTCAAAAACTGCGGGGCACACGTCAGGATTTAAAACTATCATAGATCGTGCCGAATGACACAAGACGTGGTCGGGCGAATCAGGCAGACCAATCCGAAAAAAGATGTGTTTGGAGACAGTCGTGGCAGATGAAAAGTCTCATGGTGCATTCACATTGGAAAGAGCTCTCTCCCCGACTCTCCTGTCAACATTAGTCACGGTAATATTAGACACGGTATTTAGAACCACCCCCATTCCAATGAAAACGTGTCTTCCAGATATTCCCCCATTTAGAACCCCCCATTCAAGCCGCCAAAGACTTTGTGTTTCTTGATCTAGTGTGACCCGCCCCCACTGTCACCATTTGACCCCCGGGACCTCGAGTTCGTCTTTGATGCTCTGCAAATGGACCGCTTCGAGGAGGCGATCCGGCGCAGGGAAACACAGTACAGAGACATAAATCACTGGAATAGGCAGAGAGCGCTGTGCAAGTCTGCACGCGCTATAAAGCATGCGACCTCAGCAAAACGCGGGTGACTGCAGGTGTAAAAATTCAACAAATTTTTCGGCATTTCATCAGCCACTAATATGTGCTGTTCCCACGGTTCCTGGAGGCGCACCTTTCAGCATGTGGTTTTTGAAGTTCACTCTTGGAAAAATCATCATGGGGGCGGAATTTCCTATTGCATTTAGACTGCAAATAATAGTTATATTAGTTCTTCGTTCACCAGAAACCATACTGCCAACCTTTTTCTTGCCTTTTTTGAGCTATAACCTTGACACTGCCGTGTGTGCACTGCCGTAATGCCCGTTTCGTCCACATTATAGATGGATTCAGGCAAAAACTTATAGTTTACTAATACCTCCTAATACTTCTTAATGAAAGTATTAACATTTGTTTTATTGAAACGCGTAGTTCTTGATAAACCTGTGGGTTGGGGCTTTCTTAGTGACAGAATCTTATTTATTTTGATAAAATCATAGTACCACTGATCACCAGCTTTATCATTTGCATCCCAGGACTTTGGATATTTTTTATTTTTTTTTTGCATACTCAAAAGCAAGCTTTTTAACTTGTTGTTTTGACAACCCGTAATGCATATTGCATGCAACGCCATGGTACTGAACAAGGACACTCTCATCATCGTTAGAAAATACCATCCAAACAGCACATCGGTTAGAATATGCACTATTTAATTCTGTATTTTCAGCATTAGTCTTCCTACAAAAGTCAATGTGTCTTTGCAGTGTTGTTCTGCTTTCTCCAAACTGTCGTGCTGCAGTCCGAACTGGAACTTCATCAACCAAAACTGCTTATGCAGCTTCAGTTACATTATATGCATTAAGCTTTGATCGCTTTATTCCATCAGGATTTCTAGGCATCTAAAGAAATAATTAAGAAATTTGTAATTGCCCTACTGGTAAATTAGGAATTTGTGTTTGAAAATATGATAAAGGTTGAAAATTTAATTAAAATATCCTATAAAACTTATTTAGAATTATACTTTTGCTTTTATAAATATATTTTTTTAAATAGATTCTCATGTTTATATAAACAAATTAATAATCCTGAATGATAATAATAGTAGCAAACATATTTTTTGTAAGTCAAGCACACTGAGAGTTCCAGAGCAAAATATATAATACCCCTTCTATTTAAATAACATCCAATACACAAAAACTTAACTAAATCAAAATTGTTCAGATTTTTCGTCCATTTATTATGAAAACTTTTTCAATAAAATAACAACATACAGAATATGATTACAGTTGTACCTAGGGCCATGGACCTAAGTACAATGCAACTATGTGGCCCTAGGTACAAGACTAGGAAATTTCATACAAAATATCTTCTACTGAAAAACCCACATGGAGAGGGGACATTTTTAATACATCATTTAGTACTTAATGTTACAAACAAAATTATGTACTAGAATTCAAAGAAAAGTGTTTGACTTACCTTTGTAAAACAATAAAAGTCATGAGCTGCAAAATTTTACTTCAGACCATGCAAAAACGTTTTTCACTTATAACTTAACACATATTTCTCCTCCAAGATTTCTAATTGGCTGCTAAAATAGCAATTACTGTTGCCACTCACCTAACTGAGTAATAAAACCTAGAACTAAATATTATTCAAATAAAGAGGGGTGGCCCTAGGTACATGATGGCCCTAGGTACACAGGTCTCCCCTATATGTATTTAAGTGTGTGCATAATATCTTAGTCGAGTCAAGTTAAAAAATCATTTGGTCAAGTTCAATTGAGATGTATTGTATTGACTGTATATTGACTATTATGACTGTAATAGTACTATTGTATAAGTGTTCTAATAAATCCGTCTATTAAGTTTAATCAGAATTGCCATGATATATTCTATTCACAACGCAATGTGTCATTTTGTTTGTTATTCTGCGTTAATAATCAATCTTAATTTTGGGATATACTTAGGTACTACAATAAATTATTCTAATTAGTCCCTTGACCTATATTTTATATGATTCAATTTTGCTAACGTGATCAGCCCCCCCCCCTATCTAAACTATTACACAATATCAAAGGGTCCTATTATGACACAAATCTGCCCATAGCTGAAAGTTCTAATTTAAATACTCTATTTGCATTTGACGTCAAATCTCAACAATTGCGTAAGTAAATATTGACACACAACGACAGACATATAAAATATATTGTAGGGAATATAATAAATGACTCTTTTATCAAATCATCCTAAAATGCACTAAAAAAATTATATAATCGATAGGAGTGACAAAACTGCTTCACGCAATCCAAAGAATAAAAGAAGGCATGCCAAATTAATACTGGTAATGTAATATGAAATTAAAATATTTTTAGTCTCTAATTAAATTTAATAACTTCGGTATTTTAGCCATTTTTATAATTCCTTATATATATTGCAACGTTTACGATTATCCTTTCGTATTATAATATTTTCAGATGTTATGCCTTCATCTTCTTTCTTCATCCTCTTAAATAAATCAGCTAATAAGGCGACAGCAAAATAACAAACAATTCACACACTATTAATTATCTTTGAGCTTACAAACTATAGCTCGTTGAATATTTCTTTGATATGGATTAAATGTTGTGATCTTCCTTGAAATAATCATAAAATATAATTCAAAAGAACTGTTTTAGAAAAAGTTCTTATCACTTAAAATTAAGTAGATTTTATGAAATTAATCAAACCTATTTCCATCCACTGTTTCAGGTGAAACTGGATGACTTTCTTAAGGGTGTTCTTCTTTGACAATTTAATCCTCCATTCTAAAGAAAAACCAAAATATTACGGTTGGCAATTTCAGCTAATGGAAAATATTATCTTTATGATCATAGTCTTAAGTATTTGTGAAAAATATCAAACCCTTATATCACCCTTTAGTAATTTTATCACAAGCATTTATTTAAGAAACATCACGTAAATGAAAATCTTATGTTATGTGCCAGATAAAGAAATCCGATCAAAAGCTTTTAATTCCAAGTATGGAATGAACATAATATGCGGAACATGAAATAATCTTTTAAGTCCTTATTTCACTGAAAACCTGCAGTTAATTATGTTGTGAAATATGAAAACCGTCATCAACTATCGGGGAATATCAAATTTGTGTAGTGTAATAATAGTAATTAATTAAAAATGGAAATTAACAAATATTTTTAGCCGTAAGTGGAAATATTTGTTGTTGTTTTGTTGTATTTATGCCCCCTGTTGGGAGATCCAGACCAGATCCAAGTCCAAGTATGGAATGAACATAATATGCGGAGCATGAAATAATCATTTTAAGTCCTTATTTCACAGAAAACCTGCAGTTAATTATGTTTTGAAATATGAAAACAGTCATTAACTATCGGGAAATATCAAATTTGTGTAGTTTAATAATAATAATTAATTTAAAACGGAAATTAACAAATAATTTTTGGTGAAAGTGGAAAGACTTGATGTTGTTTTTATGCCCCCTGGTTGGGAGGTCCAGACTAGATCCATATAGGCTACAGGCTGGAGTGTTCGGCTGCGGTTTTAAATAGCAGCTCAAGGGTACGAGGGCGTCTTTGAGAAGACAAATTATACTAATCTAAGGAGATTTTTAAATTATTAAAATGATTTAAAATTTTCATCGAAATAATGAGTAGTATATAATTTCTATAAATTAACACACCTGTAAAATTACAATTGAAATGACAATCTTCGAGCACAAGTTTTAGACTGCAGAGTTATTTTACGCTAAACTGATTTTAAATCGGAATTTAAGGAAATGCTATTTAAGAGATACTTGCGATGAAGCGCTTTCGATTTTAAAGAAAAATTAAAATTTTTAGAGAGATAAAGTGATTGAAGGCTGTTTTCATCACATTTCGGTTAGAATGCTAGGAAGCCGCCTTTGATTAGAGGACGGAACAGTAGTCTGTACGCATCAGCCAATTTAAAAGCGGCGGTGCGCGATAGGGGGTAGGTGATTCCAGACGCAGATAAGGAGATGGCACCAGGGTTTGATATTAATGTAAAATACCCTATTGTAAAGAATTTATTGGGCCTGTAGACCGCAAAACACGTGGACTGGACTTTGGGTGGTCTGTGGTATGACGTAAGGAAGTCGGGCATGAGTTATGGGATTATCCAATCCAAGAAATGAAAATTGATGCTAAGTGGTGGATTTTTGAAAGCTTTCCTGAATGGATTAGGAGTCACGAGAAGGCGTGGACTTTGTTATAAAAAAAATAAATAAATAGAAGACTTAGAGTTTTTTTCGAGGATTCCCTGCTGCATGCGGCCCGGGTTTGCCTTCCCCCGGTGCTTAGCATCGCAGGTGATGAGAGATTGTCGATTAACTGTCGGAGACCGGTTGATTCTTCCCGGTATGCTTGTATCATGATCCCGTTTTCGAAAGAGGAGAGAATGGCGCTTTCACGATGGAGTGACGACATATAGGAGATCCGGTTGATTCTTCCCGGTATGATTGCATCATGATCCCGTTTTCGAGAGAAGAGAGAATTGCGCCTTCACGATGGAGTGACGACATATAGAAGATCCGGTTGATTCTTCCCGGTATGCTTGCTTCATAATCCCGTTTTCGAGAGAAGTTACCAAGTCCGATGATGAGATCGTCACCCGTGTTCCAGTCCAGTTAGCATCAAACTGAGTGAGTGTTAATCATTTTGTCTTGTTCAGACCCAACATCGAAAATTTGAATGGTTGAGTGCGGGATCAATGTTTATTTTTTAAATATAGATTTTGAGAGAGAGTAGTTCTTTGCCGTAGGTAAAATAAATAAATTTATGCTCCCTGAATCCAAAAGGTGTAGATTTAATTAAATACATGTCATTCGATATGAATCGAGGAGAAAATGCTAAAAGATTAGTAAAATGTGTAAACTGTGTACGAAGATTTGGTGATTCGGTTTTTTTTAGTTAAATTGTAAATAGATAATGTTGTAAATAAATCAATTTTATTTTGTTACATTGGAGTCAGTCATCTTTGTTTTGTGTAGTTGATCTAAAGGAAGGTTTTAGAAGCAAAGTTTATTTGACCTGTTCGGTTGCAAACCTGTCTAGAGCTTTTGGGTTGTATTCAAGAAAATAAATAAAAAAAAACACAACGCACCCAAATACCTATTAATTATAAATAATTTGTACTAACCCAAATAATTTACGAATCTCGCCCAAAAAAATAAATAATTTGAAGGCCCGTAACACGACACATGGTTTCGTGACCAGGCGTTTTTTGAAAAAAATTTTTTTTGTTAAAAAAATTTTTTGTTCGGTGCATGGCTGCCGCGACCAGTTTAAAAAATTTTTGTTGTTAAAAAATTTTTTCTTGTTTAAAAATTTTTCGTTAGGTGCATGGTGGCCGTGACTCAGTCTCATGGTTCCGACCATGATAGAAAAGATAATTTGTGTAGGCTAGAATCGTGAAAATTTTTTTTGCGTTAAAAAAAAAAGAAAAAAAAGGTTTTTTTTTTTTGTCTTTAAGAAATTTTTTTGGTCTTTACAAATTTTGTGGAGAAGGGAGCAGCGCGTAAGAATTTTTAGAGCGGGAGTGTTTTGAAAATATGTTCGTATATTTGCCACAATTATTATTATTGAGTGTAATTTTGTTTTGAAGAGTGTGACAATATTGATTTTATGTTAAGATTGTTTGAAGTGTGTATATATGAATGCAAATATTTTAATTTTAACTAAGTGAATTAAAGAGTGTTTTTAGAAAGAGTTTGTTGAGTTGGTTAAAGATAGATAAGAAATACTTATGTTATGATTTATATGAAGTGTTTAAAAATTTATGTATATAGATATTGTAGAGATGATAGATTGAATTGAGGTGTATTTTTGAAAAATATTTTGAATAAGTTAAGAGTAGTTGATGACAGAAAATATGTTTGATATCAGTTGATAGATAATATTTAAGTGTGATTTTGAAAATTCTATTGAAATGAGAAAATCAATAGATAGTTAAGATTTGAGTAACAGTTGAGAAATTATTGAATTGAGTACAAGTGTGTTGGTCGATAGTAATTAGTGGTACTTGGTATAGATATGAATTTTTTGAAGAGAAACGTGTGTCAATTTAAGTATAGAATTTGTCAGATAATATTTTTGCAATTACATTGAGAATAGAATTGTGTTTTGTTTTGATTTTGTGCATATATGTGTATTTTGGGGGAAATTAGCGTTTTTTAAGTTTGGGATTGTGAGTCATAGTTAATTACGTATAAAGAATTTGAATGCATAATGTTAGGAGAAGTAATATTATAATGAGAGAAGTCTTGTATATTGAGTAATGATAGGTAAACGAATGATCGGTAATGTGAGGTGTAAAATTTAAAAATTGGAGTTATTTGAGTTAGATCAAGAAGGTTGTATCGCGAATGTGTTGCTAAGCCATCGTCAGTTGGGTAAAATTGAAATAGGAAGTTTAGATAAAAAGTTAGAGTAGAGGTGACTTTGAATGAAAGATGGTTAACGGTAAGCAAAAGCGCAAATCATAGTCAGATTTGTTTCAGTCTATAAACGATAAATAATGTGAGGTGGATTATATTGCATTTAATCTGCCAAAAAGGTTATAGCTGAAGGAGTGCTGAGTTAAGGATGTAAAATAAGAGTTTTCGATACATTGTTGGAGTAGAGGTGTTTATAACGAAAAGAGGGTTAGTTATAGGCATAAATGGTCAGAATTGCCACAGTATAAAAACTAAACTTTTGATGGATGGATTGCATTAGTTGTTAGGTGCTATGAAAATAAAATTTACGGTTGTTTACCCTGGGTTGAATAATAAGTCAGTGTAGTGAAGTTTTAGATATGAATTTAGTGAAGCATGTGCGTAGAATTAGTAGAGATATGTTGTATTAGAAAGATGGCGGTTGTTTTTAAGAATTACGCAAAGTAAAAGATGGTCGCGGCGCGGTGCTTTGTGCAGTTGTTCTAGGAAAGTGCGGTGTTAGCTTTTGTTTACGGAAATAGTATGTTGGGGGAATTGTGGTCGGAGAAAAGAGAGGTTTTTCGTTTTTTCCCCCCCTCAGGAGATGTGCACGGGGAAAGAACTGTTTTGTCTGCAGGCTGGCTGTGTGATGCTGGGGAGGAATTTTAACAATTTGAACAAAGGAGGTTTTTTTGAAAGTCAAACCGTTTGGTTTTGGTTTAGGGATTCCTCATAACTTGGAAGTTGTTCAGGGCTGCAGAACTGAATGACCCCAAGGACAATGGGGATTTAGAAAGTAAATTTGAACGATATATAGGTGTTGAAGGGTTGATTACGATAAGGTATGCGAGGTAAATATAAATTTTGTAAGGATGTTTGAGTTTAAAATGTCGCAAATTGTTTAAAACAGCCTTTTTGGAGAATAAATGCAAATTTTTGGCCAGAATTTCATTTATTTATCTAAAATGCTGGGGTGAACGAAATAGGTTAATGACTAACTAATATAAGAAGTTTAAATATGCGGCTTAGGAGACAAAGGCAAATAATAGAGTGGTTGTTTTAATGGTTATAGATGTTTGGAAAATGAAAAGAATTATGGGTTTTGGTGTTATCAAGTGTTAGTGGTTGAGTTTTGGGGGAATCCTTGGTGCTAAGGGGAGAAAAAATTTATGTTTCGCAAATCTAGTATATAGTAGTGGAATTGTGAATTGAATGAGTTCAGGTTTGTCGTGCGATTTTGAATAATGGAGCTTAGTGTGGTTTTCGTGAGTGAAGTGCGGTGTCTGAAAAAGTTTTGCGCGTCTTTAGTATCGGTTCTTTTGACGATAATGAGGAAAATGGGTTTAAATTATGATTTTTAGAATAAAAATATGAGTCTTAGGAAGGTTTGGTAGGAAGGTCATTTGTGAATACTCAATTTATACATAAATATGAATTTAAAGTAATGAATTTGTTTTAGAAAAGTACAAAAATATTGTGAGAAGTGTGTTGAAACTGTAACAAAATTTTATATGCTTGGTATTTTGTTGTGAATGTGGCAAATATACTGTGAGATATATTTTAATGTGTTAATTATTTTTGTTTATAAGTAAATTTTGTGAATAATGAGGAATAGTGTTAGAATAGAGTTTAATTGCGTGCAAAATGGTATGTAGAGAGATGAAGAATTTATGCTTTGTGATAGTGTTTTGGGTCTGAACTCTGCAAATCATGATTTTGTATGGTGATTAGTTATGTCGACATGGTTCACATAGATCTTCGATGTTTTCACTCAGAACATTTGATTAAAAGAATGAACTTTTGAATTCAGAACTCTAATAAGTACATAGGTTGGTGGTCTTCTCTTACCTAAATTAAAGGTATAGATCACATGATCAGAGAAGGTCAATGGAGTCAGGAGTAAGTGTTATGATGTTTTGTTTTAGTGTTTCAAAATAGTGTATGAGGACTTATGATGTGAACAAGTTTTTTTTCAGACATGGATGGTAAGAAGTTTTATAATTGATGTGATTATGTTTTATTGAGTGTCATGAATTATATAAGTAGTACATGAGAATTTTGTAAACTTTTCGAGGAAGGGAGCATATTTTTACGTGTTTGGTGTTTCGTTAGTTTTTTTTTTCGGAGGAGGGAGCGTATGTGATGAAGCGCTTTCGATTTTAAAGAAAAATTAAAATTTTTAGAGAGATAAAGTGATAGAAGGCTGTTTTCATCACATTTCGGTTAGAATGCTAGGAAGCCGCCTTTGATTAGAGGACGGAACAGTCGTCTGTACGCATCAGCCAATTTAAAAGCGGCGGTGCGCGATAGGGGGTAGGTGATTCCAGACGCAGATAAGGAGATGGCACCAGGGTTTGACATTAATGTAAAATACCCTATTGTAAAGAATTTATTGGGCCTGTAGACCGCAAAACACGTGGACTGGACTTTGGGTGGTCTGTGGTATGACGTAAGGAAGGCGGGCATGAGTTATGGGATTATCCAATCCAAGAAATGAAAATTGATGCTAAGTGGTGGATTTTTGAAAGCTTTCCTGAATGGATTAGGAGTCACGAGAAGGCGTGGACTTTGTTATAAAAAAATAAATAAATAGAAAACTTAGAGTTTTTTTTCGAGGATTCCCTGCTGCATGCGGCCCGGGTTTGCCTTCCTCCGGTGCTTAGCATCGCAGGTGATGAGAGATTGTCGATTAACTGTCGGAGACCGGTTGATTCTTCCCGGTATGCTTGTATCATGATCCAGTTTTCGAAAGAGGAGAGAATGGCGCTTTCACGATGGAGTGACGACATATAGGAGATCCGGTTGATTCTTCCCGGTATGATTGCATCATGATCCCGTTTTCGAGAGAAGAGAGAATTCCGCCTTCACGATGGAGTGACGACATATAGAAGATCCGGTTGATTCTTCCCGGTATGCTTGCTTCATAATCCCGTTTTCGAGAGAAGTTACCAAGTCCGATGGTGAGATCGTCACCCGTGTTCCAGTCCAGTTAGCATCAAACTGAGTGAGTGGTAATCATTTTGTCTTGTTCAGACCCAACATCGAAAATTTGAATGATTGAGTGCGGGATCAATGTTTATTTTTTAAATATAGATTTTGAGAGAGAGTAGTTCTTTGCCGTAGGTAAAATAAATAAATTTATGCTCCCTGAATCCAAAAGGTGTATATTTAATTAAATACATGTCATTCGATATGAATCGAGGAGAAAATGCTAAAAGATTAGTAAAATGTGTAAACTGTGTACGAAGATTTGGTGATTCGGTTTTTTTTAGTTAAATTGTAAATAGATAATGTTGTAAATAAATCAATTTTATTTTGTTACATTGGAGTCAGTCATCTTTGTTTTGTGTAGTTGATCTAAAGGAAGGTTTTAGAAGCAAAGTTTATTTGACCTGTTCGGTTGCAAACCTGTCTAGAGCTTTTGGGTTGTATTCAAGAAAATAAATAAAAAAAAACACAACGCACCCAAATACCTATTAATTATAAATAATTTGTACTAACCCAAATAATTTACGAATCTCGCCCAAAAAAATAAATAATTTGAAGACAGGTAACACGACACATGGTTTCGTGACCAGGCGTTTTTTGAAAAAAATTTTTTTTGTTAAAAAAATTTTTTGTTCGGTGCATGGCTGCCGCGACCAGTTTAAAAAATTTTTGTTGTTAAAAAATTTTTTCTTGTTTAAAAATTTTTCGTTAGGTGCATGGTGGCCGTGACTCAGTCTCATGGTTCCGACCATGATAGAAAAGATAATTTGTGTAGGCTAGAATCGTGAAAATTTTTTTTGCGTTAAAAAAAAAAGAAAAAAAAGGTTTTTTTTTTTGTCTTTAAGAAATTTTTTTGGTCTTTACAAATTTTGTGGAGAAGGGAGCAGCGCGTAAGAATTTTTAGAGCGGGAGTGTTTTGAAAATATGTTCGTATATTTGCCACAATTATTATTATTGAGTGTAATTTTGTTTTGAAGAGTGTGACAATATTGATTTTATGTTAAGATTGTTTGAAGTGTGTATATATGAATGCAAATATTTTAATTTTAACTAAGTGAATTAAAGAGTGTTTTTAGAAAGAGTTTGTTGAGTTGGTTAAAGATAGATAAGAAATACTTATGTTATGATTTATATGAAGTGTTTAAAAATTTATGTATATAGATATTGTAGAGATGATAGATTGAATTGAGGTGTATTTTTGAAAAATATTTTGAATAAGTTAAGAGTAGTTGATGACAGAAAATATGTTTGATATCAGTTGATAGATAATATTTAAGTGTGATTTTGAAAATTCTATTGAAATGAGAAAATCAATAGATAGTTAAGATTTGAGTAACAGTTGAGAAATTATTGAATTGAGTACAAGTGTGTTGGTCGATAGTAATTAGTGGTACTTGGTATAGATATGAATTTTTTGAAGAGAAACGTGTGTCAATTTAAGTATAGAATTTGTCAGATAATATTTTTGCAATTACATTGAGAATAGAATTGTGTTTTGTTTTGATTTTGTGCATATATGTGTATTTTGGGGGAAATTAGCGTTTTTTAAGTTTGGGATTGTGAGTCATAGTTAATTACGTATAAAGAATTTGAATGCATAATGTTAGGAGAAGTAATATTATAATGAGAGAAGTCTTGTATATTGAGTAATGATAGGTAAACGAATGATCGGTAATGTGAGGTGTAAAATTTAAAAATTGGAGTTATTTGAGTTAGATCAAGAAGGTTGTATCGCGAATGTGTTGCTAAGCCATCGTCAGTTGGGTAAAATTGAAATAGGAAGTTTAGATAAAAAGTTAGAGTAGAGGTGACTTTGAATGAAAGATGGTTAACGGTAAGCAAAAGCGCAAATCATAGTCAGATTTGTTTCAGTCTATAAACGATAAATAATGTGAGGTGGATTATATTGCATTTAATCTGCCAAAAAGGTTATAGCTGAAGGAGTGCTGAGTTAAGGATGTAAAATAAGAGTTTTCGATACATTGTTGGAGTAGAGGTGTTTATAACGAAAAGAGGGTTAGTTATAGGCATAAATGGTCAGAATTGCCACAGTATAAAAACTAAACTTTTGATGGATGGATTGCATTAGTTGTTAGGTGCTATGAAAATAAAATTTACGGTTGTTTACCCTGGGTTGAATAATAAGTCAGTGTAGTGAAGTTTTAGATATGAATTTAGTGAAGCATGTGCGTAGAATTAGTAGAGATATGTTGTATTAGAAAGATGGCGGTTGTTTTTAAGAATTACGCAAAGTAAAAGATGGTCGCGGCGCGGTGCTTTGTGCAGTTGTTCTAGGAAAGTGCGGTGTTAGCTTTTGTTTACGGAAATAGTATGTTGGGGGAATTGTGGTCGGAGAAAAGAGAGGTTTTTCGTTTTTTCCCCCCCTCAGGAGATGTGCACGGGGAAAGAACTGTTTTGTCTGCAGGCTGGCTGTGTGATGCTGGGGAGGAATTTTAACAATTTGAACAAAGGAGGTTTTTTTGAAAGTCAAACCGTTTGGTTTTGGTTTAGGGATTCCTCATAACTTGGAAGTTGTTCAGGGCTGCAGAACTGAATGACCCCAAGGACAATGGGGATTTAGAAAGTAAATTTGAACGATATATAGGTGTTGAAGGGTTGATTACGATAAGGTATGCGAGGTAAATATAAATTTTGTAAGGATGTTTGAGTTTAAAATGTCGCAAATTGTTTAAAACAGCCTTTTTGGAGAATAAATGCAAATTTTTGGCCAGAATTTCATTTATTTATCTAAAATGCTGGGGTGAACGAAATAGGTTAATGACTAACTAATATAAGAAGTTTAAATATGCGGCTTAGGAGACAAAGGCAAATAATAGAGTGGTTGTTTTAATGGTTATAGATGTTTGGAAAATGAAAAGAATTATGGGTTTTGGTGTTATCAAGTGTTAGTGGTTGAGTTTTGGGGGAATCCTTGGTGCTAAGGGGAGAAAAAATTTATGTTTCGCAAATCTAGTATATAGTAGTGGAATTGTGAATTGAATGAGTTCAGGTTTGTCGTGCGATTTTGAATAATGGAGCTTAGTGTGGTTTTCGTGAGTGAAGTGCGGTGTCTGAAAAAGTTTTGCGCGTCTTTAGTATCGGTTCTTTTGACGATAATGAGGAAAATGGGTTTAAATTATGATTTTTAGAATAAAAATATGAGTCTTAGGAAGGTTTGGTAGGAAGGTCATTTGTGAATACTCAATTTATACATAAATATGAATTTAAAGTAATGAATTTGTTTTAGAAAAGTACAAAAATATTGTGAGAAGTGTGTTGAAACTGTAACAAAATTTTATATGCTTGGTATTTTGTTGTGAATGTGGCAAATATACTGTGAGATATATTTTAATGTGTTAATTATTTTTGTTTATAAGTAAATTTTGTGAATAATGAGGAATAGTGTTAGAATAGAGTTTAATTGCGTGCAAAATGGTATGTAGAGAGATGAAGAATTTATGCTTTGTGATAGTGTTTTGGGTCTGAACTCTGCAAATCATGATTTTGTATGGTGATTAGTTATGTCGACATGGTTCACATAGATCTTCGATGTTTTCACTCAGAACATTTGATTAAAAGAATGAACTTTTGAATTCAGAACTCTAATAAGTACATAGGTTGGTGGTCTTCTCTTACCTAAATTAAAGGTATAGATCACATGATCAGAGAAGGTCAATGGAGTCAGGAGTAAGTGTTATGATGTTTTGTTTTAGTGTTTCAAAATAGTGTATGAGGACTTATGATGTGAACAAGTTTTTTTTCAGACATGGATGGTAAGAAGTTTTATAATTGATGTGATTATGTTTTATTGAGTGTCATGAATTATATAAGTAGTACATGAGAATTTTGTAAACTTTTCGAGGAAGGGAGCATATTTTTACGTGTTTGGTGTTTCGTTAGTTTTTTTTTTTCGGAGGAGGGAGCGTATGTGATGAAGCGCTTTCGATTTTAAAGAAAAATTAAAATTTTTAGAGAGATAAAGTGATAGAAGGCTGTTTTCATCACATTTCGGTTAGAATGCTAGGAAGCCGCCTTTGATTAGAGGACGGAACAGTCGTCTGTACGCATCAGCCAATTTAAAAGCGGCGGTGCGCGATAGGGGGTAGGTGATTCCAGACGCAGATAAGGAGATGGCACCAGGGTTTGACATTAATGTAAAATACCCTATTGTAAAGAATTTATTGGGCCTGTAGACCGCAAAACACGTGGACTGGACTTTGGGTGGTCTGTGGTATGACGTAAGGAAGGCGGGCATGAGTTATGGGATTATCCAATCCAAGAAATGAAAATTGATGCTAAGTGGTGGATTTTTGAAAGCTTTCCTGAATGGATTAGGAGTCACGAGAAGGCGTGGACTTTGTTATAAAAAAATAAATAAATAGAAAACTTAGAGTTTTTTTTCGAGGATTCCCTGCTGCATGCGGCCCGGGTTTGCCTTCCTCCGGTGCTTAGCATCGCAGGTGATGAGAGATTGTCGATTAACTGTCGGAGACCGGTTGATTCTTCCCGGTATGCTTGTATCATGATCCAGTTTTCGAAAGAGGAGAGAATGGCGCTTTCACGATGGAGTGACGACATATAGGAGATCCGGTTGATTCTTCCCGGTATGATTGCATCATGATCCCGTTTTCGAGAGAAGAGAGAATTGCGCCTTCACGATGGAGTGACGACATATAGGAGATCCGGTTGATTCTTCCCGGTATGATTGCAACATGATCCCGTTTTCGAGAGAAGAGAGAATTGCGCCTTCACGATGGAGTGACGACATATAGAAGATCCGGTTGATTCTTCCCGGTATGCTTGCTTCATAATCTCGTTTTCGAGAGAAGTTACCAAGTCCGATCATGAGATCGTCACCCGTGTTCCAGTCCAGTTAGCATCAAACTGAGTGAGTGTTAATCATTTTGTCTTGTTCAGACCCAACATCGAAAATTTGAATGATTGAATGCGGGATCAATGTTTATTTTTTAAATATAGATTTTGAGTGAGAGTAGTTCTTTGCCGTAGGTAAAATAAATAAATTTATGCTCCCTGAATCCAAAAGGTGTATATTTAATTAAATACATGTCATTCGATATGAATCGAGGAGAAAATGCTAAAAGATTAGTAAAATGTGTAAACTGTGTACGAAGATTTGGTGATTCGGTTTTTTTTAGTTAAATTGTAAATAGATAATGTTGTAAATAAATCAATTTTATTTTGTTACATTGGAGTCAGTCATCTTTGTTTTGTGTAGTTGATCTAAAGGAAGGTTTTAGAAGCAAAGTTTATTTGACCTGTTCGGTTGCAAACCTGTCTAGAGCTTTTGGGTTGTATTCAAGAAAATAAATAAAAAAAACACAACGCACCCAAATACCTATTAATTATAAATAATTTGTACTAACCCAAATAATTTACGAATCTCGCCCAAAAAAATAAATAATTTGAAGACAGGCAACACGACAATACTGGTTGTTCTTTTTGCATATTTTATTATCTTTATATTTAAAAATAAGTCCTTATTAACAGATGTTCTTATGATTAATTACTTGATGAAAAATTCCAAGTGCATGTAAAATTTCTTCCTTTGATTCATACTCACACACATGTATATATATATATATATATATATATATATATATACAGTAACAACCTCTTATAGTGCTCAGTGGTTATAAGAATCAACCGTTTATAAGAATCAATATCGCAAAAACAAAAACAAATGTATTATTTCCATGTTAAAATTTTCCCTTTAAAGAATGAATCCACCAGTTTTAAGAATCAATTTACACTCTTCGCTTTCCTTTCATTTTTTCAAAAAAGCCACTTAAACCCTCAAAAGGAACGAAGTTCTTTCTTCTTTTTTTTAAAAACAAAGACTGATAAAATGGGATGGAATACAGTCGTAAAATGCATCCCTTTCTTTGTTAGACATAACAAAATAGTTTCCCCTTAAACGCTTTAGCACAACAGTGTCCTATTAGCTTGACCCGGGAGAATCTTTTCCCGTCCGGGTCCTATCTCTTTTCTTCTACCTCCCACATCCTGGTTGTGGCTTCCTGGACCCCGAAACACATAAATCTTCGGCGAAGTGTACACTATCACTTAGGAAAACCTGACATTAGTAGATTCAGCAGGTTATCAAACCGTGAAATGTAAGCTAAAAGGTGAATCTTCGTCTGAGACTATTGGCATTGAAAGAGGTATAAACAGCCTCCTGAAAACTTCATTACGTCAAACTACCATAGAAAACTTTCTTCTTGTTCCCTTCCTGTACTTGAAATGTTAAAACTGTTAAACAGGTATGTTGTAACAAATATTGGATTTTTTTTTTATCTCTTACTATAATCCTGTGTATCTACTTAAGGGTCTAGAAATTAAGTTGTGTTTAATTATAAAAAATAATTTTAATAAAAGATAATTTACCATAAAATACTCTTTAATTTACGTTAATTATCTCATATATGTATAAATAGGTGTGTGTGTGTGTGCTGTCCAAAAACCAAAATTTCGGCTATAAGAATCAACCGCTTATAATAATCAAAAACAGTGATAACAAACGTGATTCTTATAAGCGGAAATCACTGTATATATATATATATATATATATATATATATATATATATATATATATATATATATATATATATATATATATGGTAAAAGAAACCATCAGTGAGCCCCCCAGCGAATTCTAATGTTCTTTGAGTCGGAACTCTAAACCATGCGTGCCTCATCCTTACCGAACGTTTGAGAAGTTATGTGTGTTAACGTCAGATACCACCTTGATGACATTTAAACTTAATTATTGATGACCGTTATTCAGAGATTTTGCCACTACAGGAGACGTAAGTTTTCGCCTAACTGCCTATCAAACCGATCCAAGATACGGCCTCTCACCACCACTAGTTAATCCCACGCTCCCGTCCCGAAAGCAAGCGTTTACGCAAAAGATTGATTGGTTTGGAACGCTAGGGTCAACTTTCGCTAAACGAGGGCTAATTTAACCTGGACCTACTTGTCGCAGAGTTTCGCGACATCGTAAAAGCGCACAAAGAAATAGGTATAGAAGGCAAGTTAACTGGAATATATGATGGTAAATACTAGTGAAGAGCAATTTGAGGCCATAAACGAATCGCTGAAAGAGGGCTTAGAACGCAAAAGAGGGAAGAAAATAAAAGGAGATATATATATAAAAGTGTTGCAAGTCAGGGATGCAGAATTTATTGAGTGTCATAAAAGTGGACCTCACAAGAAGAAGATACCCATCCGTGGGAATAACGAAATAGGGATCAGGAAGAGAGATACGCCCCTTAACTAGGAATGGTCACCAAAGAAGTAATAATTAAAAACCCAAGCGAATGATGGTGTGTGGATGTTGTGAAAAGGGACTGGAGACACCAATGAAATTTCAGAGTGGGCGGAACGAAGAATTAAGTAATGGAAGACATTTTGAGTAAGAGGAGAAAAAGAGGCTGCACGACATATAGACTGAGATTTGACGGTTGACAGAGATAGCCTGAAATGACTTGACGGTTGATAGAGATGGATTGAGGAGAAAAGGAGCTTGTGGATATAGAGAGATAGAAATTATTTGACCATTGATAGACATGGAATGAGGCTGGTGTTGTTACGACATGAAACGAATATAAATGAAATTAGTCAGAGAGTTCGGGTAGAAGTAGCCCATATAGAAAAATATTGAACACGATACTTCTGCCAGATGAATGAGCTTCAATCTGAGACGAGGCCCCAGCAATCAAATTAAGCCCTGTGGTCCCATCTATGAGATGTCAAAGAACACGATACTACTGACAGATGAATGAGCTTCAACCGGAGACGAGACCAGCGATCAACTGAGCCCTGCGATCCCACCCTTGACATGTCTAAGACTAAGATGCTACTGCCAGAGGTATGATGTCAACAGTGCCCGACGTATCATCAAACGGAGGTATTGTCTGTTATTTCCCAATTTGTCGTAAGCTATGCTACCTTGTCCTAAGTAATTAATGATAATCCGGATATTGATAGATGTTGAAGTAACGCTAAATACTGATGAAGTATATATATAGGACGCCAAGTAGTAGAGTGATGACAATTATTAATTAAGGTTGCAAAGTATATGTATTAGAAGAATAAGTAGTAATTAATTGAATGTGCAAAATCGATTTAAAGTGTGATAATTATTTTGATTATGAGTGTATACATATATGTGTAGATGAAGGATGAAATATTTAGTAGTATTGTATCGTATTGTTTATGTGTTTAATATTCAATAATTTAATTTGTCAGTGCAAACCAGAGTTGTTTCTATCATTTGGGAATCACAATTATTCAATGTACTAACCACAATCTTAATCAATGAATTCAAAATCATAATTATCATTATAGTATGTTTATTATATAATATCCCAATATAATATTTAACTTTTCACCACCACTACTGCTTAAGGCCGATTCCGAACGGCTACAAATGTTCAGTCCAAGAGTGGGATTGAACCCACAGACAGTGGTACCGAATGCCCGCGCCCTATTCATTCGTCCATCGTCCGGCTTTCACAGAAGAACCCCCACATCACTGTAAAGGAATTTCAGAGGGAAATATACCCAGACTCTTCTTTTTTTTTGACAGTGAGTCCCTTTAAGATCTGGACTGAAGCAGCCACACGAGCTCTACCTTCTGAAACGATACTAGTTGAGGGGAAGCCTCTATTAAGATACTTAATTTGAACAAATTACAAGTGAATGAGACGTAACCAGGTGTCTCGTTCATCTGCAATTTTTTCAAATCAGTATTAACTCGGTTAAGTTTTATTTCAACTTTAAATTTGTCAAGTTTTAGTAAAATTCTGGCTTGTTTTATTAAGATCAGAAACCACTTAGACATTGCTCGCGATCTGCCTCAAAGTGGGGGATCTGTAGTCATAGGCTGCTTGTGCAAGTTGGTGCGAGGAAGTAATTATGCTGCAGTTGATTTTGTGAAAATAAATTTCAGTCCATATCAATGCTCATAACCTTGATTTAAAAATATTCGAATGTGAGTATTTTTTCTAAACACAGGACTATTATTTCCACCAATGTCAAATAGAAAACGGTCAAAAGAGAGTGTTTAAAACTAAATGAACATGGTGTTTTAAAACATCGATAGACAAAAAGTCTGTTTAAAAGGAAAATAGAACATGCCTAATCGGTTCTTAGTGCAAAGACAATCGAATTATACCTCTCTAAAAATAAGATTTAATAGAAGCTCTCGATTTGGACAAAATATGACAAAAACTTTATTAAATTGCTGCACGAAACATTCGCAATTGAATCATTAAGTTAATGATTATATATATATATATATATATATATATATATATATATATATATATATATATATATATATATATATATATATATATATATATATATATATATATATATATATATATATATATATATAGTTGACCCTAGCGTTCCAAACCAATCAATCTTTTGCGTAAACGCTTGCTTTCGGGACGGGAGCGTGGGATTAACTAGTGGTGGTGAGAGGCCGTATCTTGGATCGGTTTGATAGGCAGTTAGGCGAAAACTTACGTCTCCTGTAGTGGCAAAATCTCTGAATAACGGTCATCAATAATTAAGTTTAAATGTCATCAAGGTGGTATCTGACGTTAACACACATAACTTCTCAAACGTTCGGTAAGGATGAGGCACGCATGGTTTAGAGTTCCGACTCAAAGAACATTAGAATTCGCTGGGGGGCTCACTGATGGTTTCTTTTACCATATATATATATATATATATATATATATATATATATATATATATATATATATATATATTCTTTTATTTTTAAAGCAGAAAAATTCAGTCTGCTCGGATATAATGAGCTCCCCGGGGATATAATTGAGAATTCCATCCAAACTTAATTGCATCTATAACGAATTCAATCCTTTTCAGTAGAATAATATAGGGGAGTATTTTATAACACATGCTACTTGTTTTATATAAGTAGTGATTTAACGCTTATCTTGAAAATAAATTCCTGCCCACCACTAGCGGCCTTTATAATATACAAATTTAATACATTTGGATAATAACTAGTCAAAATAGTTATTAGTTAAAGGGTGTCATTCTGCTCCAAAGTAACGGTAGAAACATCTTATCCACGGAAGACTGTCTTGGATCGTCTAAATCAGGGATGCCCAATACGTAGCTCGCAGCAACTTTTGATGTGGCTCCCTCATTTTATCAACTCGGACACGAAATCTCTAAAAAATCATTTGATTTATCTATAAAATACAATACAGCTGTTGATGACCATAGTTGTTCTGATATTTACTTAGTTGAATAGTTATATGTATAGAAAGAAAATATATTAATTGTAGGTATTAATTTGGTTGATTATTTGTATAGTTTTCGGTTTTATTAAATTGTTACGCCACTGATCAGGAATATTTTCGCTTCATAACGGAATCACCGGAAGCGTTCTTCGTAATGTGCTGATGCCGGTTTGTTAATGCGTGACGTTGGTCATAAGCTACGGAGAGGACAGTGAGATAGGTTCGTTGAGTTTGGAATACGTTTATATACAGAACTTTTATTTATCAGAAGTTGTGCATGAACTAACAAGTGGTTTCATCCAGGTATAAAAATATTGTTCTAGTTATGTTAGTCATTATTATATATTGGCAATTACTTTTTAGTTACCCTAATCATGTCAGCACAGGAATATCAGAGAAAAAGAAAAAACGTGTATACAAATATAATTTTCCTGAAGAATGGGAAGAGAGATTTTTTTATACATTTTAAGAACAAATGTATTTGTAGTATTTTAAGAACAAATGCCATTATTTGTAGTATATATATATATATATATATATATATATATATATATATATATATATATATATATATATATATATATATATATATATATATATATATATATATATATATTCATTTTTTGAAGCAGAAAAATTCAGTCTGCTCGGATATAATGAGCTCCCCGGGGATATAATTGAGAATGGATATATTATAAATAAATATTATATTATAAATAAATGTAATCATTTACTGTAATCATTCATACAGTGTGATGAATCAACAGATATCTGTAGTGTAGCAGAAATAAATTTTTATAAGGATGGTTTTCAGCGATTGCTCAGCATAGAAAGATATACTGTCAGTTTTGCCATTAAAAGGGAATACACGTGGGTACAACATATACCAAGTTATTAAAAATTATATTACAGAAATTAATCTTCCGCTTCGAAAATTTGTATCCATAAAAACAGATGGTGCACCTGCCATTATTGGTTCTGCTCTTGGCTTCATCACATTTTGTAAAAACGATACTGAGTTTCCTAAAATGTGTATCCATAAAAACAGATGGTGCACCTGCCATTATTGGTTCTGCTCTTGGCTTCATCACATTTTGTAAAAACGATGCTGAGTTTCCTTTTTTCTTTTCACTACCATCAACAGGTATTATGTGCAACAGGTATTATGAACACGTAATGAGAGTTGGTCTAAAAATTGTCAATTCTTTTCTTGTTAGACCACTTCATTGCAGATTATTAAAAAACTGTCCTATGAACTTGATGCTGAGTATCGCACTTTAATGTTACATTCTGAAATTAGGTGGCTTAGTAAGCAAAAAGTCCTGCAACGATTTTTAGAGCTTCTTCCAGACCTTCTTCCAGAAACAGTTTGTAGAGTCTAGAAACGAAAATTATGTAGAACTTAGTGATCATAGCTGGTTATTTGATTTAGCCTTTCTTACAGGCATAACACCTAAAATGAATATGCTCAATCTTGAAATTCAGGGAAGAGGAAAACTGTTATTGAATTAATAGAAAGTATCAACTTATTTAAATCAAAATTAAGGGGACTCACTACCCTTAAATCTTTAAAACATTCAATTTTTTAAAAAAAAATATATGTTAAAAACCTGATCATTTCTGAACAAAATAAAGCATACCGCATGAAAATATTCGGTATTTTTTCTTACTAAATCGATGATACTCTACAACTTTGTAAATCACTTTTTTCCCCTATCTCGTTTCGTTTTCGAGACAGGAATGCTAACTCCGCAGTTTTCCACCAGGAAAACTGCGGCAGGTAATTTCATTGAGTAAGGCATGGCTACTTTACTATACCTAGACACCACTTTTATGAATATAGCAGCAGCCGTTCCGAAGTTAAGAGGATGGGAAGGGACTTTAGTGCGCATACTGTATATATATATATATATATATATATATATATATATATATATATATATATATATATATATATATATATATATATATATATATATATATATATATATATATATATATATATATATATATATATATATATATATATACACTTTGTCACAAAAAAATATGCACACAGAAGGAAACGAGCTACTACCATGAAAATTAACATGTATGTAGTGTATGAGGAGATAAGCAAATGATTACAAATTCAGAAGATCAGACCATTTTATTAAGAAGATATGGCATGAAAAGGTTACAAATCAGTAAGTAGTAATTCCACCTCTGGCAGCTATACAAGCCGAAACACGGTGTTGCATCGGATCAACCAGGTCACCTATGACCTTCTGCGGAACATCATGCCATAAGCTTTGCAAATGGGCAGTTAATTCACCAGTATTACGGGACGGCTGCAGTTGACTTCCAAGGACGTACCAGACGTGCTCTATTGGCGAGAAGTCTAGTGACCTGGCAGGCCATGGGAGTACGTCATATCCCGAAGACATTGTTGGGAAAGTCGCGCAGTATGTGGACGAGAGTTGTCTTGCTGATAAATGACACCTGGGCGACTTCATAGCATAGGCAGTACAACTGGCGTTAAGATCTCGTCAACGTAACTGCTTGGCGTCAAAATGCGTTGAAGGACGACTAGAGGTGATCGTGTGTCCCAACAAATCGCTCCCCACACTATCACACCTTGTGTAATCGCCGTACGCCTCTCGACAATATATGCCGGATCGGACCGGTGGCCTGGCCGCCTCCACACGCGTATGCGCTGGTCATCAGCATTGAAGCTGAATCGGGATTCATCGCTTAAGATCACACGCCTCCAGTCGGTCACACTCCAGCTTGCCCGAGGTCGGAAAAAATCCAGTCGACAGTGCCTATGATGTGGTGTCAGTGGTAGGCGTCTTAATATACATCGGCTCCTTATACCTGCGTCGGCCAGTCGTCTCCGAATGATTTTCCCTTGATACCACCCGATGTCTGGAAGGTGGTAAATGGCGTCGAGCCGATTCTACCGACGTTGTTGGTGCGGACGTGGCCGCTCTTATGATTGCGCGATCCTCGCACGCATTTGTGTTCCTGGGACGCCCTGACCCTCCGCGATGGTAGACTATCCCTTCCGTGATCCTCTTTTGGCAACACTGAGCAACTACCATATCTCACCGACCGACGTAGCGGCCGATACGCCTGTTCGACCAATTTGCTTCTCTGAGACCTACTATAAGCCCCCTCTCAAAGTCCGACAATTGTTCGTAATGTCACCGGTTACGTCTCAGAGGCATCACTAGTCACAATACCGCCCATCCAAGTCGACAGATTTGTTTGAATAACCCTATGGCACGAACAATCATGCTTTTAACTCTCCCAGCTGCGCATCTCACATGCGCATAGCCCGCTTACCCTTGTCTCATTCGCATCGAAATTTTAATCATTTGCATATCTCTTACCAGACTACATTCCTGCCAAGTTTCGTGATAGTAGCTCCATTTCTTCTGGGTGTATATATTTTTTGTGACAGAGTGTATATTATTATTATTATTATTATTATTATGCGGCTCTCCAAAAAATTTTAAATACTTAATTGGCTCAAGACAGGTTAAAGGTTGAGCACCACTGGTCCAAATGGTATTTAGAAACCGAAGAGATTACAAAAAATTCGTGCACCTGCTTTCTTACTGTATGGGATTAAGGAATCCCCAGTAAAAACCAACTACATTTAACCAATGAGATATAACCAACCAGACATAAGATGTCTGGCGTTAATGGTTTTCGGAGTGAGAATTCTCAACACACCTGAGGAGGTTATATTTTTTCTTAATATAGACATTTTATCTAAATTAATTCCAAGATTCTATCTCTCTAAAGGGTGTCCGGGATTTAAAAATTTCTGGGCTACATCATTCAGTTTAATTTCTAATTCAAAAGTTCATGGATAAACACATTCTGTGTCTTATGATAACAATTCTTATTTTCAAATAGCACCCAATAACTATCACTGGACAGTTTTATTTTTTACAGAGAATGATATCTTTAATCTAAAATTTAGTACGCTTTTTTCTTACAGAAGTTAGCTTTATGAGACTTTAACAATGTTGTTATTCTACTCGACATGTTAAAGTTTATACTCAACTTTCACCGTCCATTACTACACTTTCCCATCCTAATTACAAGGTTATGTTCAAGAAAATATTTATCAACTTCTTTTCAAGGAATTTTTCTTTAATGTAATGAATACTTTTTTTATGGAACTGTCATTAACTGACGTTGAGTATAATTAACACGTTACTGCTCTAAACTGTCCTTATTTGGAGGCGAAGAAATTATTATAATACCGGAGGATGTACCCTTAAATCTGAAAGATAAAAATTAAGAAACTTAAGGTTATTTAAGACGAAAATGAAGTCCATAGCTTAATCAGATAAGTTAAGTGAAATTTACGGAGACTCCCGGCTGTTTCTTTTGTTTCAGTTTAACAAACGGATTTTAACCAGCCTTTGAAGCAGGGCATATTTTATTTAAATGTCCATTCTTATTTTTAAAAGTAAAGTCGTAGTAAGATAATGTTTATTTAATAACTATTTCATTTTTATTTCGAACAGATACATTCGAATCCCGTTATAGTGAACCTGGTATATAACATAACGAACTCACGGATATAACGAACGGAAATTTTCGTCCCGCCCATTTCCTACTGTACTTAATTTAATTAGTATTGTGTCAGTTTATTGTAATCGATTTTAGTCGATTTAATTCATTAATGATCATTTTTAATAGATTTTATTATATTTAATACATCATTATTGAATACACATTGCAACTAATGAGTTATACATTTTGTGAACTCTAGCAATTTTCTTAACGGTTCGGATATAGCGAACCACCGGATAAAACGAATCAAACATTTGGTCTCTTCCAGTTCGTTATAACGTGGTTCGACTGTAATTTGAAGAAAACCAAATTTTAACTCTAGCGTTTATTACTTTTTATTTAAAGTTTTGTATCGTTAAAATAAGTATTTTTTCGAAGAAAATTCTTTCAAGTTACTAGGAATAATATATTGAATAAAACCCGGAATAGATAAACCGCATTAGAATATTATTAATGATTTGAATTGACGTATTCATAATTTTTCAGCTTAATTTCAACCGCAGTTGATTGGCTGCTAATATGATTATGTAAAATTCGTATCAGATTATTAAAAATGCTTAACGCGAGATTTTCATTTATTGAGCTGTGCTGTTTAATTTCCCGTGTTGATATATTCAGGAATCCCAAAGAATTTTCCTCTTCAAAGAATCTGTACTAGTCATAACTTGATACGAAAATTAATGCGACTGATAAGAATTGTAATCTCCATTCTAAGTGCTGTATCTAATTATCCCCTCGTTTATTCGATTAACTTTAATGGCGGTAAGTACGAGACAGATTTAATCTCCGAATGTTGATGATATTTATTTATGCAAATTAAGAGATGAAGATGGATTTTTTTATTATTGACAGAATATTTAAATTTTGATCTTAACTGTACATGTGTAATTTAATTAGGGTAATACATTAATCATGCTTATTAGGCATAATGCGCCTTTATACTTGTACCTTGATAAATATTTATATGTAATATATATGTTTATGAATTACAGGCATTATACTCTATGAATTGCATACATTTTTAAGGTGGTATAAAATATTTTAAAATTGAAAAATATTAAGAGAATGTTATAATTATTAGGTCATGGACATTTATTTTTTAAATACTTGGAAATGACTATACTAGCTAATTCATAATACATGATACACTTTGTAAAATTTACTGTTGTAAGCTTAAACACTTGGAAACGCATTATTACTTGCCTTTAATACAAGTTTTTTTAATTATTTGTTTTTAATAGTATAATTATCAAATGTCTCGATTACTTTTTATGTATCCTTCTTTCTGAAGCATAAATATTCGAGTATGCAACGATAAAATTATATCTCTATTTTTCTTTATCCTGAATGATAACAGAGCAGTGCTTTAAAACTGAATAATGAATCAAGCGGCTGCATAACGCCATCAGATGTTATTTGTTTAGTAATACAATTTTGGAACTTGAATCTGTGCAAAGAAAAGTTAAAAAATAATTATATTTTACATATTTCTCTTTAGAATGTATTTTTATTTTTGTCTTTGCCTAAAATATAAGTATATATATATGTATATTCAGCACCTCGTGCCTTTACTCCTTATAGAATAGTCAGGAAAATTTGCAGAGAAATGAAAATGGAAAAAAATTATGCAATACGTCCGTTCACATCCTGGGTACCGTTCACATCCTGGGTAGTGGAAATGTACTTTGAAAACACCTCTTTTATAAAAGTTTAAGAACCGAAATGAATACTTAAGTCAAGAAGCAACTGACTATGCTGAACCTCTTTATCAAGGTGCTAACTAAGTGTTTGGTCCCCATTCCAGATTAAAAGCAATTTCTTTCTCCTGTATACACACACACACACACACACACACACACACACACACACATATATATATATATATATATATATATATATATATATATATATATATATATATATATATACAACCTTTGTCCAGAAAGTTCGGAATGTGTCTATAGTTACAATGGATTGCTCTCTTACAGAAAACAGCTATTACTGTCCTTCGAAGTAATTCCCGTAGGAGGTAATGCACACCTGGGAACGGTTGTATAAGTCTTGGAAACTCCAGAGGTAGTCGTATTTAGGGATGTCCTTCAGCTGGGTCGTAGCATTACGTTGGATGTCCGAAATGTCCGAAAACCTGTGACCCTTCAGGGCTGATTTGAATTTGGGGAGAAGAAAAAGTCCGGGGGAGGCAAGTCTGGTTAGTATGGTGGGTGATTCAGGGACACATCTCGCCTGTTGGCCAGGAACTGCTGCACCAGAAAGGCAGCATGGGGCCGGGCATTGTCAAGAAGCAGGGTCCAGTTGCCTTGCTTGGCGTACTGGGGGCGTACCCGATTGATCCGTTACAGCAGACGTTTCAGTATATCCACCGACTTAGCAGCATTTATCGTGGTGCCGTCAGGGATTAATTCTTTATGGATGAGACCCTCAGAGTCGGAGAACACCACGAGCATTGCCTTGATGCGGTATTTCTCCCTTCGTACCTTCTTGCTTTTCGGCCACCGTGGACCCCGCCATACTCTGACGCTTGCCGTCGGGGTCGTACTTCAGGCACCAGGTTTCGTCACCCGTGACAATGGTTTTCAGGAAATTTGGGTTTCGATCCGCCATGTCGATGAAGTCTCCACAGGTTATCAATCTGAATTTGCATTTGTTCTGGCGTCAAAGTGTGAGGCACAAGTCCGGAGCAAAGCTTGCGTTTACCCAAATCTTGGGTCAGTATGCGGTGGGCCATATCACGACCAATTCTCACTTCCTCCGCAATCATTCGCCCTGCCACACATGACTATCCTTGGTCAACAATCCCTTCACTTTCTGTACGTTGCCCGGGGTGCGTGCACTTGCAAGCCGACCACTTCGGGGGACTCTTCAATGGTGTCTCGCTCTTCTAGGAATAGTTTAAACCACTCATACACGCACTTCAAGGTGACAGCCCGTTCTTCGCAAACTTTTAGCAGCATTTCATGAGTCTCTTTCGCTGATTTTCGAAGTTCGAAACAGAACAGCATATTCGTTCGCTGATCCATTCTGAACTTCGACTGAGCGCACTACACTTTCACTCTACAATCAACTGTTTCCACACGATAAGCTAACTCGCAGCGCCGCCGCTCAGGAACTGGTTCACACGAGTCATCACCTGTCCAGCATGGTATGCGCCGGTTGCAAACTCTTACGACCGTGAGCACTATGATGTTATTCACAGAACTTTCTGGACAAAGGTTGTATATATATATATATATATATATATATATATATATATATATATATATATGTGTGTGTGTGTGTGTGTGTGTGTGTGTATATATATATGTGTGCATATATATATATATATATATATATATATATATATATATATATAGTAATTATTTATTTTCATAAACAAAACGAAGAAGAATAAATTCTTGTGTAGCATATTTGCTCCTTGGATTTTAATAACATTATAATACGCTAAATAAAATATAACCATATGTTTGTGTTAATGGCTCTAACGACTCTCTATGGATAATTATCAAAGTTTTTTTTTTAAGCTGAGGCACTTGTCGTGTAGACATTAGCCTATAATTCACCGCACTTTGATGGTCATTTTATTATGGGGGCACTATAAAGGCTGAGCAGTATTAACCCCTATATGAAGGGACGACTCAAAGGGTTGTATTTTTAGAGGCGCGCGCTTGCATTCAATCGAGCTCACTCGGCACCGTAAGCCAGTGTGCTTACCAAACGGTCACCGCAAGCCCAAATTATTAAAGTTGAAGTATTAATACGTAAAAGCAAGAATTTCTCTATTTAATACCTTTGGTGCAAGGTTTTAAAAATTGCCTTCGGCTGGCCTTTTCACCATACCATTCTAAAATTTTCGAACTTTCAAACTTGAATTGTCTAACTTTTCAGCACCTGGAGCAACATAAATGTACAACAAACTGGTAAAGTAGAGTATTCGGAAACTAAACTTGTTCCTTGTTGGATTTTATACACAAATCGAATAGGAGAGGCTATAAATTTAGAACAGAAAAAGAGAAAACGGTGGATAATGATTAAATTATAGGATTTTAAAAAAGCACTTTCAAAATTGTACTTCAAATAAACATGAGATTTGCGTTTAATTATACTATTTAAACTAAAGATTACAGACGTATTTCGTTGAAATAATATTTATTTAAACAACTTCCAGGAAAGTAATATCATGTTTGGTCGAACTATTAGATTTTGCCTCTGTCTTATATTAGAATTGATATTGATATTAATATACGGCAAATAGTTTAATCAATGACAGTTATTGATCGCCAAGATAAATTATATTTTAATGATTTTCAGTCAAAGTTCATTCACTTCAAAGATAATTACATACTATGATTTATAAATTAATTTATTTATTGTTAAATATTAAATATTTCAATTTATATTCTTGCTATCCGAACGACAAAAACTTTAATATGCTCTGCAAAAAATATTTTCAAGCAATATATGTAACATAAACCCCTTTGAATATTTGCTGAAAATATTTTAAATTGATCCCAAACGGAATTCCTGATACTATAATTCTTAGCTATAAAACTCTTCCTGTTATAACATTTAGATGCATTTTACTGGGTAATTGCTTTTTAATTGCCTCTCGCCTTCCGAAACTTCTTTTTATCAATATTTACATTTTATTCGTAATGACCCCTATAGGAAGTAAATATCTTTTGAAGAATTTCGTTAAATAGGGGAATTATGGAAACACTTTAAATTATATGGTAATTTTAAGTTTTTATGTATTTTACCAATATTATTATTTTTGTTATTGGTACGTAGTGGCACAGAAGGTATCAATCAATATTTAAAAACCAAAAAAAATTGAATATTGTTTAAAAATAGTTCATAGGAAGTGAGGAGGAATTTTCAAGGAAAATGAAAGAAATTAAGGAATTAAATCAGAAATGGTATTTATTTTTGTGGGAGTTAGCTTTTTTCTCTTATTTCTTCATTTGTATTTTCTTATTTAAACAAATGTAAGTCTGAACCTTATAGCTTTCAATGCATATTTTTTGGTTTATTTCTGCAATGCTGTAATATTTGTTTCTTCTTTCCAATGTATGATACAGATAACAGAAAAAAAGTATTACGACTTGATATGTATTCTCTTTTAAACAAAGCGATGTAAATTTTGATTTAATTAAATATTTTTAAAGATATAACAATGTTTGAAAAAAAATGATAATTCACGTAAGAGTTAGCAGGCTGAGCTAAAAGGAATGAAATTGTTCTCCCCGCTTTGCGTTATTTTACGCAAGAAATGTGTTTCATGATGGAATAGACGAGAGGTGGGGAACCTTTTTACCATTAGAGGCCACATGTAAATTAGTTAGTAATAAAGGAGGCCGCGATAAGTTGATGAACCTATAAATGCGACTTTTATGAAATTTTTATAGTTAGATATAGTTTTAACAATTTGGTGCATTATATAGAAAAATAACAAAAAAATTAAGTCCTTATTTATTTATTATTCGACATAAAAAGTTACAATATAAAATATTTTTGTATTCACATAAGGATAAAAACTTGTTATAACATTAATCATTAATTATTATTTTTTTTGCAGAAAAAATAATACTTTTAACGTACATGGAGTCAGTCACAACAATAATAGTAAGAAAATAGTTTTTGTGTAGAGATCATATAACATGTCTGGTAGCATTGCTAAGAAACTCTGAGTATTAAATTATATATACTAGTAAAGTGTAGTTAAAGTATCATACAATCAAGGTAAACGAAGCTCATTTGGATAAATATGCAATTGTAGGGACTTTAGACAACAATTTCAAAATGTCAACTTTATTTTGGCCGACACTGTATATACATTCATGTCGTTTTTTATTTGATTCTATTGATTTGGAAATTGTTGTAATCTATATAATTAAATATTAATTAATACAAGTGGTAGCTTTTATGAAGGCCTCAAAAGAAGATCACAGAGGCCGCACGTTCCCCACCTCTGGAATAGACGATTTAGTACCAAAGAAAAATGATAATGATATTAACATTTGCTTTTAAGGAGAACAAGTTTTGCATTAAACAAAAAGTCGCACACATTTTAAATAGATAAGTGGGAAATTTGCTAACATGATTGTGGTTAAATGTAAAACATTAAACCCAAACAAACATGAAACTTCAATTGGGTGTCAAAATATAGTTTTTAAGATTTTGTTAGGTAGAAATTTTAAAAACAATAGCTTAAAACAATAGAATACTGTGCGTTAATTCCTGCGTTAATTATTATGGCCAAAATCATTATTATCAAACAGTATGACTGTGATCATGTTAGATATCATCCCCGTATACACATTTATTTAATCTCGTGGAACATATCTCCAATTGAGACACACTACTTATTATCGAAATTTTTAAAATTCTCTCACGGGTATTTTATTTTGTTATTAAGTAGTTATAAAAGTTTCTAATACAGGAGAGTCCAGCAGTATTTAACCAGATTGTCACGGGATACCTGAGTACTAAAAGAACACTTCAAGGATTCCAAAACACACCCAAAAATCCATACTAATTACTGCTTCAGCGAGCATTAAAAAATGAAAGAAACTAAGATAATCTAAAAAAAACTTTGATTCGTTTAAGTAGTCTTTAATAGTCTTTAGATAAATTTTGTTAAAAGACTTTAAATGGACTAAAATAGCCAATTACAGGAAGATTTATGTAAAACAAAAATAATAAAAATACACTGCTGGCCACCCAAACTGCAACACCAAGAAAGACAAGAGATATCACAACAAAATTTATTTTGTAGATAACATGTTGACCAAGTATCAAATGATTAAATTTATAGACTTCTGGGAAGTGTGGTTCCTGCCAAAATTAGTAGCCAGAGTAGCCGCCATTGTTGGAGATCACCGCTGCCACACGCCTCGGTATTGATTCAAAGAGACTTTGGATGAGTTCTTGGGGTACAGCAGACCAAGCAGCTTCCACACGTTGCCAAAGTTGATCTGCTGTGGCAGCTGGGGATGGAATCTGGGTCAATCGTAGAGCAGCCACATGTTTTCTATAGGCGAAATATCCGGAGAGCGAGGCGGCCAGGGAAGCAATTCAATGTGGCGATTGACGAAGAACCGTTGGACAATGCGTGCCACGTGTGGTCGCGCATTATCCTGTTGAAATATGGCTGTGGGCAAGCCCTGAAGGTAAGGAAGGACAACTATCTCCAACAACTCGGAGATGTAGCGCTGGTTGTTTAAAGTACTGGCTATGCGTACTAGAGGTGTGCGAGAGTGATATCCAATACCGCCCCATACCATAATACCCGGTGCAGGACCAGTGTGGCGGTGCATAACGCAGCTGTTCAGCATCCTCTCTTCACGGTGTCTCCAGACTCGAATGCGACCATCGTGGTGTTGCAGACAGAAGCGTGACTCGTCAGTAAAGACAATATCATTCCATTCTGCCGTCCACATCCTTCTGTCATCGCACCATTGGCGGCGGAGACGTCTGTGGTTCTGCGTCAAGAGTAGACAAAGCAATGGACGTCTTGCGGACAGACCACTCTGCTGTAAACGGCGTCGAATGGTACGCGCAGACACTGGATGATGCGTTACAGACTGCATGTTCTGTGCTATGGTTCGTGATGTGACTGAGCGATCCGTCACTGCCATGCGCACAATTGCCTGTCATCACGTGAAGTGGTGCGCTGAGGTGGATGCGACGCTGTAAACGCTTTTATGATAATAAATGGCTCTTTTTTTGTTGCAATCATTTAAATACACCCATGATTCATCTGTTGTGACAATTGTTTTCCATTTTTCTTTGGATAAGTGTTTCTCATATAGAATTCTGCAGCGTGTCCTGCGTTCAGCGATATGATTTGGAAGAAGACGATGCACATTGCGTTTTTTCGCTTTCTTAAGATTTAAATCAACGTTTATCATTTTGTTTACAGTCGACACCGAGCATTTTAATGATTTTGCAACTGTCCTTTGACTAGGGGGATTTTCTTTTAACATTAAACAACGTACCTTTGCAATAGTCGAAGATGTCCGTTTTTTCCTTGGATACTTGTTTGGAATTTTTGTCCCACTTGAGGCTCCAATTTGACGTTTTTTCCTTTCTTGTTGACGATATTACCTATCGACGCTTTAGATATCACAAAACCATGACTCTCACATCGTTTTTGGATAACGGAGTATGCATATTTCTCTTCGGAAAGAGCATAAATGTAGCCTTCGAACCACTGCTTTGTTAAAAACGCCATTTTGAATAAAAACAAAACTTTCAAGCCGCAGATGATAATTTTGACTTTTAAAAACATAGTACAATTGCAATTATTTCTTTTGCAGCAAACGCTTTTTTATTTCCGCTTACCCAAAATCGTCTAAAAAATGTGCGAACAGCCTCTGTATATATATATATATATATATATATATATATATATATATATATATATATACACACACATATATATATATATATATACACACATATATATATATACACACACACACACATATATATATACGTATGTATATATATATTTGTACAAAAGTTTGTTAGATCATTTTTCCTACGTTAATATCTCTTTCGGTTAATAAATATTATATTCCTACTTTCTTTTGTAATGCATAGATAATTAAAAAAATGGTTTAATTGAGTTGAAATTTTCCAGCCTCTGATTATCGGGCGTTGAGTGTCAAGCGGCAATCTCCACAATGACTTACACGAGACTAAAATCGTTTGATGTAGAAATGAGATAATAGGTGTCTAGAATGTAGTCTCATATAAACAATTCCGTCAGTTGATTCAGGGACAAATATCGTATTATATATACACGTATCTCTGTATATATCCATGTAGGTATGTATTCCTGGTGTAAAATATTAAAATAATGTATATAATAATAAATAAAATGTAAATGATTTTCCCTACCAATTATTCAAATATTAAAGAAAATACTCATAAATGCGTTAACCAGTATGGTTCACTTTGATTTTCCCTGAATATATAAGATTTCCATGATTAAAGTATACATAACGTTTTAAAATGTGCCATTCGATGGCGAAAAGTTAAATTCTTTGCTTAGAATTTGGGAGTTTAATTCCAACTTTTTCGACAACAACTCTGAAAAATTTTCATATAAATTTTAATGTTGTTTTCATTTGTAAATCTTCTAAAGATACATTTATTATTTCATTGAGGCAAGCACTTTTCAATTATCTCTTTCCGAAAGTACTTAAAATCATTTGAATGAAATTTAAAATTTATAATTTCTGATCCTTTACTTTTTTACTCTAACCTTCATAACCAAACTGTATTAGAAGTTACGCAATAAGCGAAATTTACGAATAGTTCAATAAAAAGACATTTTAAACTATATTTTCATCTTAAGGGAAATTACTAAAAAAATGCTTTGAAAATTGTGTCTGAAGAGAATATTGTTAACATTAAAAACTGATTATTAATATTTGAAGACTATTATTATGCAAGTGTTTTATAACATTTTTGTAAACCACTTTGTAGCAGATGCTTTTGATAACAATGTACATACAATGCATATAGTAAACTCTGAATATGTTATGTAACTGAAATATTTTTCTACTCTTTTATAGTATTATATGAAACATAGATTCTTAAAGTCACAAAAGATTGAATAAATGTATTTTCTAATAATATTAACTTTATGAAAAATGTAAGAAATAATCAGAAGTAAAATTGTTCAAACATTGGTTATTGAATTAATATTACGTAGGATTCATGTCTCATAAAATATATTGTTTAATCAGAATATGTAATCACATATTTTCTGATGATTTGCCTGACAGGTTTCACTAAAAAGGAAACTTTCATCCATATATGAAATATTTTTGTGGCCTGATATTATAAAGTAAAATGTACTAGTGAAACAGTATACGAAATTTATGTTAAAACGTTTAGATTTTCATATTTCTTTATCTTAGAATTCAAGGAACATATGGTTCAAACTTTGTCTATAAATCCAGTCACGCCTGCATTAATTTATTTTATGGATAGTAAACGACGGATTTTTTTTTTAGAGAAGGAATGAATTTTTTATATTTATATTCTTTAGGTTACTTATTTAATAGTTCATCAATAGCAAATGTATACACGTGTTTATTTTAATTTTTAAATTATTTATTGATTTAAATAATTTAAGTTATTTATAGGGCTTTTTAAAATTTTTTCACGATATCCACTATATTAAATGTTAATTCCTCAAAGACTGCCCTTTAACTTTAACTCTTCAACGACTTAAATTTTTCTAATTCAAATTTTTATCTAATTAAAATACTCATTGAATAAAAGAGCAGAAATAGCCCAGTATTATACTTAAGACTGCTGTGTACTAACCCTATTGGATTCGCTCAACTTAATGTTAACCTAAGGAGACAAATTTGTCTACTATTGACAGCTCCATAAATACTGATTATATATATAATAGCCGTTGTCTCTGTATAACACTTCCGAGGTGTACTCATCTTTCAATTGAAGCCCTCAGTAAACAAACTGCCGGTTAGGCTTAATTTCAATTTCCGATATGGATCAGAATTTTGTCTTATCTAAAAACTAATATCTTCTCCATGAAATCACGTTTCTTCAGCCTATTTTTCTATAAAACATTCAGAACTAAAAAAATGGATGCTTTTAGCTGTATATTTACCAGTTTTTAAAAATCTGTTTACTTTTGCGATGAATTCTGAAAGTAAGCAAACTTGAATGTGAATGAATCAAGTAGCTCAAGTATTCATATCGCGTAGTGAGATGTAAAAAACTGGATGGCAGTCTACTACTCCAACCGCATTAAAAACTAAATGAATAAAATATAATGAAAGGGTTTGCTTTTTTACAAGGTGTGGATTAAATGCAATATTGTTAGATAATTCGGGATATTTTTTAACTTTCATATACTTTTTCCATTATGACGTCAGTATTAGTATTATGACATCAAAATGACGAGTTACCTTCTAGTAATCCAATAAAAATGATATTTTTAGATAGCCTGAACTTTTCAGCACTTTGCAACAGGATTCGTTTTATAAATTTCGTCTACCAAAAAAATTTATGAAAGTTTAAAACACACTAGACTAAGGATTCCCAACAGCATCCAGGTGGACCACTTGGGGGTCGATGATAAATTTTTCTGTTTTAAAATTTAAAATTAAATTTTTAGGATCGTAATTATTTGATAATGATATCCGTTTTAATATGTATAAATATATATTTATATTCGTTATGTTAGTTATTGTGACTATACAATGATAATAAATTTCAGGCCAAACATTAAAAAAATTGTATCAGTGCATCAAGCACAACCACCACATTAATTGAAATCGAACTTTTGTGCAACTACAATCTGTGTTTCTGAAATCTTGTTTATATTTATGAAATTAAAAATGAAAAAAGTACAAAAGTAATAAAACATAAACGTAATGAACCACTTTTTCTAATTTTTTGTTCATATTCTTAGTAAAAATTGTTAGCTTTAAATGTTTTACGTGCAATTATTAGTATTATAATTATGCTGTACTAGAAGGTAACCCGTCATTTTGACGTCACAATACTAATAATGACGTCATATTGGAAAAAGTATATGAAAGTTAAAAAATATCCCGAATTATCTAACAATATTGCATTTAATCCACAGCTTGTAAAAGCAAACCCTTTCATTATT
>OU015498.1:32809443-32829443 GCA_907164885.2 Dolomedes plantarius | reverse complement strand
TACGTTCTGCACATATTTCTTGATAAACATCCGCGCCCTCCCCCGGATATCACTAACGCCTCCTCAGTTGGACGCCCCCTTCCTCCTTGTTGAGAATACTGATCTAGGATAATTCCTCTGTACTTAGAAAAAAAATTGTGATTCCCGCCATTCTATTAATATTGCTTTATTTCTAATGGTAACTGTATGTTACTATTTGAGTTTTTTTGATCCAGCATGACACCTGTGGCGTAATTGTTTTCCTCAATATATGCCTCAAGGATATCAGTTTCGTAAAATCTCTTCCGAAACATTGTGATTTTGTGTCATTTAGTTGTAGTTTTGAATGAGGTCGGAATAAGAGTAAATAAAAATTTAGTTTACTTCTTAACTTCTAAAAACGAAAGAAGGATATATCTAAAGCTATCCAAAAATTAACGATTCTTGACTCATATTTAAAACAAATTTCATTCAGTAAAAATGAAAATCTTCTGTTTGGTAAATCAAACTGAAATTAAACGAAAAATTATAATTTACATCTCATTTAATGATAATAATTTCATGCAATGTGGCTTTCACCTCTGTCGTTAGAAGATACGCTTTTTAGAAAATATAATTAAACAAACTCCAAACACATAAAATTTAAAAAATGATGATTATGCATGTAAGGGATGAACTTAAAAAAATATTTCGATACTCTCATTTGCTTTCTGTTTCATTTCCGTTAAACATTTTTATCCTCCAAAAATTTATCAAATTCTGAAACATCATAGTTAATATTTAGATATAAATTTTTTTTTACCTCTTGATTTTCATGATGTGCCTCATTTAATCTCTAGTAATTTAATAATCGATTTTTATCTGGTCCAATGTGGCAAGATTGAGTATGATTATAATTACCTTACAAATCCATTTTTACCAAAGTTTCGTAATTAGACACGGAAACATAATTTTCCAGGAGCAATGATTTCAGATCTCTTTTTGAGATGAAAATCAACGTGAACGTTCTCTTTTCTTGTATTTGATTAATTCCCTGAACTCCTGGAATATTAAAAAATGGATAATGAAATCATTAAATATAACATTAAACACAAATGTGATTGAATTATTTATTCTTTGAAATAAAAGAAAACGATATATCTTATTTCTTCTTAACGGACTAAACTTTCTATGCAAGAATGGCATTTAATTTAATTGACCAGAAATTATCTCATAATTTCTCATTTATAATTTCTCTTTTTATAATATCCTTTAGAGCAGGTTTTCTCAAACTTTTCCTGCGATGGAACGCTTTGTAAATCCTGAAATTTTAACGAACACTTTTTTATTTTGCAGGGTATGTAATAACACATAATTAATAAAATTTTAAAAAATAAGAAAAAACCTTCATTATTTATTTAGTATTTAGTAATTTATTGTTTAGTAATATTTTGCGGAACACCTATTAACATTTTGTGGAACAGCAGTATTCCGAGAAACATAGTTTGTGAATCTCTGCTTTAGACATTATGGAAATTGACAGTTTTTTTGTGAGATTTATATTTTTTGCGTTCATAAATTATATTAAAATAGTCACTTTCCACCTGAAAAAATAAGATCTTTGTTACATCACATTCTACAAATTTCACTAACTAAACTATACTAGAGGATTACATTTTTTACTACCGTACATTTCATATAAATCAATATTCATCAGCGAATTGTAATTAGAATCCACTTTATGTTCATGTTAAAAAATCCTTAAATGGTTTAATTCTGAATATTCACTTATCACACTTTCTGCTGCTTGATAACATATTAATTTTATGCTTGTGTGTGTATCGATTTATTTTTTTTTGCCTGGTTAGATAAGTTTTGATACAAAAGTCACAAATTTGACTTCATTATTAAATATGGCACCTTCAAGACAGTGATTTGTAATAATATAGAACAACATTATGAAACACAAAGCCGAATCACAATTTTGTAATTAATTAACATCCCAAAATTGTCCCGATCTGTATGAGAATGCTCTCACTCCAGTAATAGCACTCAGTTTTCAACTATTTTTATGCAGTCCGAACATTAAATGCCATTTACAAGATACTAAGGGCAATTGTAGACGTAAAAATGGTGATACGGTGTACTTAACATATCAATAAAAAGATTTCTGGAAAAAATTAATAATCGGGTTTTATTTTATTCGTTTTTTCTCCTCAGAGGTCCTAAATACAGGGTCATCGAAAAGGGTTGGACACATTTCATACAATCATATTTAATGAAATAATTACAATACAAACAAGTCTTTCGTTGTGTAATGTACAGAATTTAATAGAATTTTACCTTAATAAGTTTTAATATGAGCATTGTTGGTTGCTTTTCACATATCAAGTCGATAATCAATCTTTTACCAGGTGTTACGGAGCACGTCTGACGCCACTGTGGCAATTGCATCGACAATTCTCTCCCTTAAATGTGTCAAGTCCCGTACCTTTACGCTGTAAGCAATGTTCTTGACGTTACCCCAGATTTGTACTCCGCTAACCACAACGACACTTTGAGCTTTCTCCTGAACGGTCGACATTGCACTGACGGAAAGCCGAACTAGGACCTCTTACACCTTGCATCACTTCTGCGCAACGTTCCGTGTCATGGTTTCGTACCAATTACATTTAGAAATCTTCGACACTTGCCAAGTTGTTTGAAAATAATATTGTTGCGTTTTCTCAATTTCTTTTAGAATTATGGGCTTTCGAAATGTGTCCAACCTTTTTCGATGATCCTGTATGTATATCTTTTTTCAAGAAAATCTAGAAATATTGGTATTATCATTTAAACCTTGATTTATCTATTCATAAAAAGATTCAGTAATTTATTCACAAACAGGTTTTTTGAAAATTTCTCTAAAGTTATTAACTGAAATTACTTACAATTAAATTATATACCTTTAAATCCCGTTACTTGAAAATCCATTTACTCTATCTCTTTAAATTTCAAACCTGTTAGGTGCCCTGTAAGTTAAATTGAACAGCTCAAACATAATTTTACTTTAAAATATTTAAAACACGCAAGCATAAATGTATGTATACGGCTTTATTTGGGGATTTTATAAGTTTTGATAAACTCATAAATAAAATCCTATTTTAAGAAAAAACATAAAATTGAATATTTAAGCTCAACATTCCATCTATATTAGAAAAGTTTTCGGTGCTTGTTATTACTATTAAGTGTGTAGAAGAGGAAAATATTAATTATCTTTTCAATAAAATTGCATGGAACCTTAAAATGTCCTAGTTCTCTAAACACGAACATCTCACAAACTTAGTACAGAGTTTAAAAAGATAAAAAAAAACATTTCTTACGTGTTTGCAAATTAAAACGGCCCCTTGTCAAATTTTGTGATTGATTAGCATAATTTAAAGAGCTCTCTTTAACACAAACTACCGTTTTGCTCTAATATTATTAAAATATTGGTAAATATTTTCACGAAATCAGCAATGTAAGTTTATTGGCAGTACAAGAGATTAGCTTATAAACGCTTATAAACTAGACAAAGTTGGATTCTTGATTTCATACCTGGGAGAAATCTTTTTGCAAATTTTGAATTGGTATTTAGCTAAATTAAATATTAATATTTTATAAAAGTTCATTCCTATTATTAAATAAGCATAACAATTCATTGGCCGATATTAATCGAAAGAAAAGTTTAGTCAAATTACGTCTTCTAAAGGTTCAGAATTTAAAGAATTTACATGTTACTGTGTTTAACGAAAATATTAAAAGAGTGTTTGTTCTAAGGTTTTTTTTTTTTTTACAGTTGGCTAGCGGGTAGCTGTATACACTATAATATGGATGTCTGGAATATATTTTGATGTCACTACAACATAATCTCATTTAACCAACATAAATCAATAATTTTGCATATTGTTTTTTTATATGGACCATAAAAGCAGTATAATATGTGGTTGTAGTTATGTAACTCAATAGTTTTAAATTAATCTATTTAATATTTTTTATTAAATTAGGAAGGCTGATGTATTAAGTAAAATTTATCTAAGTATTATTAAAATTTTAGTCTAATTATTATTATATACATTTATTAAAATTTATCTAATGAATTTAAAATATAAACTGCATTATTTTAACTGGATTAAACAAAATGGTGTCACTGTCACACAGGGTGAGGTAGATTGGACTCCTACATTTCAAAGGGTAATGAAAAACGAATGAAACAGTTTACATGAAATATCTGAATATTTTCGAAAAGTACTTATAATCTAGTTTTTTTAAACTAAGTTTTGAAAATAGCATCTCTTATGTGGCACCCATTATTTGCAATGCACTGTCGAAGCCGTTATCCTCCCTCTGTGACGTGGTTACAGAATCGTTGTTTCCGAAGAACGCCGTGATAACGAAACTGCGATGTTCACCGGACCGACTCATGGTGTCTACTGACAACTGGTGTCTATTGACTTACATGGTGTCTACTGACAACTGGGAAATCCGCCCGAACTGTTGTCACCTCCCTCGTCACCCAACTCTAACCAGTCCCTTACCAGTGACCTTCTGAAATGTGGGTGGCCATTCTGCCGCACCCTGTTGTTAATCTTCACCCTGATTAAATAAAAAGATTTCAAAATCAGACTCAAAACGCAACTAATTGCAATTAAACTTTTAAAGTCAATCAAAGCGTGTCTCATAACACATATTTTCTATGGTGGGGGTGGGGGAAATATGATAGCTGAATTACATTATCTTATGATCATTGGGAAATCGTCACTAGGAATTCCGCCCGAAGTGTTGCCACCGCCGGTCGCTTTACCCTCCCCCTTTTGGTAAAAGACTAACCTTCAAAAATGTGGGAGTCTCGTCACTAGGAAATTTGATTGAAGTGTTGCCACCTCCGGCCGCTCTACCCTCCCCCTTTTGGTAAAAGACTAACCTTAAAAAATGTGGGAGTCTCGTCACTAGGAAATCCGCTCGAAGTGTTGCCAACTCCCGCCGCTCTACCCTACCCCTTTTGATAAAAGACTAACCTTGAAAAATGTGGAAGTCCCTCATGCCGCACCCTGTATCTTATTCGAAATATATTTTCACATAGATTGTACTCTATGTAAAAAAAAATTTTACTTCTTGTTTGCAGTTTTTATACTTACTAGGTGGCGCGTGCGACCCTTTCGCATGCGATTAAAATACGATAAATTTTATAGCAAGGTTGGTTGTTGTTGTTGTTGTTGCTTATGCCCCTTGACCGACAGTAACATCAGATCAAATCCCGAAGGCTATGGGCGATGAAGGTGCAGCTCCTGTTTTGAATTAGCACCAGAAGGGTCGGAGTTCGAATTGGCTAAAGAACCGGTCCCGTAATATTGAACCGAGTCAAGTGACGAGACCGGGACACTAGACCCCGCACCTCCAGAGGTAAATTTGAGAACTTGGAGGACATTGTAGCGAAGCCCTATTTTTCTTGGCCCGGCCACCATTAGTGAACACGGCGGTGGATTTGCAACGACGAGCATCGAACCAGGGACGTTCAGATCACTGGCCCGCTGCTTTTGCAAACTGGGCTACGGCGCACAGCAAGGTTGGTGGCTTGTAGTAGGGATGAATGAAGAACCGGTGCATTTACAGCAATTGTTTATTTGTCAAATAGCAATGGTGCGTAAGGATAATGCAAAACCAATTACAATACGCCTTTGGCCACAATATTTGAGGTGAAGCATAAGACAAAAAGGGGGAACATGAGATAAGTACACGTCAAAACACATTTGTAGACAATATTGAAAGTTAAATATGGCACAAACTCTTGTAAAATGGGAAATTTACATTACAAAACCTCTGTGCACACTATTTGACCGCGCCGTTTCGACGCATCCAGGGAAATAACTTTAGGGCCAAACGGCAATTTTTAAACAAACAATACAACGTGTCATTCTGAATTAACAATTCGTCAGAAGTGGAGAACTTAATATTTAAAATGGTACCTAATTTATCGATTTTGGTTAAGTATGAACGGAGAGAAAGCAATCATAAAAAAATCACCTTGTAGAAATAATATATATGATTCTTACATTCCGAACTATATCTATATTATCTTGTTATAAGGAAAAGATATTATATTATTACAATTTATTGCTTATTTTAGTTAAATCATTCAATACTGAAGTTATTTTAGTTGAATTGCTGTATTGCTTATTTTAGTTAAATAATTCCATCCTGATATAATGCTATTTAGAACTTTTCATTTTCATGAGAAGCATTATTTAATTTATACTTTAAATTAGCAAAAAATATCTAGTAAAGATCTCTGCGTGTTAACTGTGAAACCAAATTAAAAATCTAATAATCGAGCTAATCACAGTTTCTTTACTAATTTAATGTAAAGTTTTGTCCACTCATCAATATCTAAAGGCCATCAGTATCGCATTATTTCCTCAGCTAATCTAAAAAATTTGCTGAGGAATAATGCGAGTCTAAGAAGAATAGTGACTCCGTCTGCATTTCTTTGCTTAATTAAACAAAAATGAAATATATATAAAATGGTACAGTGCAGACGGAGGATAAAGTAAAAGAAATTAGGCTGGATTACAATTCTATTTGGAAACATTTATATATAGAGAGAGAGATAGATAGATAGATAGATAGATAGATAGATATATTATTTTTTTTTGCAATCATAAAGCAGTAAACTGTCATAAATGTGAAATAAATGCCAAAGGTCTTCAGTGATTTTAAGCAGAGTAAACATGTATAAAATATAAACCAGTGACCAATAGACTTTTGTCTGCTGTGAGCGATGTGGCGCAGCTATATCATAATTATTTGCTTTATCCTGTCCAGGGTATGATATTTTCAATGGTTACATCAGGACTTCTATGATATAGTTTATGAGAAGCCAATAAAAAAGGAAACAGTCACCTTGTCATCTAAGAAAAAAAATCAAAAAGTGAAGTTTGAAATTTTCCGTAATTCCAAAAATATATAAATGGGCTCCGGATGGCTGCCTACGACCTCTGTGGTAGCATAAATAACCACACAGGATAGACGAGAAAATTTAGACGTGCAAAGCTAAATTTTGTCATTTTGGGGTATTTAGTAGCAAAATTGTTACTTTACTTCCTATAAAAGATGAGTATGGGATTTATAAGACAATTTAGAAATCAATTTTTTTTTACCCATTAAGCGTTGTCGCTACATGAACCGTATCGTCTAAATAGAACCTATCGAATTTTTTAAGTACATTACTTGTCTCAATTGATGTGCAATTTAATTTTTTTTCAAAAACCTGCATTTATATAAAATTTATGATAGGGTCCCGAACCGGTAGACTTGGGGCCTAATGGGGGTAACGCTTGTTTTTTCCGTGTATGAACATCCAAGCCACATGTTACGCTAAATTAAACGAAGTAAGCATTTAAAACTTCCTGAAACGAGTATTCTTTATTGTTTATGGAAATAAATATACATTTTTCACATATCATTGTAATTTTTAGTAATGTATGAAAATTTCCTGAGGCAGAACGCGATATCCACTAAACTGCACGATTCCTATAAATTTCTATATGTCCATTTCAGATAATGAAAAAGCGTTGTTGTTATTTTGAAGAGCATAACTTAAAGTTTCTTTGGTAAGATGTATCATGATATCCGAGTCAAAGGTCCATTTCGATAAGTTCATACGGAGATTTCATTGGCAATTCAACCCGGGTCTCTTCAAGTGTTGGCATTTCTTCGAATTCAATAGCCAATATTTGATTTGCTTTCTTCCAATTTAATAATTTTTTTTGGTAATTCCTTCCATTTGTGTCCTTCCATACTTGTATCGTCATTTGAAGTATCATTAGTAATGGGTCTTTTTCTCCTCTTACTTTGAATTTTCTTCTTCTCACGATTTCTACCTACCCGCTTTTTGACTTTAAGTTCAACTTGTCCAGAAACATCCACTGTTATCCTTTCATCAAATTCATTAATCTGATATATTTTCTTCATCAGTTACCTGACCAAGATCGGGGTCAAACAGATAATGCCATGTTCATCTGAGTATTCATCAGAGTCCAAAGATTGTTTTTTTCCCATTTTTAAAGATTAAAAATGTAGTTTTAAATGCACCTCTCTTCATGAAAATACGCCTGGATACCACCCGATCGCTTATTCTACAGAGAAATAGATATAAAGATAACCAATCAGTAGTAACAAACGCGGTTTCCATATAGAAAACAGCTAGTCAGAAGGCGCCAATTCTCCCATTTTAGGACCTCTCAAAATAAGTGCTTGAAAATCAGTTTTAAAATGTTACATTTCAATTCTTCTTGAAATTCAAGATTCACAGTGTTATTTCTATTCATTTTTCGTAAAAAGCAAGACTCTGATATATATATATATATATATATATTTAATTTTTTTTTTTTACTAATGTAATTCGAATTTTCCAATTGACACATATTCACACGACTGTAAAATAAATGAATTTTAAAATTGTTCTTCTGAAAAAAATTCACAGTATACTTTGTACGATTAAAATACATATACAAAAGATTTGTACGTATCTTAATATCACTTTCAGAAAAAAATTATAATTGAAGATTCCAAAAATGGGAGATTATTGGGTTAAGAAGAGATGAGAAACCTAAAACAAGAAAAAAAATTAATTTCAGGCCAAAAATGTATCCACTAACCAGCTCGAATATATCAGAAATTTTTACCTTTACGGATGTGGCTTATAAAATGTGTGTGTGTGTGTGTGTGTGGTATTTGAATTTAATTTCATTTGCAGAAGCAGTTTCCAGTTTATAATTCTTATTCAATTCAAGTATTAATATTTTGGGCCACGCAAGATGCAACAACCTCTATTTAAGAAGCATTATAAAACAGTATATGTTTTAAATTTTCATTTTAAATGCAGCCTTATATTTGTTACGTCATTGAATAGGACAGTGATAGTACATCGCTATTGTTGTTGTGGCTTATGCCCCTTGACTGACGGTATATCAGATCAAGTCCATAAAGACTATTGGGCAGAATGGTGTGAATCCAGTTTTGAATAGCACCACAAGGGTCGTAGTCCGACTTGGCTAAAGGGCCAGTCACGTAATTTTAAACCGAGTCAAGTGACGAGACCTGTACATTTGACCCCCGAACCTCCAGAGGTAAATTTTGAGAACTTGGCGGACATTGGAGCCACGACGTATTTTTGATGCAGCAGTCACCATTAGTGTACACGACGGTATATTTGCCAGGGATCGGCATCTAACCAGAGACGTTGAGATCACTGGGTCGCTGACTTTGCCAACTGGGCCACCGCACCCATATGATAGTACATTTAATTCTTTTGTTATATCCATTCATTACCTTTCCATCTAATTTAAATTTCAGTTATGTTTGGGGAGGAAATATGTAATGTTAACGGGTATACAACTTTAAGCATAGTGAAGCCAAATAAATGAAATTAATTAACGTAGCTTTTGCATTTAATTCTACATAACCATACATTTTTACCATTGAAATTAAAGTTTATGCAAAGCCCAATTAGATTTAACGCTTATCTGCCAACTTCGAAACTGGAAGAAAATTTCAGATGAAATTATTAAAGTAAATGTTGACGTTTAAGCAGTCATTAATAATTAAAGTAACATTTCAACATTGATATTACGAGACACGATTATAAATAAACGTACATATAGACAATTAATTCGTTGAATGTCATGGAAAGTTTTAAATATTACGACAAATAAATTTGTTGCGAGAAAAGTTATCTGGTCTTTTATTTGCAAAAATGATGTTGTTACCTAGTTAGTAGATAAATAACTGTCACTTCAAACCAGATTATTTTAGATTTTTCTAGTTAAAACAGATTCACCTGTTGTTTGTCAGAATCTAGAACAAAGTTCTCACAAAACGTTATTATGAACACAAAAGGTTAATTTTAAATGTACAAAAGGTTTTTTAACAATGTTATTTGTTGGTAAGGTTGCGAGATTCAATTGTATATCTTTAACCCATTTGCTTGTAAGTATTATACAAATTATTTAAATGAATTGTTAATTTACTCCTCATTATGTAAACATAATGCAACTTACTGCGTCAAAGAGAATAAAATTGTTATAATTATTAAGTGAATTAAATAGAACATTAAACAATCCAGTTTTAGTTTAATATAATGTCTTCTAAATTAATTTTTACACAATAATTTTTCTGATAAACAAAATGCTAACTTCTCAAAAAAAAATTAACAAACATTTAAATAGATTTTGTAAACAATATTGTAAAATTCTAACCAAAATAGATATAATACATCTTTTGCATAATGAACTTTGAGAGTTATATCTATGTCATAGTTCTTTAGATTTCGGTACTAACAGTTTGATACTAACAATTTTGATACTAACATTTATGGAATAGAAAGATTTTATTCTTATTATTTATAGAAAAATACGTAGCAATTATTTTTTTAAATACCAACTATTTAATTTCTACCAACAGAATTAAGACAAATAAATAACTGATTATTTATCTCTTGATAACAATATACTACTGTGCCAAAGACCAGTATTTTTCTATAAATAGCACAAGTGTTGATTTATTCCTTTTACACTTGTGCCTAAAATTTGATAATAAGAATATATTTATACGCATAAAATATCAAACTTTCTATAAGAATAATCTCACTAGAAATTCGATAAAGTATTGAAATATTGGTTCGATAAATGCTTCCCATTCACAGTGTGTGCCCCATCTGTTCCCACCTCAGAATAAATCAATATAAATTTTTTAGCTGCGCTATTCATAATGCGATTATTTTTTCTCACATATATATTTTTTTCTTGTTCAATTTTCCCTCTAAAGCATCAATATACTGTGCTCCCTACGACCTTTTATTTAAAGAATTCTGTTTAGTATAAAAGTTCTAAAAATTATGATGGCGTTTGTTAGAGGACCCAACAGATAATATTTGTCAGAATATATTACTGCTATTTTTAAAAGGAAAATAATAAAATTTATTACAAGAGCAGAAATTAGTTAATTAGAAAAAAGTAAAATTCGCTTACTTTTTTCTAATTAACTAATGAAAAAAGTGCGAATATTTTTTCTCGCGTATATTTTTTTCTTCTTCAATTTTCCCCCTAAAGTATCAATTTACTGTGCTCCCTACGACCTTTATTTAAAAAATTATGTTTAGTATAAAAGTTCTAAAAATTATGATGGCGTTTGTTAGAGTACCCAACAGATAATATTTGTTAGAATATATTACTGCTATTTTTAAAAGGAAAATAATAAAATTTATTGCAAGAGCAAAAATTAGTGAATTAGAAAAAAAGTAAAATTCGCTATAGTGCGAATATTTTTTCTAACGTATATTTTTTTCTTTTTCAATTTTCCCTCTAAAGCATCAATATACTGTGCTCCTTACGACCTTTTATTTAAAGAATTCTGTTTAGTATAAAAGTTCTAAAAATTATGATGGCGTTTGTTAGAGTACCCAACAGATAATATTTGTTAGAATATATTACTGCTTTTTAAAAGGAAAATAATAAAATTTATTGCAAGAGCAAAAATTAGTGAATTAGAAAAAAAGTAAAATTCGCTATAGTGCGAATATTTTTTCTCACGTATATTTTTTTCTTGTTCAATTTTCCCTCTAATAGGAAGCCAAGAAGGCACGAACCAATAGAAAAAAAAGGAAAGAAATATATATACAGGGTAAAGCATGTTAGAAAGAGCCCCACTTGCTAAAATATAAACCTGAGATAAAAACTTAAGCTTCTACAAGGGCTACGAGACTTCTAAAAAAATTGACGCAAGATTGAAAGCTCAGCGAAGGTTCGCAAATCAAGCTGAAGCGCAACCGAGTGATAAACGAAGTAGAAAGGATGGAGAGACGACTCATGCGGCCTGGCCACAACTTAAACGAGAATGTATTTACCCGCCTATAACTACCAATCGACGAAGGATACTACAGACGTCGGAGCTGAGTAATCAGAGGATCGAAACAACGAAAAACTACGAGAGCATCCGAGGTGAACCCGCGTATGACGGAGACAGCTACCGACAGATCCGCTAATGGACAGTTTTCATCACAGATTTATTCCTGATTGATCATCGACCTACGAGAGCCCGAACTCTGTGTGTTACGATATCCAGAACTTTCCCTATAGTAATATAGAACTTTGTGAACAGAACTGTGCGCACAGTGAAGTACGAACGTTAATCAGACCATTGGTCTACAAGTGATGGGAACGAGCCGAAACTACCGTGACAACCGTCTAAGGGTGAGCATTTTTGACAATGTTTAATTCACATCCAACGCTTAATACATATTCGCCACTTAACCCACAAGGGTCGGTAGTGTTCAATTGTAGAAATAGTATTTTATAATTATAATGATATATATGTTCTTGATTGATTCTGTGTTCAAATTGCGGTGAGAAGTTAGCATGATGCTATTTGTTGAAGCTGTATATAGTTGTGTATAAAAATAAATTGTATATATGTAATCAAAGTGTCTTTACTGAGAGTTGTAACCCCTGACTTAATTGTGGATTGAAAGAGAGTTGGTCGCAAAGCGACATTACTAGCCTCGCGATCATAGCCTAATAATCCCAGATGGGTTATTACAGAAAGAACGTACGTGTAAAGGGCTCTATTGTATTTTGTTTTGTACGTTCACACGTTGCGGTCGAAAACCGCAAACGAGGGAGCAACCGAATCGGTAGCAGATGTCGTTCGATTTTGTCTACCGAAACCGAATAGACGGAACCGACGCCAGGCCGTTTCGGTTGCATTGGTGTATATAATAGATAGATTTGAGAGGGGAAGTACACACGATTCGGTTATTTTGAAGGAAACTTACACCATTGCCGATCTAGCTACTGCAGTGATTCTTTGAAGTGATTTTTTAGTTGTTTTTTTACAGTTTTTTGCAGTGTTTTTTTGTACACAATGGAGAAAATCGACACAGAAATTTTAATTTCTTTGGTTGCAGAAAGACCGACCATTTGGGACAAAGCATAAGAATGTTTTACTTTAAATGACGCTTTAAACGACGTTTAAATCATGTTTATATCTTAATTAGAACAGGAGATATTATTATTGATATTATTATTATTATTATAGCTATTTTTTGCACCACTCTAATAGCAGCCAATCTTTGTTTAAACCTGTAAATACGTTTTCTGCATGATGGGTTTTTTTCACCATTTCTCATCTTTAAATTGTTATAAGTCAAGAACCGTTAAAGATAAATGGTTCAAACTTGGAACATGCCATTTATTTTACTTTTATTTTGATTCAACAAATTTGAAAAATATATTTACTTTTGAAAATATGATTTTTTTTAAATAAGTTACAACATTTATTTTAAATCTCTAAATATTTTTAATTTAAAAAAATTAATATTTTAAAAAACGCTGAATTGAAATTAAAACATAATTTCTGTTTAACACTCCATCGGGCGCGTTGATCTGACAGATACACGCGTGTCAGTATCTCTGCTTTTGTCCCCTAAAACTTGTTCTTGCGACCTTGACCTTATCAGTATCTGTTCATCTAACCACCTGCTTCTTTGGAATGCAGTAACGACCAGTTCCGTGTAGGGGTATTTCCCGTTTTGAAGATTATTTGAAGTTTTGTATCTGTTAGATACACGCGCCCGATAACGTTTGTCTCTTGAAGCTTTACGGAAGTATCAAGATTCCCTGTACGTTTTTGATTTATCTTTTCGCATGATGAGTGCTAAACGCTTTTTAGATTTGAATAATCAAAAAGATCTTGAGCTAGTTCATAGAATTCTATTTAGCGATGGAAATGAGGAATTAAATGCTGAAGAATTTGATGAAAGTGATGATGACGAAGAAGATATTTTAGAAACGTGTGAAGTTGATTCTGATAGCAGTGAAAGTGATTATAATGACTCAGAACTCGATGACGATGCTGATAATGATGTTTTTTATGTAGGAAAAGACAATAGTACTAAGTGGGCAAAATGGATCGGAAGAAAAAATGTGAAAGGTAGATCGCAAAATGTTATCACAAAATTACCTGGAGTAATCGGAAGTGCAAAAGGTATAAAATCTATATGCGGCTCTAGGAATTGTTTTTTTGTTACGAAATATTGGAAATAATTGTGAAATGCACTAAAGAATACATTTCTGCAGTTTCTAATCTATGTAGTAGAGAAAAAGATGCAAGACTAGCAGATAATATTGAAATAAAAACCTTTATCGGTTTACTTCTATTAGCTGATGTTTTGTGAAAAATAAAAATTAGAAAAAAAAATTTAAAAATTTAAAAAAGGTCTGGGTGCAAAAGCCTGGACCTAAAAAGAATAAAATTAGAAGATTTAAAGTAATACAAATTAACACAAAACTCATAAAACAGAGATGTATCTGACAGATACACCGCGCCCGATGACATAAGTTTCGAGACGCGCCGGACGGAGTGTTAATTAAATGAAAAAAAAATTGAAATTCGACAGATAATATTTCGAGTTATAACGATTTTAAATTACTCCACTTCTTTAATTTTTAAATTAAAAAATTTTTTAAAAACTTTATGAGAAGTTTTATGATGTGATTTTGTTTGCAAATTATATGGTTAACCATTACAAAAAATTCAAAGTTTTAGCTCAATAAATGTATGTGTCGTCATTCGGAATTAGCTAAAAAATTTCGATTAATCTCTTCTTAATTCAATCATAAGCGTTTGAAAAGATCCCTGACAATATCTGTCCCTCAAAATAGGATGTACCCAATACGTTCTATAAATTTTTTTAATGTTGCTTTGACGACGACTACGATACCAGTACATTACAAGAAAGGTTTTTACGTCCATCCTGCAAAGTGAACTACACAGCAATGATTGCAAAGGTGTTCTGTTCGGACGGGAAAACCGTATGCGGTGAAAGAAAAAACGAATCGTGTGAACACAGCTTTCGGTTGACACCATAATCACCGACGATCATAAAACCGAAACCGAATCTTATGTACGAGGCCTTTGGAGTATGCTCTATTTTCTAATTTTAAAAAACTAGGTGTGTTTTCTGTGTTTTTTTTTCCTACGTGCTTTTCGATTTAGGGTCAGTTACGTGGAACTATATATTCCCTAGTCCAATGAAGCAAATCGATGTATATGAAGTCATAATAACTCTTGTTACAGTTTTAAGGAATTTGATGAAGACTTTAAAATTGGAACAATGCCTTGTACGTTAAATAATTATTACAGAACAATTGCAGCATACCCACTGAAGACCACTCTTATGAAGTTCTACCTATATTGATGAACAATAAAATGTGCTGTTTTCGAATAATTTTTAATAACTTTATCAAATTTATATGAAAAAGATGATACAAATATGATAGAGTCATCTATCAAATTTATAAGATAAAAAATCTAAAAATTCCCCTTTCTGAGTTTAAAAAATTGATTACCTAAGGATCTTTCAATATTGTAATCAAACTGACACTTCTAAACCAACATTATTTTTTTATTCAGATTGTTATTTCCGTGGTGGACACATAGATCACCTGTTCAATTTCATTTTTTAAGGTTTGAAGTAGACTCACAAAATTTACAAACCATGTTTGTAAACCTCTTTCGAAGGAGTGACAAAATATTAACTACTGTGAAAATTTGTGACATTTACGGTTTGACGCGGAAGGAAAAATAAGTTTGAATTTAAAATATGACACTAGCGTCAATCTCGTTGGATTTATATGCTTTCACTAACTAATGAAAATATTGACTTATTCCTTTCAGGTACTCAAACGGCTATCAAAAGATACTTTTATTCATGGCTGCTGAATACAGTATAAATAACCTAATTTTTTTTTTCTCCTTTTATAAGTTAACATATTCACCTGAAGCTTAAAGAAACTACAAATATTTATTATTTAAATATTTAAATATTCGCATCATAATTATGATAACATTATATTTTATGAAGGACAGTTTTAAATTATCATTAAAAAGAAATAAATTATTCTATTCTATTAAATCCACAAAATCCTGTTATATTATTCTTTCACTTAATGGAATTCTGTGTAGTCAGGAAACATTAAAAACTCCATTTGTATTGCACAATAAATTGCAGCTTATTTCAGGAATTAATGGCTGCTTAAATCTGTATCTACAGTTATTGTATTATCATAATATGCATTACCTAAACACTAGAGGCTTTGCCATCTGGTATAATCATTGCACAATAAATTTATCATAAATATGTGCGCATACATATTCATTTATTTTAATATATACACGATATGTGATCTGTTTCCTTTAAATGATGCAAGAGTGATATGCCACCAGTATAAGCAGGGAATTTAATTACAGTAAATTCGGTACTCGAGCACAGTTCTAAATAATGGTGGAGGAAAACTTCACCGTGGGAGGAATAAAAATGGCCAGTAATTCATATGAAACTAATTAATAAACAATAAAGTTCATAATTAATACTTATATTCATTATTAATTTAGTTCAATCAGACAGTCATCGTAATTGAATTCATAACCCATACTTATACAAAATAAGCCGCAAAAATTGTGGCAGTAGTTCAGCTGTATAATTTCGTTTATTTATTACAGAAAATCTTTAATGAAATTTTTATGATGAATTTTGTATACATTTGCTCATCTTGCAGCTAATTTGAAACTTAACAACATTTATTAATTCGTCTCTTACCTGAAGTAATCGAGCATATAAAATGATGTTATTTAATTTACGCATTTTCTTAATAAAGTTACTCATATGACCTTCATACTAATTTTTTTACTCTATATTATCTAATAGAAGTCTTTTAACATGTCTAGTATATCATGAATTTCACTTTCTTATTCAGCAACTAACTTTATTAACTGATAAATGTTATGTCAATATATGGTGCATGAAATATTTTTGAAGACAGATAGTAGAAAATTGTGTTATATAAAACTTGAATTCGTAAAACCATTATAAACTGAACATATTTCTAAATAGACCCGACACAGATGAAAATAATCCTCCTAAAATTATATAATAATAGCCTGCAGCGACTTATTTCAGAACATCACTAGGAGGAATTTAAAGTAAGTTCTACTGAGTGATCAAAACAGAAAAATCCTTAGAAATATCACGAAAATTTTACGTTTTCTCCTTCCTTGCATTGTTTTACCTGATTGCTCGTCTCTAGAAGTACTACTTTGAAGAACAAGACTTTTTTCCTTAAATTGTTCATACCGCTTTTAATCTTTAACTATCGAATGGAGAAGTCCTATATTATTTCTGATCCATCCACTACAAGAATAACAAATAAAGTAATTCTTTGCGAAAACTTGGCCCTATCAGGTGCCTAAAATTTAACCTTTCGACAATATTTTGTTCAAAAATTGAGAGTTCGTAGACGCTCATACACACACACTTATATATATATATATATATATATATATATATATATATATATATATATATATATATAGAGAGAGAGAGAGAGAGAGAGATAGAGGGTAAGTATGACGAATATGAGAGCCCTTTTTATTTTCATATATAACTGGGAAAGTAAGAGAGGGATTATAGTACCAACTTGATATCCTTTTAATACATATATTTTACTACATATAAAAATGACAGAAGATTGAAAACAACCTTACAATTTTCTTGTATGAAATTATAAACACAAGTGTTCCATTTTTGGGGTCTGAAAAAAGTAGTCCTAATATGAGACCCCCCCCCCCCCTTCTTCAACTCTCAATACGTATTAGAATTTGTAGAGTATAGCTCACTTCTACCCAGACTTGGGTGTGTATAATTTAAAGTGGAACCGAAATGAATTTGATACAAACACAGTTTATACATGAAACAATGTGTATTCAATTCGTTGCACGTATAGAATTTGCTTTTACAGCAATATGCATACTTGTACGGAATATATATTCGCATTCAATAAAACTACACTTTGCAATACTCACAACCTAGAGAGTCAAACCAGTTCTTCCACGTAAACTTTGGGCCCCCCAAGCACTAGCGCAGGTTAACACCTGGAGCTGCTTACCTCGTAGCTCCCTCACACTTATGTATCAACCTTAACAACCTTCTCACCTAATCAAGCTGCTTAGTATTTATACCAAGCGCGTATGTCGAAATTAGCATACCTAAAGCAGCTTCTTTAATTCATTCACTCAAAAGTTCGATTCTTGTGAATCGAATCTTATGTGTACCTTACAAATTACCGAAAAGTTCGTAAAAACAAAACTGTACTCAATAATTAGATAACAGTTACCTACATAAACTAATAGGTGAAAAAGTAAAGTAACATTTAAAACAAATTAGTTGGTTTACACTACAGGTTTTGTTTCCTTTTTTTTATTTTCCAAACTTTTCACAATGCTTACAAATAAAAAGTTCGTCAGCTCCACAATCTTCATGGGCCCACCTGAAACACATTTTACATTGACGCCACTGCTCTCCCCGTTTATCTTCTGAAAATAAACAACCACAAAAAAGGCCTTTAGCGCCGTTTTCATCAATGCTATCATCACTGCTGTCATGGAGAGAAGGTTTTTCATCGCCTTCAAATGAGCTGACATCATCATAGCTATAATTAGGCTTATTAGTTCTCTGTTTTTTAACTAGTGTTGCATTTTCATCCATCCTTAATATTCCCCTTCTTGTAGACCCCTTTGTCTTTTCCTTTTCCCTTTACTGTTTCCTTATCCTTTTCTTTTTTATCTTAATCTCCTTTTCATTGTTTATTTTTTGATTTCTTATCTTTTAGTTCTATTCCTTTTTTTTCTTGTAGGAAACAAAGTTTTTTTCGAATATGCTGCAGTTCTTTTATTAATGCTATCAATCAATTTATTTTTATAGGGCGATGATGTGATAATATCTGCTTTACGGGCCCCACTTGGTTTCGAGGTGATTTTCTCACATAACATAGGCAAGGGATTTATTTCTTCAGGAGTCACTTAGAACTGGTTTGAACTTGTTGTTTGATCAATACCTTCCACATTGTCACTACTGCTACATGGCTGGGGATTTCGCCTGGGAGTCATTGTATCTGCAGCTTCAGAGGAAACAAGGCTGTGAGAGTGAAAACTAAAATGCTTAGTATGAGACCCTATCTCATATTAGGCATGATATGGGGTCTCATATTGGGCACGACCATGTTAGCTTAAAAGCAAACAGGCGTGTTTACACTCCATATTTATAGCTACCTATCCAATACTAACAGTTTTAATAAGAGTCTCGCCTTAAAGGTGAAAGCAGCCAATGAAAATGGCGATGCAAAAAAGTCGACGAGCGCACATTCAGAAAAAACGTACTGCACCTTTGTGTGTGCTTGCAAGCACTCGACTGACTCACCGATTACGAATGATGCAATTTACGCTCCAGTTGTCGGGCGGCAGCACTTTATAAGTCCTATAAGCTGGGGTCTCATATTAGGCATACTTACCCTATATATATATATATATATATATATATATATATATATATATATATATATATATATATATATATATATATATATATATATATATATATATATATATAAACGTTGAAGTTTATACATTGAATTAAAAAACTCTCTGATGCCTCCTTCATTTTCTGCCCTTGCTTTTAGAGTCCGGCTTAATCCAAGCTCTCTCACATGACTGCGATCCTCTGATATCATACGAATGATGAGATTTTCAGAAGCTGCAAAGTATAGATTTCTTTGAATGACTGGATCTATTACACTTTTAACAGTCTGATTGGGGAATTGCCAATAGCTTACAAGTTTCGATAAGTGCCTCGATCCATGGATGCAAGAAGTCTTCAGACTTATGTTAAACCAAACAGGTGCATGAAACAGGTGCATCTTTCATAATGTACGCAGTCAGTATTCGGAGTCTTTTTGCAGGACATTATGTTCCCACATACGAGCGAAGGATTCGGTTTGCTAATCTAAGCCATCGTTATTGACAAAGTTTTCCTGGTTTTCTCATGGACAAATCAGAAGAGCACCTTCCAACAGAGAATGCATTACACATTTCTAACAAATATTTTGGGTCCACACGGAAATCATCCTTAACCTTTA
>OU015498.1:32774443-32806943 GCA_907164885.2 Dolomedes plantarius | reverse complement strand
TGATATGATTTAATGGAATGATGTTAATGCTAACAAAGCTTCCTATGATGCGGCATATTTCTGATGACAAACTAAAGCAGTTTATAAAGGATGCATAATAATCTGATCATGAGAATCAATGTATTGACTTCAATAATTTTTCGTTTCACACACAAGCAGTAGAAACTATTGATAAATTAGTTACTAAGTTATTCTTGTCCTTTCGTAGCACTTTTGAAGAGATGCATTAATAAAAAAAATACATTCTCAAAAAATAATGCCAAAATTTGAAACAAAAAAAACAATTCAATGTGTCGGTGAAATAAATAATGGAAAAAAATGTTTTATTACTATGAACTGTTTACAAACATGATTTTTTTTCTTTCAAAATAACATTTTGCCTTTAAAGACATTACATTATTATTTTTCTAAATAAGTGTCATTTGTTTATTTTAACTAAAGTCAGTTGATTAAAAAGTGCTTTTCCTTCATTCCACAGTGTATTCTAAGAACATGCCACTGTAAAATTAATGTGATGTCCAAATCAGTTGTTCTGTAATGGCAACTAATTATAAATACTTAGAACATACTTCGAATATTTTTGATGGTATTTGTTTCATTATGTATCTTAGATAGGACAAAGCTAAAGATTAAAAAGGTTTTTACAGAACTCACAGCTATAACATTTTGTAAACAGTTTGGTGCAATACATGCAAGTGCCTTATTTAGTATCTGAGTATAAGAAGGTTTAAATGCTGCAGTAAAATCAATAATTTTTCTGATGAGTATGACACGATATGATATCGAATGTTGGAGATTATCTAAGACTGAATCACTGTTTTTTTCTTCTAACGAATAAATAGATAAGTTAGAAAAAATTATATTTGGATATAAAATGCATTATATATTTTCTATTTAGATATTTAGTCGGTAAAATTAAGTGGAAAATTAAACCACTGAGAAATAATACGAAAATAGAAGTCTCTAATGAATTTTATCTTACACCTGGTTTGACACGCAGTAAAGGTATCATTAAACTTTTAAAGTAATTTATTTAGATAGATGAAAATTTCGCTTTCTATCATTTACATGTACAGGGAATGTACCAGGAAGATAAATTTTAGTGGAAAAATTCCCGGATATAACTACAATATAGTTTGACGCAAGCATTACTCTTTATTACAGGTAAATATAATACAACATGTATGTACATGATAAATGTATTACAATACTTTACAAATATAGTACTTAAATGTTAAAACTGTTTAGCTAATGGCAGACACATGTAAAAGCTTCAAAATTTTTCGTACCCTTCTTTTTACAGTAAGACATTATTTATCTTAACAAACTCAGCAATTTATCATTTTTATGAATTTGAACGAGTACCATTTCTGAAAAATGCCCCGGTGATTTACGAACTTCAAACTTTTAACCTTTTAGCAGCGAATACTGACGACCATTTTAAATTCATAAATTATTATCAGTCGATTTTTGGCAACTGCGTAAAGTAGCACTGAAAATTTGATTCCCTTATCATAATAGGTAATGCATGTGAAGAATTTGTATGAGTTTAAAAGTAACATTCAGTTAAAAAAAAATTTTCCTTCCATCGGAATGCAGAATGTGATAATAAAAATAAGTGAGGCTAGTGATGCAGATTTTATCTGCGTTGAAATATCTGGAAATTTCTAAGGTAATTGTTGGAAAATATGATTTTCTCGCATCGTCAGGTGGAATATTAATTTGTTAAGTCAGCGCAATACTACGAGGCAACCGACTCTTTAAAATAATCTTGATTAAACTACTGTTTAAAAGTACTTTTCAATCGTAGCGGTGAAAGAAAGTAAAAAATAAATAACCATCGAAAATTTTATGAACTTTCAACGTCTGATGCATTTCACCTAAAGGGACGGGGGATTTACTTTGAGGGAAGAGACGTCAATCACAGTAGACGTTAATCGACCCCACCGTGAGGTATGCGAGCTTTTCCAATGAAATGATCACACGGTCCGTAAATATCGGAGACGTGTGGGGGAAGGGTCTCTCCGGTATCTATCATTAATAATTAAATAAAAACTACAATAAATTATTATTACAGAAAAAATGAAACTTACAACAGATGTTCCAGCAGAAATTAAATAGTTGGAACCAATAAGATAAGTACAAAAATTGTCAACAACAATGTTCTCAAGAGATCTACTAAGAAGGGAGATGGTAGTCGATGATATTTTTAACTACCTTAGTTGGGTCCTCGGGTGCCCAAATTGGTCGGCAGATCTGTACTGTCCGTCCGATGCCCAGACCATTACTATTCATAAACCGAACAGGGGAAATCAACCTTCAGCTTAGTTGGCAGGTATTGCAACGCAGCGCCGGTTTAAAGTTTGACATTGTCGTATGGCTGACGTAATATTTTGAGCTTTACTACCTTAGTAACGATTTCCTTGCAGTAGTTATCGTTTTAGAGCTTTCTGCTTTTCAAATTCTTTGCGTTCTTCTGAAGTCCGCCCTGGAAGTCCATGAACTTAACAACAGGGTTCAACCGTCTGCATTTCTCCGCATTGACAGCAGTTTGACTTCCCGAAGTATGGCATGTAGTAATGGACGAAATTGACTGGGAAGAGACGTTAAGTAAAACAAACATCTCGAACTATGAAGGTACTAAATCCGAATCATGGCCCCTAAGCTGAAAATTTACCACTCCATATATTTGTCTGAAAACCTGTCATTACGATTTATCTCGATGTTAAATGCTGACAACTGGACGATTTTTCACATGTAGTGTTTCGATGAACGCATGCTGTGAATTCATGCACGGAAGTTCCAAAATACCTGGCCGTTTGCAAAATTTATCATGATCAATTTGAGGACCATATCGGTTAAAAAAATATTAGTGATTGGTTTGTATCATTTAGATGTTTTAGGAAAAAAAAGCATTTTCTAGAAAAATAAACAAACTTTTATAACGACTTGTACTAAACTAGTGAATATAGAGGGAACCTGAAATTTTTTTTTCAATTGTGGTCGCATTCTAGAGACAGGTGATTTGACCCACCATATGAGATATTGTTTTATGTTTATTTCTTTTAGGGTTGGTTTGGTTTGGACCGCTACGGCCAACTTTTTGCTACACGAGGGCTAATTAAACTGGGACCTACAGTTTAAAGCCGACTCCGAAAGGCTACAAACATCCATGCCGGCAGTGGGACTCGAACCCACCGGATCTGAAATGAATGCCAGGCCCTAGCCATTCGGCCATCCCCTGGCTATTTCGTTTAGGGAGTAAAATACCTTGAAAGAATACAGGATGGTCATAAAAAACTTTGCCCATATATGTGCCTCTAGCAGCTGTACTGTTCGACCGATCGAGATGAGATTTCATATATAGTTATTCATGGGTATGAGCTCGGGATTCTCTGAACGGCAACCAAGTGACGCTTACGGTTACGGTTATACGTACTGAAACTCGGAATTTTCGACTGGCAATTTTCGACCCACTTTTCCCGACGAAAATGCTCAGTGCAAACGAAAACCCTAAAGAGCGTTGGAACGGTACGTGTATCACAAAAAAAAGACGACTTATGCACGCACAAAAAACAGCTCTGCGAACGGCCAAGAAAATCACGATCGGAGCGCAAGGAGGAAATTTGCGTAACAGAGGCAATACACCAATCACAGATGACAACGCAGATCCGACAAATAAAAACTTTTATTTGGATTACACATTTACCACATTGGTGCCATCACATGCCATTCGAAGAGTTGTTTTTTGTGCGTGCATAACGCGTCCGTTTTTTGTGATACACGTACCGTTCCAACGTTATTTAGGGTTTTTGCATGCGCTGAGTATTTTGCGACGGTAAAAAGGGAGTGTTACCTTTCGAAAGTTTCGAGTTTCTGCACCTATAACCATAACTGTGAGCGCCACTTAGTTACCATTCACAGAATCCCGAGTTCATACCTCTGAATAACTATACCTGAAATCTCATCTCGGTCGGTTGAACGGAACAGCCGCTAGAGGTCCATATATCGGCAAAGTTTATTTATGACCACCCTGTATATAGTCTATTTAAATCTACTTACAAGAAAAACCAGAGTCTAGAAATTTTCATTTATTCAGCGTAACACTATTCAAGGGAAATATATCTATTTCTTCTAAAAAAGTTTTGATAGACCAAATTATAGCTAAACTATATATAAAATTATGATCACTGGCAGTAGTCATTTAAATCATATAACCTCGGTTAAATCTAGACGCGTGGTAGTTCTGAAACTTCAGTTACAACCAAATATGTAAAAGTTAAGAATAAAAGCACAGGCTTAAGCATAAATTTTCTTAAATGTATTGCACACCCTTAAGACTGAATTTTGAAAGCCTGTTTTTTAATAATTTGACTGAATATAAATTTGAAAAATAAAAATTAATTGTCCTAGAAAGAACTTCTAGACAAATATGTGATAGTCTGGACTTTAATAACAATGATTCCTAAGTATAATGTCGAATCAGTTTTTAATTGTTCGGCGGAAAAAGAATGAAGTATTGAAAATTCACAAACTAGTCCAATTATAGCAAAAATTAAAGAAACAGAAATATATATATATATATATATATATATATATATATATATATATATATATATATATATATATATATATATATATGTATATATATAATTTTTATTAACCTGACACACTACTCAGAGCCATCTGTAGCGCGATCTATCAGCGGGAATTCCCCCAAAATTGATAGAGAAACGAAGGACGACATGGGAAAGATTTGACTCGCGAAAAATAAAAATTAGTTCCAAAAATCACCGATAGGGAAAGATATGCCGTTGTCGTCGGCGCATCGGAGAATTTGCACAAAACTGTAGTTAAACATCAAAATGCAAATTCACGACTGCTTAGTCGACAGCAGCGCCTGTATTTCAGGCTCTAATGATAAGGGGTGAATACCGAAAAAGTTGTAATAAGCAGTCAAATGAATAGCACAAAATTTTCACTGTGACACCGCTTTATGCAGCAAATTCACATCTCTCTCCTTCAATGTGACCACCGTCCTGGTGGACGACACATTGCATCCTGAACACTACGTTCTCAACTGCCAAACGTAACATGTCACCAGAAATGTTCATCACAGTCTGGGATATGTTATTCCTCAGGGCCGCCAAGTTCGAGAATCCACCAAAATACATATTAGACCTTTAAATAATCCCACAGAAAGAAGTCACGTGCGGGGAGCTAGGTGGACATGCAAGTGGAAAAAAACGACTGATGATTCTTCCTTCTGTAAAGTGATGGCGCAACACATTCCGCACCGATCTTTATAGCCCAAAATACTGGCGGTGCTGTCGACTACGTAGTCACGAATTCGCATTTTGATGTTTTGCTTACCTTTTATGCGAATTCTCGGGTGCGCCGATAAATAGCAGTGTCATATCTTCCCCTATCGGCGATTTTTGGAACTATTTCTTTTTTTCCTTTTACGGAAACTGTTTTCCATGCCGTCCTTAGTCCCTCTGTTAATTTTGGTGGAATTCCGGCTTATAGATCGCGCTATAGATCGCTCTGAGTAGTGTCAGTTTAATAAAAATCACCTAGTATATATATATATATATATATATATATATATATATATACCGGGTTGGCAAAAAGTCCGTAAAAACTTTAAAAATATATAAAAATCGGAAAAATAACCAAAATTAAAAAAAGTTTTGCAGGGATACCATCACTAGGCCACGGGATTTTTTTTAAGGTGTGAGAAAAATAACTCAAAAAACAGCCGACAGGTGGCGCTGGTATGAGCGAATTCTGTGGAAATATGCAAATGAGACGGTTATAAGAACGTGCGCTCCTAATCCACAACCAGTACACCGTTGTTCCGCGATCCGTCGAGAGGTGTCATGTATACATCCGGACCTGCTGAACACTGCCGTTGCTGGATTTGTGACTAGCCTGCAATGCCTTATCACCTGTTGTGGGGGGTAATGTGGAGCACCTACTGCTGTAATAAACGATTTAGAAGCATTCTTTTCGTTATCTGCGTATCTTTTTTTTGATTTGTGTAAATCAGCGCCGCCTGTCAACTGTTGTTTGAGTTATTTTTTTCCTGTCCCAAAAAAAAATCCCGTGACCTAGCGATGCTAACCCTGCAAACCTTTTTTTATTTTGATTATTTTTCCGGGTTTTATGAATTTTTAAATTTTATACGGACTTTTTGCCCACCCGGTATATATATATATATATATATATATATATATATATATATATATATATATATATATATATATATATATATATATATATATATATATACACATATATATATATATACATATATATATATATACATATATATATACATATATATATATATACATATATATATATATACATATATATATATATATATATATATACATATATATATATATACATATACATATATATACATATACATATACATATATATAGATATATATATATATATATATATATATATATATGTATATATATATATATATATATATATATATATATATATAACCAATAACTTAGTGATTCAAATATTATAAAATTTATGCGATGTACTTAGATATGTGAATTTAACAAAAATACTCTTCTAATGTCTACATTATTACATAATCGAAAGTAACCTGAATAATTTTCCGACCGCAGTGCAAACATCTCAGTTTAAATTGAAGACAAAAATATTTTTATTCAGTCGCTCTCCAAATCTAAAACTGGAAACTAGACTTGCGGTAACTTCTGTCAAGTCGAAATAAACTTGGAAATCTCAGTAACAGGGAGCAACAACAAATATTTGACTATCGCATAACAGAAAAAGGAATAGGATCACGATTTGATTCGAAATATTCTTCCAACGTTCGTCGACACAAGACGTATTTGGAATATTTACTTTTTATATCATATCAAAATTTTCTCAGTTTTATAAAAATATTTTACCTTTGTATAGTAAATAGAAACCGTGATTCGTGTTAGTGAATTATGTATGTCACGAACTAAAAACGCATAAAACCTCGAACTGGGATGTAATAAAGAATCTTTTCATTTTGAAGAAGAATTAAAGAAGGCATATTCATAAAATATTACTAATTTTTTTCTGGAAGACATTAAATTCCTCCCTTATTTTTACATACTGATAAGCGTAATTTTTTAAAAACATATTCTTTATCTATACTTGAAAAGAAAAAAAACAGTTTTCATTGTTTTTCATCGCATCTAATGATATGTTAAAGTAAATAATAACGATTATGGAGGTGTTATGTTATATTCATTTACAAAAAAGATAAACAAATGTATATTACATGATGCGCCCTCAGGTGCAATGGTACATGTTTTGATGTTGTTGCTAATGCGCCCTGGTTGGAGGTTCCATTCACCTGGTCCTAGTAGGCTATTGGGCTTGTGGCGTCACGGTAAATAGTTAAGGCAATTCTCTGAGGCTTTGCTAAAATTACTACTATTTGGTCCATACCAAGAAAGACAGAGTCCTAAATAAAATTGCGAAGGCCAATTTTTTAAAACAAAAAAACAACAATTTATTTACAAAAAAATAAACATTAGGCACTTTCGACATAATCAATTAATTTACGTGCCGATTTACAACGCACGCACTAGGACCCAGCTTGGCCCAAAAGCACAGGAGCCTAAAAAAACACGTCCAGTCAGGGCGCATTCTAAGCAGCGTCTCCTGAAAAAAAGACCAAGTCTCTCCCTCTCGGCTTGGCACACGGGGTCCGTCTTCTTAGAATTCGTTTTCTCACCATACCGGGAGGGCCGGCAGATTATCGGCTGACAGCTCTTCCTAACGCCGAAACTGTATCACATTCCAGTATCGCTAGGAAGACAGCTTTACGATCGGGATGGCCAACGTCTCTGTTTTCCCAAACAGTTATCCTCATATGTTGTTAGAGAAACCGCTATGCCCGGGATTAGCTTTCAGCCCACAAATTCTTGCACGTGTTTAAAAACGGTGGGAACTGAAAAAATACTACCCCGATAAACAGACAGCTGTGTGTCGTGCACTCTGTGGGGTCTTGTGAAAAAAAAACCCATACTTCCAATACGCTACAGGCTGTAAGGGGCAGCTCCTGTTTTGAGTTAGCACCACACAGGTCCGAGCCCGACTTAGTTAAATGAGCGGTCCCGTAATTTTGAACTGAGTCAAGTGACGAGACCGGAACACTTGACCCCGCACCTCCAGAGGTAAGTTTGAGAACTTGGAGGACATTGCAGCCACGACCTATTTTACGTACCCCGGCCACCAATAGTGAACACGGCTGTGCAGCGACGAGTATCGAACCAGGGACGTTCAGATCTCTGGCCCGCTGCTCTCGCGAACTGTGCCACCGCGCACGGTGTATATTTTATAGGCGATTATCGTAATTGTCGTCGAAGTTACAGTTTTAGATAGAAGATTTCAAAGGTGGATTTTATTTTTTGTCAGTGGGACTTCAATGATAAAGCTCTAATGATAAAATTGCTTGAAACACAATCTAGTCGAACGGATTATCCATGGATCAAGTTTTCCGCATAGATTCAGAAAATTTTATCTAGCAAGTTCTGAAGAGAACGAAACTCCAGAAGCTTAATTTTGACTTAGATATGGCCATCATTGTGGGATACTCTGGAGATGACTATCTAATTTGCTAATGGCCGAAAGTCTGATTTTTGAAAAATGAGAGGAAGCGTCAAAAGTTACCACGACGAATACATAAATATTATGAGAATCCCACCCTGTTAATTCGTATTGTATATTATACAATTTTTTTCTACTTGCTATTACAGACCTCTGATATTCGTCAAATTTCTATTCCGGGGAACTTTTACTCACACTTTAAATATTACTCATATAATAGATGGTCAAGAAAAGTGACACAAGTAAAAAATTGGTAATTTTGAGGTTATGTCATTGAAAAATATGTATGAAGTACCCCATCGTGCACGAAAAGGGACACATCTCTATCTCGCAATTTGTCCACCTGGGGCCAGATATGTCAGTTTTTTTGTAGGCTAGCTTAAGCTGTATAGTATTCTTTAGTTGATTTTTCTCAAATGCTGCATTTTTGAGTTGTGGCACTTTTCTTTGGGGGGTGTGATACAGATGGTGGACAAAATAATACGAACACCTGTGAAATAATGGAAAATCTTTATTAATAGGGGGTTGCACCACCCTTTGACTGAAGTGCAGATTTAATGCGACGTGGGATAGATGCATAAAGGTCATGGACAATATTTAAAGAAATATTAAGCCATTCCTCCTGCAGAGCGGTCTCTAATTCCGAAAGTCCGGATGGAGGTGGAAATCGGGAACGAAGTTTGGACTCCAAATATTGCCATAAATGTTCAATAATATTCAAGTCCGGAGACTGAGGGGGCCAGGCGAGATGTTCAACTGCATTGTCATACTCTTCGACCCATTCTTGAACACACCTAGCAGTGTGGATAGGGGCGTTGTCGTCATGAAAAAGCGGTCGCTCTCCAGGGAATACAGTCTGGACAAAAGTATGGACATGATCCCCTAGAACGCTTAGATAGTGAATGGATTTGATCCTCCCATGCAGAATAACAAGTAGCCCAAGACCGTGTCAAGATATCGCACCCCATACCATAATGGAGCCACCCCCATGCTTCACAGTCGGCAAGAGGCATTCAGGTTGAAATGCTTCTTTGGGCGTTCTCCAGACATAAACGCGTCCGGTCGTCTGAAATAGGGTGAATGGCGATTCATCTGACCATATTACCTGTTGCCACTGGTGTGGGGACCAGCCTTTGTGATCTCTGCACCATTGAATTCGCTTGAAAGCATTAGTTGCTGTCACCAAGGGTTGACGAATTGCCCCTCTGCCATAAATGTTTGCAGTATGAAGTTCCCTTTTGACAGTTTTTGTTGAAACGGGGTCCTGGAGATGACTGTTCATTTCGGATGTTATCTCGGATAACGATTGCTTGTGCTTTCGGGCTACTATGCGCTTCAAGACCCGTCTATCCCTATCAGCAAGCTTGGACTTTCGGCCACTGTTGTGCTTTGAAGACGTCGTCTTACCCTCTTTCGTGCACGCTGTCATAACGGCTGATACCGTACTCCTTGCAAACCCCAAAAGGTTTGCTGTTTCCGTAACCGATGCTCCACTTAAACGCGCTCCACCTATCATTCCTCTTTGGAACTCTGAGAGGTCTGACATTTCAACTTATCACAGGTAGTTCGATAGAAGCATGCAGCGTAGGTGACTACTGTTGAGAGACTGATACCTACCTCTTCACGCTCACTAGGTGGCGGACTTCTGTTGCAAGTGGCGCGGCTGTACTGCAGGTGTGAAATACGTCATACTTTTTCACAGGTGTTCGTATTATTTTGTAATCCATCTGTATGTCCTCTAATTATAAAATTAATTATAATTTATGATTAACTTGAGACTTCAAGACACATTTTATTTTGAAAAAAGCTTTATTATTAACAAAATCGGCAATATCTCAGATTCCTAAAAAGAAGTTTTGATAAAAAAAAATAAAAAATCTAAATTCTTTTGTTGCTAATAAGTTCTGTCAATTCTTGCCGAGAGTTGAAAAATGTGCGGCCATCAAGAAGTACAATATCAGGGACACAAACGCCAACAGGAAGGAAAAAAATCCCTGAACGTTCCGCTCTTTTGGATTAATCATTAACTGAAGTTTTTGGTGTTTGAATCACGTTTTGATGACTGAATGGAAGGGTTTGGGAGAAAGCCAACAGAATGTTACCCACCTCAACAGTAGATTTGAACCGCTACATACAATAAGTTTTAGCCAATAGAGGGATAAAACGTTTGCATATTACGATTTAAAGTTGTATACCCGGATGAATACGCACAGTCACTTTTGTCCCGAAAAAAGTCCTGGAATCGCATATTATTTCGGTTCTTTGACGTCACCGGTTTTACAGCTAATCGATGACGTCATAGAACCGAAATAATTGATTTTTCCCGTCCCGATGGGCCAAATGAGGGTGTCGGGACGTTCTGATGCCCCCTTAGCATGTTGAGGTTTCCCGACACCAGGCCACACTCGACTTTGCTCCGAAAATAAAACCTTTTGCCGTAGGGGACGATCTATTAAATGACTCCTCAGCGGTCAAAAAGAACACTAGGGACGTCCTTAAAAGTGCTTCTTAAAGCCTTTATATGCCCGGAGGCTTGCGTAAAGCCAAATTAATCCCAAATATATAAACCTTGATATCCCACGTCCCGAATCAACCGCAAAACCAAATACCATAGAACAGAAATTGTCGATTTTTCCACTCAGAATTGGACAAAAATAGAGGTATCGGAACAGTCCGACTTCCCTCTTGCATGTCGAGGTCCACGAAGCCATGGCATACACCAGTTTGCTCAGAAAATAAAACCCCGATGGTAGGGAATTATTATCGAAACTCCTATGCCACCACGGAGTATTCGATCCTGCAGAACGTCGAGATTGTATTTTCGGGCCCCTAGAAGCCAAAAAAGCATTAAAGACACCTTTCAAAGCATTTCACAAGGCTCTCGTAGGACGCTTATGAACATCAAAATGTATCACGGAATTAAACCGAGGAGTCGCATGCCAAGAATTAACCGAAAAAGCTAGTGATGTTGTATAACCGAAATTACCGATTTTTTTCGCTCCAGATCAGACAAAAACGGAGGTATCAGAATGATCCTAAGGGCCTGTTCACATAGGAGTCCGGTAGCGGAATCGTAAAAAAGGACATGGCACTGAGACGGAAATAAACCAATCATAGGAGTTAAAATTCCGTTGCTAATCTTTTGGAGATTTGTCATTGGTTAAACAGATTTCAATACTTTGACACTTCCTCTACCGGACTTGAAAAGGCCCAGTGTGAAGAGGCCCTAGGTCCTCCTTGCGGGGCAAGGATACACACAAAACTGCTCCCAAAATAAAACCCGGGGGTCGATCGAATCTCCGAAAAGTTTGCTATGTCGGCGATACCGCCGTTTGACAGGATCGATTTTTTAGCCCCTTCGCGACCAAATAGTTCGTCTTCAAATAGAATCTCCTTTGAAAGTGTTTCCGAAATTCAAATCCGGGCTACTGTAAACACTTTTAGCAACGATGGGTTTTGAATCCAAAGTTTCTGATTCTATAGAATATCTGCCGATACTTGTTGCTACCGTCTGGCAATACAAATGATCGAATACATGGGGCATTTAGCCTCTTCCTTCTCGATCTCGCCAAAATTACCGGGGGAAGTTTCGCCTTCTATTTCTCGTGATATTTCAAGGGCTGAAGTGTTTAAAAGTAACGCAATAAAAGATTAAAACAATCCATTTCATTTACCCTGAAAAAATTTTATTCCTTAATTTACATACCAGATGGCAGCGCTAGACTATTTATAATGTAATTGAGGATGGATTTTTTTAAACTAGATGTGGCAGATCAAGAAATAAATGGAATCCTCCAGAAAAAATAAGCACTTTTATTACCGTTTTCTTGAAAATTACCCGATTGTTAAGGGGTTAAATACGCGTGGCATTTTATAGATGGATATTTATACAGTGGAAAATATTTTAGTTTTGGAGAACCAAAGGGTTGATGAACACCGCTAGTTGGAAAACAGTTATATATTTTATGGAATTCTTTGATTCCTGTCTTGTTGCAACACTTCGCAAAAGTCCTTACCCAAACCATGACAAATCCTTCTCTCACGAAACATTATTCAAATTAATATAACAAGATAAGATTCATGAATTATATTTAAATGATTTCTATAGCCTTCATCTCAGTCTATGTATCGATTTTGAAACGAATTGGGTGGTATATTGCGTCCCAAATGAAATTAAGTGTTTCCAACCGAATGATTTCTTTAAACAATGGAGACAAATTCGTTATTCGCAATGTAATGGTAAATCTCTCTGGAAATAAACTTGCAATCAATTAGAAATATTAATATATTTCGTAATAAATTTAATCTCGAAATCAACATTTTGCACCATACCTTTGGCAACGTATTTTGTTCCAAAGAAATAACTTCATAAGTGTCAGAACTCACCGTTGCCTTATCACAGTACCCTCATATACTATTAAAGACTACCTATTAAAATAGTCACACATTTATTATTATATTCTGATCAGACTATGCTATTCATTTATATCTGGACTTTTACCTGGATCATTACACATTCCGTGAAATACGAAAATGCAATATAGTATAAAAATGTGGACCATATATAATCTATAATAGAAAAAATACTATTTTTAAATATCGAAACAGCTATAAGATCTTTCATGTCAATCAAATGTCCAATTTTTGACAACTGACGGCGTAAAGGAAATTGCTGTTACTTTATTTAGAGAAAATATTTTTAGCTTTTTTATCATAAACATAGACTTGTTTTGGAGGTATGTTTTGGTGGAAATGACTAGTTCTTCGGGAATATGATCACAATCATTTTTTTGCGATGAGAAACTATTTATTAGATGGCTAATACATTATTATGCGTTATGAGTCTAAACCTTTCAGATTGTGCATGCGTTAGTTGTCATTTTGAAAGATTTTCTACTGCTTCTAATTCATAGGTATTAAAATATTCATCATAAATTTAATAATATCCACGATTTCCCCTAATAAATAAATAATCATTTTAAGAGAAACTAGCTGAATACCCGTGCTTCGCTACGGAGTACATTCAAATAAAATACAAAGGTCAATGTGTTCAATAAATTTGTATGTTTAATATCCATAAAACATGTAAATTTGAATTAAATTCATAAAAAAACTTCCTTTCCTTGGTTAAGTTTATCTTTTACCGTATTTTCATAATTTTTGTCAATTTATTTCTTTGTTATGCACGTGACGTAAAATTAATTTAAAGTATCACAAAATGATACCACGTGATGAGCATTTAATAAATTAAATTCTAAAAATTAATCTTTAAAAATTCGCCAAAAATCGGAAAATGGAGGTAAAGATTCGAAAAGATTTCATTTTAAAGGATTTTTTATGATCTTTCTTGTGATATAAATTTTATAACCCTCGGATTATTCTTTTAAATGTAAACTTAAAAAAAGTTACAAAAACAGATTAAAAATTTGATTTAAAAAAATCTAAGAAGAATTTTTCAAAAATCCTTCTTAGTGCACACCTACACTATAAGAAGAATCGCCATGCAAAATTTCAGCCCTGTAGATCCAGCGGTTTTGTCTGTGTATTATCTGTCAGTCAGTCTCGGAACAGTTATATACAGATTTCTAAAACAATGTCATAAGTTCGAAGGATTGTATTATTCATGTCATGGATCAAAACGCTATCTAAATTTCCATACGATATTTCTTCAACATCAAGGCTAATTTTAACACATATATATGGAATAAAATTCAAATTTGATTTATACACGTACAGTAAAAGGAATCTGCAAATGCATAAAGGTTATTTTTCTGAAAGATATTTTCTAAAAAATTCAGTAGGAACGTAAAGTATTTTTACTTAAGTATATTTTCTATAATCTGCATTGTAAACAAAGCTGAATTTAGTATTTTATTTTAAAATTATTTTATCTAACTGCTGCCGAAGTTGCATTAAAATTGTCTCCTGCATTTAAACACTAAATTACTTCAATCTATCATGCAGAAAACAATAATACAAAAATTCAGAGAATCGTGTTTAGAATATAAATTGAAATATGTTATGTAAATTGTCTTAACATAAAAACCTTTATATAATTCAAAGTATGACTGTCTCCAATCTAAAAATTTTCATATTGCTGCTCACACTATTTATAATCTTTAAAGTAAAAGCTTAGATGAACGAAATATAGTGAATATAAACACTGAAAATCTATAAAAAAAGTATTCGTTTTTTATGAAAATGAAGAACTATAGATTTTTTGGTGTTCAAACTCGAGCATGCATACCGGCATAGTCTCTATGCGAATAAAGATGGAAATTGTAAATTATTTTAAGCATTTATAACTCACTTTTTTCCACTTAATAAAATTATTCCAAAATATGTAACTATGTCTCAATATTGGCATCAATTTCAAAACAAGGGTTTTTATACGCATGGAAGAAATACAATTAGCTATTATTTATTATAGCCAAATATTCAGAATGCTACTCATAAAAACTATAACATTAGGAATATTTGTTCTAATTAATTATATATATATATATATATATATATATTAATTATATTATATTATATATATATATATATATATATATATATGTGTGTGTGTGTGTGTGTGTGCGTGTGTTGGTTGTGGCGGTGATTGAAAAGAAATCTTCTAAGTATTATAAATAAATGAATATAATAATGATTTTGGATTAATTAATTAAGTGGGGAGAATTTCTTAATAATTAATTACATCATTAAGGTTGGTCAAGATTGTGGTTAGTACATTGATTAATTGTGATTCCAAATGATTGGAAAAAAACTCTGGTTTGCACTGACAAATTAATTTATTGAATATTAAACACATATACATATACACTCATAATCAAAATAATCATCACACTTTATATAGAATTTGCACATTCAATTAATTACCAATTATTCATCTCCCAAGCATATACTTAACACACTTCTATACTAATAAAAGACAAGTGGATGTCGAGAGATCACGTGACTGTAACTCATCCGGGCGGGCACTGATCCTCGAAAAAAAAAATGACCGACAAATATATAGGAAACGGTGTAATTTTTTTTCTCATGAAAGTACATAAATGTTACATATTTGGAAAGAGCTTCGAAAACTGATAATTTTTTCTGCGTACACTTATTCTGTTAATTCAATAGTTTTAGAGATATTCTCATTCTAAAATCACTCACTGCTGAGAAACCAAATCATATGGTGCAGTGGTGCTGCCATCTGTCGGCAGCGACGGGAATGAAAATTGAAAGGAATTTATTCACTTGAATTTAATACATTTGTAGGCTTTTTTTTCTTTTGTGGGGCCCGAAGTGCATAAATATGTTACATGGATGGCTTGAGCGTAGCTAGGCGAAGCCCGGCTAGTAATTAATAATTGTCATCACTCTACTACATGGCGCGCACTATCGTCCTATATATACTTGATCAATATTTAGCGTTACTTCAAATCTATCAATATCCGCGTTATCATCAATTACTTAGGACAAGGTAACATGCCTTCGACAAATTGGGAAACAACAGACATTACCTCCGTTTGATGATACGTCGGGCACTGTTGGACATCATACCTCTGGCAGTAGCATCTTGGTCTTAGACATCTCAAGGGTGGGATCGCAGGGCTTAGTTGATCGCTGGGGCCTTATCTCGGTTGACGCTCAATTCCTTTCATCGATCTCTTCTACTTTAAATGGCACTTCCATCTCTCATCTCCGATCTTTCATCGTCTTTAACATCTCCAGGGTGGGACAGCAGAGCTGAAGTTGGTTGCTGGGGCTTCGTTTCCGGTTGACGCTTCACTCTTTTCATCAATATATGTAAAATCAGACTCATTTCAACAGCCCTCCTTCGCTACCCGAACTCTCTGACAAACTTCGCTTAATTCGTTTCATGTAACAACACCAGTATCATGCCATGTCTATCAACGGTCAAATCATGTCTACCTCTCTATATCAACGGACTCCTTCTCTCCTCATTCCATTTCTATCAACAGTCAAATCATTTCAGTCTATCTGTCCGTGCAGCCTCTTTCTCTCCTCTTTTACTCAATATTTCTCCCCTTACTTAATTTTTTTGTTCCGCCCACTCAGAAATCTCATTGGTGTCTCCAGTCCCTTTTTACAACATCCATGCACCATCATTCGCTTGGGTTTTTAATTATAACTTATTTGGTGACCACTCCTAGTTAAGGGGCGTATCTATCTTCCTGACCCCTTATTTCATCGTTCCCACGGATGGGTATCCTCCTCTTCTTGTGAGGTTCACTTTTATAACCCTCAATAAATTTTGCCTCCCTGACTTGCAACACTATTCTATCTCCGTTTATCTTCTCTGCTTTTTACATTCAAAGCCCCCTTTCCAGCGATTCGTTTATTGCCTAAAATTGCTCTTCACTATTCTTTACCATCATATCTTCCAATTAACTTGCCTTCTATACCTATTTCTTTGTGCGCTTTCACGATGTCACGAAACTCTGCGGCATGTGTGTGTGTGTGTGTATGTATGTATGTTAAAATTTTGACGCATTTTAGTACTTTTCTGTTTAACTGTTTACTGCTTGCCCAAGCGATAGGAACTGTGTTTGGCGCACTGCCAAAATTATAACTCGCGACGACGGATAAAATTTTGCTTTCCGGAGGACCGTTATGGAGGAACGTAATCCTGCGTTAAATAATACATCGCATATAAAATTTAATTATATATCTAAGTTAAAAACACAAAGTTTATTTGTTAAAATATCATATATTTATCGTGTAAAAAAAACGATATATTATATAATAACAAAAAAATATAATTTTCCACAGTCATATTTTTACTATACCTGATAATTTTAACATTAAGACGGTGTTTGTCAGAGTCTACATTATACCGAACGCACTGTTAAAATATATAAATAGAGATATGCGATTTTAAAAAGCGCTTGATGCCATTAGCGAAGATCACGACACATTTTTACTGTTATGATAGTCTGCACATTCTCTAATGGCAGTAAGCCCATGACTCAATTCCCAGTCTTGGGTATTGTGTTTAAAATGGTGCATAAAAGGACAATTATTAGTGAGTGCGGAGCCAAAGCAATCACTATTAAATTAAAGGAATTGCGAATGAGGTGGGATTCATGGATGCTCATTCATGAATATCAGATAAAAATTAAAAACAAATTAACTCTGAAATAAACTCTGAGGCAGTATGAAGTGTATGTATACTATCACAAACGAAACTAAGGACTAGCATTACATATTGATAAATACAGTAAAACCTCGTTTATCCGGCTTTCTTTGATCCGGATCCCCGGATAATCCGGATCTGAATTTGTAGACATTATTTTTATTTAATATTCACATTAGACACTAATAATTTTTAACTATGATAGCAAGAACGTGACTACAAGTACGCCAAATAGTCGCTTTTTAGTTCGATTCAGTGTACAGTTCCTGCATAGTTTGTAAAATAAATGGTAATAAAATGCTTTTTATTGAGTTTAAGAAAGCTTTACTAGACATACGAATTCTTTGTTACGAAATGATGTGAAAAATTATTTTTAATATTTTAATGTCTTGTAAACAATACTATGTAATTTTTGCTACAAAACATAGTTTTTATCGTAATAAACGGTAAGTCAGCTTAGTTAAGAATTGTTTTTGCTTATTACCCATATTACTCGGATTATGCGTATTTTTTTATTGTCCGGACTGCCTATGGTCCCAGTTAGTCCGAATAAACCGGGTTTTACTGTATAATTATTAACTTTTAAGGTTCCACCTGATGTTATGAGCCATTATATGAGCCATTCACGAGACAAATCGGTGAAGTCCACGTTTTGAAGGCCAGTTGATGGCAGAATGGCTAGGGCGCTGCTTTTCGGTTCAGATCTTGTGGGTTTGAATCGCCTTGTTGGCATGGATGTTTGTAGCCGTTCGGAATCGACTTTAAGCAGTAGGTCCCGGTGTATTCTGAAAATAAAATTCAGTGCTGCCATCTATTAGTGAAAATGTAATGTTCAAACATCAACCTCAGTGCCACTATGGTTAGGATTCAGTAACATTTTATTATGTAGTTTCAAGAGCGAAATATCAAAGATCCACATATGGACCTCAGGAGATATATATATATATATATATATATATATATATATATATATATATATATATATATATATATATATATATATATATGTATGTATGTATATATACATATATGTATATATGTATGTATGTATTTATATATATATATATATATATATGTATGTATGTATATATATATATGTATATATATATATATGTGTGTATGTATATATATATATGTATATATATATATATGTATGTATATATATATATATATATATATATATATATATATATATATATATATGTGTATACATATATGTATGTATATATATATATATATATAAATATATATATATATATATACATATATGTATATATATATATATATATATATATATATATATATATATATATATATATATATATATATATATATATATAATCAATAGAAATCTACATATTAAATCCCGTTTAGAGTTGAAAAAATAACGTAAGGAACTTCATTCCTGACGGGGGTCCCCCGACCGCACATTTTTTTTTTAAAATTGTAGAGTCAGTCGGAGTCAATCAAAACACTTGAATGACTCCTTGATTTCCCAAATAATAAATTATCACCACTAAATGACAAAATTTTTTAGACCATTGAATAATAAGCAACTTTTTTAGAGGCCAGTTAAGTTAAGTCGATACTCAATCGACTTACTAATCGTACCCCGATTTACTAATCGTATACCCCGATTAGTATACCCCGATCGTATTACCCCGATCGATTTTCCCCATTTACTAATCGTAAATCGGGGCAATAATGCAATTCCAACGAAGAAGCAAGTACTTGATGATAATGGTAAATCGTTTAGGGTTGTTTCATCACAAAAAGTCATATAAAATAGTCACTAACAGTTTGAATGCAGCAGCAGTAAGTACTTGTTAATTAGCGAACAATTATTTCAATATTTTTCTGCATTAAAAAAATTTCGAAGACTGAATTGGATGATATTAGTTATTTTCATTTTCCAAATCGTTTAAGTCCCTTAGTCAGGCAAAAATTGTAAAAATAATGCCGATTACCCCAAAGATATTCTAACTTTTAGATTTTATATGTCGTCAGATAAAAGCTACATCTGCAATAATACATACTACAATGTTAATTTGAATTTATATTTTCAGAGGAATTTTAAAAAAACAAGGTATATTATTTTATCAATTTTTCCCCACTTTTTGTTTTATAGACTTAACCAATTTGGCACGAGAGAGTCTCATTTACTTTCATAAATTTCCATGACACACATTGAAATCACTCGCGAATAGTCTTTCAAAAATTTTACGCAAAAATTCTCTAATTTTTTTTTATACTCTTAATTATTTAAAAGTTCCTAACAAGCACATGTATTTTTTTTAATATGTTCCTGTTACATACCATGAATTATAAATGATGTCAAAGTTCCTGAAATTAATTTTCATTAGTTTTTTTTTTACTATTAAAATTTTTTGAAATATGTTATACAAATAACAAACAGTTATTCATTATGTTACAGAATATACGTATTGAAAATGTATTTTATTACTACATATTTAAGATTAATTAAACAAACTCACGAATTATAGAATTCATAATGTTTGCTTTTATAATGCAAACTGAGTTTAACCTAACCACTTTTTCATAAGTGAAAAGTTTTTAAATACACTTTAAAATAATTTCAATCCCTCCAGCAAACTTCTAGAGACACATTAAGTAATAAAATAAAACTTAACTAGACAGCTTTCATTCCTCTAAAAAATAACTGCTCATCTGTTCATCAAAATAAAACAAAGGCATTACTGAAATTAAAATGCATAAATTCTTTTTAAATAAGTAAGCTTTACTATTATAAATACCAGGATGGTAGGCATTTTACGAATAAATGCAGAACTATAATTTTATTTATCTTGACAATTCTCAAACTATCCAGAAAAAATGGCAAATGAATACCTTCCAGAAATATTTAAAGTTTTTCCTACAGTTATATTTCGGAAGAAACATTACGTTTTAAATATTATTTGAATTTTTTTAAAGAACTTAAATGAATTAAAATACCACCAAAAACGTAAAATTTATTCAACATCTAAATCAAATGAATATTAATATATATATATATATATATATATAATTAATTTTTTTTTTCAAACAAGGATAATTTGGTTGAAAAATTACGTTACAAATTCCTCTATTGTGTTATTCTTCAAAAGAGGTAGAAGCGAAGGATGAATAGTAGTATTTTTTTTATTTTTACGTTACTGTAATTAAATAGAATTTAGTGCATTTGCATTATTTCCATCTCTTATTCAGCTCGCAACAGAAATGTACACCTTGAAGTAAGGCTAGCGGTTCAATCGTTTGTGTTGAAAGTCCTAAAAATTTAGAGAAACGCCACCACTCTTTATAGTAAAATCATAAACATGCCATATCGCAAGTTAAACTAAAAATGCAATATTATGTCTCAAACAGTATATATGCTACCGAGAAAAAATCGTAGAATTATTTGTTCAGTTCTAAGACGTACTGTCTCCTCCCCATACTTAGGCATCGATTTATAAAGACTTTGAAAAGCATCTAAACCTAGTATAGGCCATGTGTTCAAAAATTGAAAACCTCAAATTCGATAAAGGGCATAGAATTTGTTTGAAGCAAGTATTCGAAATAAGCTTATTTGGGTTCAGATAAGAACACTACTCAACTAAGAAATCTATCAAGCTTCTTTCGTGTTCTCTTGCATCCTTTAAAAGCGTTGTTCTCTTTAGATAGAAAACAGTATGTAAAAGAATGTTATATAAAGTCCCATTCGGGATCTCTGATTTTTTATTTTTTTAAGACTTTTAGAATGTCGAATGTTGTCAGGTCCTTTTCTTAATTGGTGGTAACTAAAAAATGGACCGTCTGTACCACAAGGTCACCCTGATTGGCTAACATTTATATAAACCTCAGACGAACATTGTATTTATTCCAAAGAGACTTAATGTACTCCAAACCATGCCTTGCCAACAAACATTATGCTGGGGTGACAAGACATAGTGTGTTCATTGATTTAAGTTGGATTAACTCAACTGTCAAGTATTATTAATTTAACATATTTGAACCAAATATATCGCAACAGTACTTTTTTTTTCACATTCACTCATAGTCCGTTTACAACGATTTTGATATCAAATAGGGGATATGTTTTTTTTTTCCTATCAGAAAAGAAAAACTTCACATTTCGTAGGACATTATCTTTTAAACTTAATACAAAGTGGTTTGGAAATCCCTTAGAGGGGATTTCCAATTATTTCACAGTTTGCAAAGTTTAATATTCATTTATGCTAAAACAGATTAACTAGCTTATATAGAATTTAGTTATTTTTAATTAATTTTAAATTACTTCCCACTGTGAATTAATTAGTTTTCTTATACTGATAAATAACTCTAAATTTGTGTTCTGGAGAGGAATATATAATTGGCGATTTTATTATATTTAATTCTTTTTCTGAATAATTCAATTCTGAATAATTCTATAACACTCCAATAATTGTTTACACTGTATTCCCAAAAGAGCTTCAGAAACTCCTATGCGGTTGTAAGACACACACACACAAAAGAAAAAAAAAGCTCAGAATAAACTTGATTGAATATTTACTAAAAGTTTAATTAACTCTTTGTCGTATGTAGAACAATACATGCATACGGATAATAGTTTAAGTTATGTTTGCTAATGCGAGACTTTTAACAAGGTGATCGTATCAACAATCCGTGTATATATATATATATATATATATATATATATATATATATATATCTGCAGGTAACCCTCCTATAGCACGGTAGATAGGTTCCTAGAAAATGCCATGTTGTGTGAAACCGTGTTATATGAAACCCAGTTACAGTTTAAAAAAGGGGGTTACGTTCTGAAAACTTATTAAAAACAAACATTCTTTTTTTAAATTCCAGATAAGCAACTTAATTTTTACTAAAAATATAAATGTATGTATAACACAAAATGAAAAGAAACAAAAAAATATTATTTTCATTTAATGCGACCTTAATTCAATAAATTTCTTCCTCATCACTGCTTAGTACAATCAAACGAGAACGTTTTTTCGATTGAACGACATCACCTTCACTTTCAGAACCTTTTTATTCATTTAGATTTTTTGCACTTCTACCCCCTTCTGTAACTTTGGTTTATTTGATGGTTCTTAGAAGATCATTGTAGATTTACTGTATAGAGATAGAAAATTTTGCAGCTCCTTTTTGAATTTTCGGTTTTATTCAGCGGAAGGGTCTGCAGTCAGAAAAAATTATTCAAGATTATCAGCTACTCCAAGGCCTTCCTGTAATTTTATAGAGTTATAAATGAATAAATATAATTTGTTTATACATTTTCATGTAAAGCCACTATAGTTCATTATTCCTTCCCGTTGTTATTTTTAGGTAATTTAATTTTTAGGTAATTAAATGTGTTAAACAAAAATCATGTTATCTAGTGCTATAGAAGTACAGTGTTGTACAAAAATTTACACGATTTTTTTATCGTGTTAGAGCGAAACCGTGTTGCACGATGCCGTGCTGTAGGAGGGCTACCTGTATATATAGTATATACACACATATATATATATATATATATATATATATATATATATATATATATATATATATACATATATATATATATATATATATATATATATACATATATATATATATATATATATATATATATATATATATATATATATATATATATATATATATATATATATAATATATATATATACATATATATATATAGTATATACACACATATATATATATATATATATATATATATATAGTGCAAAATCTGCTCATGAGCTATCTAGAAACTGAATTGCGTTCGAAAACTTATTTTACTAGCCGTCAAATTAAATCTTACGTTCAGAGTAAACCAAAAACAAATAAGGAAAGTTTTTAATTCATTTATTGTTGAATGAAATGTACTTAATCCATGGACTTCGGTTATACTAAATAATTTTTGACATTCCATTCAGAATAATAATTCAATTGAAGCAAACGGAAAACTGATTTATTCTTCCCAATGAAATCGGTACTCAACTAATTATCCCTTTCGAAAAGCGTCAAATTAATTGTTTCCAAAACCTTCGAACATAAATATTAATTAAACTTTGTTTGCATAACTTTATCAAGCGGAATATGCATATCTGCACTTTATTAATTTATTAAACAGTGTAAAGAATTGTTAAGCACTTTTGTAGTAAATGTTTAGTAAATTTCTACTAGACAGTTCGTTTCAGAGTCTGTGACTCATTTTTAAAGATAATTTTAAAATTAAACTCTCATCAAATCGTTTAAATTATGCATTATGAATAGCAAATAAGGAAAAATTAAATAAAAAGAAAAATGACGTAATTATTTGAAATTCACTTACCTGTCTCATATATGGATAAGAGTGTAATTTTGATTTTAAGTGTAATAAAAATCATTAAAAATATTAAGTGGTCAGTAAAGGAATACAAGAGTTTTAAGAACTTGGGTAAAGCAATTGACTGGTTGAAGGTCCTATTTAAAAGATATACAGGGTAATTTCTTAACCTCCCCAATAGGTTGGCGCTACGGTGAATTTTTGCTTATCAAGTGCTGGGTTCTACAATTCAGAGCTGATTCCAAACGGCTACAAACACCGTTTCCAGCAGTGGAAATCATATGCCACAGTCTCATCACATTAATGGGATTAGAAATGGAATATTTAGGTTGTGGAGTAGTGACACAATACAGGAAAACGAGAAAGGAGAAAGTACAGGACAGAATCGACTCCCACATTTTGAAGGCTAATATATATTAATATATATATATATGTGTGTGTGTGTGTGTGTGTGTGTGTGCATGTGTGTGTGATGACACGGACGCAGAGCGAGGAACGAAAGCGGAGTGGATGATATTTCATTAGTTAAGATCCTTGCTTCATCTACTTGAGTGCGAAATGGATGAAATTGTCGCCCGGCCGTGCATCACGGTAGTCAAAAAATCAGTTCCCGCAGCATCTCCAACCTCGGACACACACATCACACCGCAATTCTCAAAACACCTTTAATCACTCTGAACATTACATGTTTACTTGGCAACAGAATATCGATGAGTCCCAACACCTACATGATGCAGGGTCTTATACAGACAATCTCGTCCTGTGATCTTTATAGTGGTGTCTAATTGATTAATACTTAAATGTGACGTGGCTATTGCTCAGAAGTATTTAATTTAGGTACCCACGCTACGCGGTTTTGTTTCAAAAGGAAAAAAGACGCCATCTTAAGGTATTTCGCCCAAGGGTTATTAGAACTTAGAATCAAAAGCGAAATTAGCTCGAATGCTCAAGGGAATTTAGAATAAATTAGAATTTAACAGAGCTATGGGACTTTTAATGTTATATACATACATACATACATACATATATATATATATGACGAGCTCGCTACTTACACCCATCTAATTACGTCGTCTTAAATCCAAACTTACTCCTTCTTGATATATCTTTACTTAATTATTAAAGTTATGGCAGTCAATGAATTAAAAGGCCGGTGGCAAAGAACTACAATTAATATATCGGACATCGTTTATTTCCAAAATCTTAAGCTACCTGATTCAATCTGATAAATTAAATCCAACAGTCATCAAGCTCCCGCGAGACGCGTGACTATCTCCATCAAGAATTTCCCGCCGTCTGATTAAACGCTATTGTTTTTCTGCCATCCAAAGCCACCGCGCATGCCCACATGATCTCTGTGACGCATACACCGGCGATGAACCATGGGTGTGGCCACAGATGTCAATCAACCCAAAGGGAATTTCCCCGATTTCTCTCGATGTATTTCGAACCAAGATATGAGAATAGTGGCGAATTACGCCACGACAATAAATTAATTACTAAGCCCCCTTTAAATTTAGAATAATTATTTCGTTCCCGCTTAAGTCCGACATATATATATATATATATATATATATATAATGTGCTAACAATCTAATCTTTTCTCACTAGGAGTTAAAAATAACATAACTCGTGTGGTGCACGTTATTTGCGATGCACTGAGGCAGTCGTTCTTCAACACCAGAATACCGAATAAGGTCAAAAATGATCCTTTTTCTAATTTTGGCTTGTCATAACTTTCGTTGTATAATTGCTAGGAACCTAGCAATTTACGACTTTTCCTGATTAATTCATTTATTTTAAATAATGATGTATTTTTGTTTTCCTTTTGCTGTATTTAAAAACTAGGATCTAATCCACCGAAAACGCCTGGAAGGGACAAAATGATCCTTTTTATATATTATACGAGAATAAAATAAAATAATTTGGTACGAATGTTCTAATATGCTGTTAACAGATATATATATATATATAACGTCTACTGTCGTTTTAAGAAGTTATAAGAGTGGGTTGCTGAAAATAAATATTGATTTTTGGGTAAGTTCCTTTGCATTTAGTCTACTTATTCTTTAGCAATTCCCAGCGTTCTCATAAACGCTGTTTATTTGCTTGAGGGGCATAACAGATTAATTTGAGTGTTGATATTAAATAAATTTGATTTTAATTTCAATATGTTTAATTTCCAGTTGTAAAAGTTTCAAATATAAACATTCTTAATAAAAAAAAGTGATTTTTGATTTAATTTAGCCTAATTTTAACTGGGGATCAAAATGATCCCGATTAGGCATTGAAGTAAGGTTAAAAGTCCAGGCGTTCTAGTGTTAAAATATTCCATCACTCTGATGGTCATTACAGGGGAATGGCGGCAACTTCCTCACGAAGATCGGACTTATGAACTCGTTGGACATTATCACGGTGTTCTACTGTTCCAAGGACTAACAGTTGGTTTTCTTGGTAATGTAGACCCACTTGCTGTGACGCTTGAAACTCTTTGCAGAATTTTCAATCAGCTACGGTACCGTTAGAGATCGAAAAGCGTTCAAAATGTCATCTGTGTCGTGGTTACAGAATCGCTGTTTTCAGAGAACGCCTCGATAACGAAAGAGCGATGTTCAACGGATCAACTCATGGTGTACTGACCACCAGAAAATCGGTCCGAATGATTGCTGAATGTCATTATATTATCTTCAATGCCATTGGCCAGCACATTGCAATCAAATCAAAGTTCATGTCCCTTCTCTCTAACCTTTTTTCAAGTGACGAAAATTATAGCAGCTCATGAGCTATAGTTTCGTTTCTCTGATATAAAAACTTTACATTACAGTTCAATTTCATGATCTTCACTAATTAATTGTTGAAAATTTTCGAGGATAAAAACAGTATAGACAAGAAATTACAAAATCTGACGCAAATCTATCCCAATATACACTGAGCGGCCACTTTATTATGACTACCTGACAGTTTTATGCAAATGAGCTATGGCGTCACAGTGTTGTCACTAGAGGGCGAGATAACAATGAAAAGGGAATGCAGGACAAGTGAACCATCAATTGCACTGTGTTGCTTGCGAAGATATGGGCAAAAAAGTGATTCAACTGAGTTTGAACGCGGGATGATTGTAGGCGCTCGAAGCGTCGGAACCAGTATCAGGAAAACGGCTGATACTTGTGAAGTGTTCGAGAGCAGTAGTTATGATGTTTGTATAGAGTGGGCTACCAAGTAAAAAATCGGGTGTCAACGTCAGGCTTGTGGTCATCACAGGCTACTGCATGCTGGATTTGAAAGGTGACTTGCCAGAGTTGTCCAGTCCAACAGAAGAGCAACAGTACATCAACTAGCGAGGAATCTTAATCAAGGAGCAACTGCGAACGTCTCTGAACGAAATATTCGCCGCACGTTACACCGTATAGGCTATGGAAACCGACGACCTGTTCAAAAGCCTCTTCTGTCTGCCTTGGACAAGAGCAAACGTCTCCAGTTCGTTAAGGAGCACAAGTATTGAACAGTAGATGACTGGAAAAGGGTCATGTGGTCCGATGAATCGCGTTTTCAAGTACACCATACAGATGGCAGGGTGCGAATATGGAGAAAACAGCACGAAAGTATGGGCCCCCAACTGCATTGCCACAACACTTCAAGCTGGTGGAGGCAATATTATGGTTTGGGGGATGTTTTCTTGGCATTGTATGGGTCATTTGATTCCTGTGAAACAACATCTGGATGCCCAAGGGAATTTAAGTGTTATCGCTTATCAAGTACATCTTGTTATGTTAATGGTGTGCCCTGCGCGGATGGATACTTCCAGCACAGATACTTCCAGCTGACATTGTCCTCAGATGGTTCGAAGAGCATGACGGAGAATTTTACTTGCCTCGCTGGCCTCCACAATCACCAGATCTCAATCCAATTGAGAATTTGTGGGATGAGATCGAACGGGTCATCAGGCAGCTGGATCCAGTACCATCAAATCATAAGGAATTAGAAAGTGCAGTTCATCGGATATGGTATCAAATTTTTTCATACCACCTACCAACATCTCATAGAATCCATGCCAAGAAGAATTCATGCAGTATTAAGGGCAAAAGATGGTCCAACATTGTATTGTGGGGGTGGTAAAAATAATTTGGCCACTCAGTGTATATTATTTTCAAAAGGTTAGACTGTAGCAAATTCCCATTCATTATGGTTATTTACTATAAATACCGATAGTTTTGCAACATACTGTTACGAATTTTATGAGTCTATGGTAATCTAGCCAAATATGACAGTTATCCCTAAATTGGCGATGGATTTGGTGACTTATTTTGGTCGCCAAATTTGGCAATATTTCGTCACATTTGGCGATATGGCTCCAAATGGTCGCCAACTTGCCGTCTAGATAATTCTGGAAGCTTCTAGAGATATCTAGGTGATTGACCAGTAGGGGGAGGGCTTTGGGAGTCTATAAATATACCTGACATTAGCATTGGAACTCAGTTCCTTTTCTATGAGAAATGAATGTGTTGAAAGTGCGTTAGGCGTGTATTGTATTGAAGACTCTGGTATCCTGACTTGTGTTTTAATATTTTTCTGCTGTATAAAAGACAGATGTTACGTGATTTCTGTTTGAATTTGTGTATGCGGCTGAAGAATTTACAGAATATTAAATTTTATTTTGTGCAGTTTCTGAAGAGATTTTATTCAATCCTAACGAACTCAGGAAAAACGGAACAATACTAAAATGCAATTTTATAAGGTTGTTGACATAATACTTCAGTTAATTTTTAATCATAATTTTTCACTATATTTAATACTAGCCGGGCTTCGCCTAGCTACGCTCAAGCCATCCGTGTAACATATTTATGTACTTCGGGCCCCACAAAAGAAAAAAAAAGCCTACAAATGTATTAAATTCAAGTGAATAAATTCCTTTCAATTTTCATTCCCGTCGCTGCCGACAGATGGCAGCACCACTGCACCAGATGATTTGGTTTCTCAGCAGTGAGTGATTTTAGAATGAAAATATCTCTAAAACTATTGAATTAACAGAATAAGTGTACACAGAAAAAATTATCAGTTTTCGAAGCTCTTTCCAAATATGTAACATTTATGTACTTTCATGAGAAAAAAAATTACACCGTTTCCTGTATATTTGTCGGCCATTTTTGTTTCGAGGATTGGCCCACCCGGATGAGTTACGGTCACGTGATCTCTCGACTTCCACTTGTCTCTTTATTAGTATAGATATAGGTATACATACCGGTTTTCTTACAAATGTTCATAATTAGAATTCTCCACGCTATTTTACTTTCCACAAAGTCTTGTCTTTTCTGTAATTCTCATACATTTTTCCCCTTTTCCTGTATTTCTTCTTTTGTTTATACAGAGATCCCCCGTTTTCTCATCGTCACAGTTTTTTCTGAGAGGATGAGAAATTTCTCATTTTAACAAATGGGAGTATTCACTCTACACACCGCGGGACTTTTCCCAGAAACAAGCTGTTGTTTTGAAGCTCCTGAGAAATAAAATTATCTAACTGCCTGATAAATTTGAAAAGATTATGATTTTGCTTCTTGAAATCAACTTTTATGGCCATTTGATAATTTCTTTAGTTTTATTTGATTTTGGCACTTTTATGTTTCGAGCAGTATTTGTTTTACATATTTTTAGTAATTTGAAAGATCCCCTATACACAAATTTAACAACCTATAGATCATTGAAACATTGTTTATAGAGCAAATATTCCAGTACAATAAAAACTTTATTTCTAAAATTGCGTTGTAAAACAACGTTAGCATATATAATAACTATAAGCGAGAAAAATTCTCAGCAAGTACTAAATTATTCATGACAGTCCAAAGGTACTATCTTGTTAGTTTTTAGGTTAACTTAAAATTGAGCTATTTAACTAAAAAAATGTAAATATTTTTGCTTGGTTACTTAAACCGACTGGTAATGATATGCTAATTCCTTAACTGGGAATAACAAATATTTGATTTAGGAGTTGGGAGATTAGGGTAATTTGCAACTTCAAATATGGTTTTATTTTATAATGTTTCATGCTTTTTTATCAGCTCTTTGAAATTCAAATTAAATATATTTCTCTTTGTAGATACTTTAAATTTTCACGAAATAACACTTGCTTTGTAAAGTACTGTTGAATATTTATTTTTCTATTTTAATGCTACAGGACCGCACAAAATTGACTTTAAAATTTCCGAGAAAGCAATGACAATAATATATTTTATGTCAGAAAATCCTTTGCCACGTCTTAAGCACACATTCAAAGAAACACATTGAGAATAGTTTTCAGAGTTATTATCTTTAATTTATATTTATTTAGATTACTGATATAAGAATTTTGCTCAATTAAAAAAAAATAGTAGTTTAGTAGTTATTTAAAAAATAAAAAATGGTAACATTTAAATATTTAAGCTAGAATTTTTTACCATGTTTCTATTAACTCGCTTTCTTGTTTGTTTGTGTGTGTGTGTGTGTTTGTTTGTCTAGTACAAATCTTTCAATCGATTTTTAACTAACTTCCCGACTAGCTAAACATTTGAAAATTTTAGAATAGCTCAGAACACTATGACAATGCATTCTTTTAATACTTTTAACCAACTTTAAGGGGATGGTGGACTTTCAAATTACCAAAAATCGAGCAAAAATTGGAATTTTTTTTTGAGGGTGTAATAATATTTTAAAAGCATGTAAATATTGGAATGAAATGCATTTAAAATGTGTAGTGAAAAGAAAAATGAAAAATTGGTGGCTTTAGAGTAGTAAGTATTAAAGGTAGATAAAAAATTATCTTTTAAATGACTTTTTCTCAAAATAAGAAATTTCCAGATTTGAAAGTCTTTAAAATGCTCCTCGCGTCATAATTTTTGACGAAGTTTTATGAAAATTAAAATAACGATTCCTGTAATACATCAATATAAAGTTATGTATCCATTTTAGGATTCGAGGTCATTTAGGTTATAAAAGTTTAACTTTAGTGTAGAAAAGTACAAAAATTTCGCGAAAATTCAGAGTACAAGCATAAAAATATTTTCTAAAAATTAACTATTCAACGAAAGTACAAAAAAATACATAACTTTGTTCAGAAAGTATTTATAAGCAATATAAATGCAAAATTAAGAGGAAAAGTTTAAAATTGAGTCGCAAGGAGCATTTTAAAGAAGGGTAATTAAATTAAAATTTTTTAATTATAAAATATTTTTTAAAAATATTTATAAAATTTTATAAGGTGTTTAATATTGTTATACTTTAATGAATATATATACAAAATTTCATATCTCTGTGGTAAAAATTTCAAAAATCGTTTTGAAAGGTCCACCATCCCCTTAAGCAGATTGAATTCATTTTCAGTTAATTTTGATTTATAGAATGGTGCAGCCATCTATCGGCCGGAAGGGAACGAAAAGTTAAGCGAAAGTTAATTTCCAATTCTCGAGCTAACCGATTGATTACGCATTTGATCATTTTCTTTCAAGTTGATGGGATAATTCATCAAAAAAATTTTTTCAAAAGTATTTATTAATACATACTATTGTCAAGTTTATATGATTCAACAGAAAATTTATAAACATGGTACACAGAGGCTGTTCGCACATTTTTTAGACGATTTTGGTAAGCGGTAATAAAAAATCGTTTGCTGCAAAAGAAATAATTTCAATTGTACTATGTTTTTAAAAGTCAAAAATTATCGTCTGCGGCTTGAAAGTTTCGTTTTTATTCAAAATGGCGTTTTTAACAAAGCAGTGGTTCGAAGCCTACATTTATGCTCTTTCCGAACAGAAATATGCATACTCCGTTATCCAAAAACGATGTGAGAGTCATGGTTTTGTGATATCTAAAGCGTCGATAGGTAATATCGTCAACAAGAAAGGAAAAAAAAAACGTCAAATTGGAGCCTCAAGTGGGACAAAAATTCCAAACAAGTATCCAAGGAAAAAACGGACATCTTCGACTATTGCAAAGGTACGTTGTTTAATGTTAAAAGAAAATCCCCCAGTCAAAGGACAGTTGCAAAATCATTAAAATGCTCGGTGTCCACTGTAAACAAAATGATAAACGTTGATTTAAATCTTAAGAAAGCGAAAAAACGCAATGTGGAGCGTCTTCTTCCAAATCATAACGCTGAACGCAGGACACGCTGCAAAATTCTATATGAGAAACACTTTTCCAAAGAAAAATGGACAATTGTCAAAACAATTGTCACAATAGATGAATCATGGGTGTATTTAAATGATTGCAACAAAAAAAGAGCCATTTACTATCATAAAAGGGAAGAAAAAAATTTAAGTACATGGTTCAAAGAATCGAAAGAAAGTTTTTCTAAGGTATTCATGATTGTTGCTGGTATTTCTTATAATGGCAAGTTAAAAATAAAGAG
>OU015498.1:32626943-32769443 GCA_907164885.2 Dolomedes plantarius | reverse complement strand
AACTAATTGAAAAATTAACATTTTAAGAAATCGAATTACTTTTACCTTCTTTAAATGTTTTTTCGTGCATATCACAGCATTATTTTACTTTTAACTTTCGAAATATTAGATTCCTTGACTTATATATCTTATGAATAAAATAGGCTCATCGGAATAATAAAATAAAAAAAATCTTAAAAATATGTCGGCCTTTCCTCAAACACAAAACACCTGTTTATTTACCATGAGATTAATAGGATTTTCTATTCAAGATTTACATAAGACTTCGGATCTAGAATAAAATATTTGACGTTCCTACATATGACCATAGATTTGAAATAAACAAAATGAAGATATCTATGTTTATTTATTTCTTTTACTAGTATCAGAAGATTAAAAACATTCCTTTCATTTATTTAGATAATGTTACTTTTATGTTACCTAAACAATACAATATAAAGAATAAAGATTTAAATATAAGTACAAAAAAAATCCTGCGAAGTAAACTGAAGATCAATAAATGCATTTCTACAGAATGCAGCTAATAATCTTCGATTTTGTATGTGCAAATATATTTGTGTCCAAATCACAATGTTTCGATGAAAATATAGACTATGGACACAGAAAAGGAACTATAAATTTGGAATAAACGAAATGAAAATGCAGGTGTTAAATTATTTTTGTTTCTAGCTTCACGAGGCATTAAAAACATATCATGTATATTTTTTTCGAAATGTTGCTGTTAATATTGCTTAAACAACACGATATAAAGAATAAAATTTATTTATTGTTATTGTTGCCCATGTTTCAATGGCTAACAATATTCTTGCATATCATGGACGTAATACCAACTACGGCCAGCTGACGAGTGACGCCATTATTCTACTTATGACGTAATAGGCAATTCTTCGAGTAATAGACTTCATTCTCATCCCGTGTCCAACCTTTGAGATTTGCCTGATATGCAAAACCACCTGGAGGTTTCCAGCATAAATGCAGTGTGCCAGAAGGATAACAAGTAAATGGTAGTAATAGAACTCAGGGATTCTGAACCTTATCTCTCTATCCAATCACTTTTCTTCCTCCTCTCTCAACTTGCCAATTGAAATCCAGCTTACAGACAGCCATTGACTCCACCCCCAACAGCGAATCAACTTGTGGATCCTGGAGACATTCAATGTTCCCCCTCCATAGTTGTGACCAAATGACTCTCTGCTTCACTTTCGTATTGCATTTTTCAGAACAGAAGATGTTAATTTAGAACATTCATTTCTCATTTCTGAGTTACTTCCGCTGACCTGAGCTCTCCGCTTCTGAGCTCTCCGCTGACATTCTCCAGAAATATATGTGTTAGAAGACGTTGGCCTAGGTAACACAGATAGTTAATCGTTCCTATGGTTACTACTGTTCCTATGGATGACAAGTAGTTCAGCCGACGTACTCAACCAGTCCACGGGCTATTTCCGACGTGAGGGATTTGTACCTCACTATTCGTTAACTATTTAGTTTTCGCTTGTGAATGCACTTTAGTTATGTTAAGGGTTAACATTGTGATTGCTCGTGGGATTATTCACTTGCTGATTCTCTTATTGGATAAAAGATTATTTTTAATCACGAATAACTTCATTACACCTTCGGCATGCTGAACACCAGAATTATTTAGTATCTGTGCCCTACACCGAGGTGGAGTATACAGATAGGTGCACTTCAGGTCCATAAGGCTCTGTATTATGAACAAATCGAATGCAGCAACATCCTAGTCTTCTGGAAGCATGCAGAAGGGGATGTCTAAACAGTTCACAGTGTAGAAAGGATTCACTGGAGCAACAGAACAGGGACAAGGGGAACAGATCTTAGAAGATTTATAGGAAAGGAACCTCAGCCTAAATCTTGAACGTTCCTATTTATTATGCGCGAGGTGCGAAATAAACATACAATAAAAATTAGTAGATGTACAAAAAAAAAACCTGAAATAAAAGGAAGATCTCTCTCTCTCTGTCTCTCTCTCTGTATATATATATCTATCTATCTATCTATCTATATATATATATATATATATATATATATATATATATATATATGGATAGATAGATAGATAGATAGATAGATAGATAGATAGTTAAGTGTCTCTCTGTGTGTGTAGGCGTTCCCGTTGAAAAGTGGGTAAGTGCCAAAATTTCCGAAGAATATTTTTTCACTGATAAAAGGGTTTGTATCAAGGCTAATGGCGTGGAAAAGAGGTAAGTGCCAAGATAGTTTGGTTTAGTTCTGAACTGGGCACTTACCTCCTTTTGCACACCATTAGCCTTGGAACAAACCCTTGTATCAATGAAAAAATACTTTTTGAAAATGTTGGCACTTACCCGCTTTTTAACGAGAACTAATATTGTTTCAACAGAATGCAACTAATGACTTTTAATCTGGTAAGGTGCTGATAATTTTGTGTACAAATCCCAATTTTTCAGTAAAAATATGTTTGTACATGGAATACTTTTTTAACAATACGTCATCAAAACAATAAATTCAGCTTGTTTTAAAGAATTTCTCTGAAAAATCATAATGCAAAAATTACCTTATGGGAATACTGCCATTATTTGATATGAACTAACAAAAATTTAGAGCATTTAAAAACTAATGTAATGCTGCCTCTTTAAAAAAATAGTCATAGAAATATATTTTTATGATTGAAGAATAACCGTATTACTTATTTAGAGTAAAGAAAATATATTTAAATCAATCCAATAAATGTGTTTTGTCATAGCTGATTTATATACGCATTTTTTTTAATCATTGGAGGATACATAAGAATTCAAATCATTAAAAATTTATCTTTGTTAATATGGATATGAGCACTTTAAAGGATCGGCTTTAGATCAGAAAAAGAAGTTCTTTAAATGCAAGTCAAAAACCAATTTGCTTTTGAAATTTATCGGATAAAGCTTGTTATCATTTAAATAATCTATATTTTCTTTTCTTTTGAGAAGTCAAGCGAAAAACATGGAATACATTCTCATATAAAACATAATAATCATAGATTAAATATGGTTTCTTTTGAGTCTGCTTTTAAATTTTCGATGGAGAGTCTTGTTACTTGTTGTAATTAGATTGTTATTACTGGAATATTTATAGTGTCTCGTTTTCCACTTTATCTGGGAAACATAATTGGTAAACTTTGGAGGTAACCTGAGCCGTACTGGCATAGATTTAATGCTATTGAAACAACACTGTATAATCGCATATAATTCAAAGGACTTTTGTTAAACATTTGGCTAACGTCCTTTGATTGTCCCTTTCCTTAGTGATGTGACTCTATAATGACCACTTTCCTGAACCGAGGTTCGAACCCATATCTCTCATAACGTTTAGGGCGGTGCAGTTCATCTGGTTTTATACCACCATTGAAGTTAGATCCGGTAGATGGTAGATGTAAAAACCAGATTTAATAAATTACATTATTTTGATGTAATTTATTAAATGATGTATATAATACCATATAACATCAAGACTATTAAATTAAGGATACTCACTTTTACTTAACTGATAGTGGAGGCAGCATAAAAAGACAAGAATTATGAACAAATGAAATTGAGCCATTTCTAAATTGCTTACTCATTTCTCTAGACCCTTATAATTTTTCTGTATTTTTACTGCATATCATAACTTAAATATATACTCATTTAGTGTTTTTTTATGTAGATGTTCTACTTTTTCTACTTGACAAAGCATTAAAAATTAAAGATCATATCAAATCACTTTTTAAGAGAGCTTATTTTAAAGTCAAATCGAAGCACTTTTGAAATTCCTTGATGAAAAACAAAGCACATTTAATCCATAGAGAACAAGCGGTAATTCTGCAGTGGTAATTACAAATTTACTGTAACAAGCTTTAAAATTTATATGCAGTAATTACGCCGTTATAAACGAAATAGGATTTACATAGACAAACACAACTCAGTACAGACAACAAATATACATGCAAGGTTCTAAACAGATACTTGATATAGAAAATGATCAAGGCACTACGCGCATCTGACTTAACCAATATACAATGGGAAATAACTATAGGTTGCATTAGCAATTCTGTTTGCGAGTCATGTCAGTCCCTCTACGTATTCCTACGGAAACGACAAGTGACGTTATATGCAAACGAAAGAGGAATGTGCCTATTTAAGTAAAGAAACTTTTATGGGAAATTTCCAAACTACTAAAGAGAACTGTAAGATTATTGGAAGGGAAGTACGAAGAAAATATTTTTTATTTCTACGAGTTACCATAATCTTAGAAGGAGTTCAAAGTATAGGACGTTCCACGCTTAGCAAGAAAAATGTCTAGTCTATGTTTTTATGCAACTGACATCTCGAAAAATGTAGCACACCAATCGACATCAGAAAAACATTCAGACATGGGGACTCTAAAGCTGTTAAACTCTACTTTATTCGCATAATGAGTCAGGGCTACCATATGTATGAATGTTTTATATGCATATACGTACGTATATATATACATATGTGTGTGTACATGTAAATAGGGTAAGTATGTCGAATATGAGACCTTGCCTAATATGAGACCCAAGCTTTCAGGACGCATCAAGTACTTCCGCCTGGCGACTGGAGCACAAAACAGTAGTCTACTGCATTAATCGTAATCGGTGAGTCAGTCGAGTGTTTGCAAGCACACTCAAAGGTGCAGTATTAATTTTCCTGAATTTGTGCTCGTCGACTTTTTTGCATCACCATATTCATTGTCTGTTTTCATCTTCAAGGTAAGACTCTTATTAAAACTGTTAGTATTGGATAGGTAGCTATAAATGTGGCGTGTAAAACACGCCTGTTTGTTTTTAAGATAACGTCAATCCTAACCTTAAAAAATCGTCGTCGTGTTCAAAAACATGGTCGTGTCCAATATGAGACCCCAAAGCATGCTCAATATGAGATAGGGTCTCATATTAGACATTTTAGTTTTCACTCTCACAGCCTTATTTCCTCTGAAGCTGCAGATGCTATGACTCCCAGGCGAAATCCACAACCATGTAGCAGTAGTGACAATGTGGAAGGTATTGAAAAAACAACAAGTTTACACCAGTTCTTAGTGACTCGCGAAGAAATAAATCCCTTGCCTACTTTACCTGAGAAAAACACCTTGAAAAAGTAGGGCCCGTAAAGCCTATATTATTATATCATCGCAATATAAAATTTAATTGATTGATAGCATTAATAAAAGAACTGCAGCATATTCGAAAAAACTTTGTTTCCTACAAGAAAATAAAAGAATAGACCAAAAAAGTAAGAAATCAAAGGATAAACATGGAAATTGAGATCAAGATAAAAACGAAAAAGATAAGGAAACAATAAAGTGAAAACGAAAAGGGGTACGTACAGGAAGAGTAAAATTAAAGATGGATGAAAATACAACACTAGTTAAAAAATAGAGAACGAATAAGCCTAGTCATAGCTATGATGATCTCAGCTCAATTGAAGATGATAAAAAACTTTCTATCCATCACACCAGTGATGATAGCGTTGATGAAAACAACGTTGAATGTCTTTTTTGTGGTTGTTTATTTTCAGAAGACAAACTGGGAGTGCAGTGGTGTCAATGTACAAAATGTTTCAGGTTCGCCCATGAAGATTGTGGAGTTGACGAACTTTTTATTTGTAAACAATGTGAAAAGTTTGAATCTAAAAACAAAAAGTAAACAAAACTTGTAGTGTAAGCAAACTAATTTGTTTAAAATGTCACCTTTCTCTTTCACCTATTAGTGTATATGGATAACTGTTATCTAATTATTGTGTACAGTTTTGTTTTTCACGAACTTCTCGGTAATCCTAATTCATTTTTAGAGTTGTAGAATGGGGATCTCATATTAGGACTACTTTTTTCAGACCCCAAAAAATAGAAAACTTGTGTTTATAATTTCATACAAGAAAATTGTAAGGTTATTTTCATTTTCTGTCATTGTTATAAGTACAAATATATATATATATATATATATATATATATATATATATATATATATATATATATATATATGCATTAAAATAATATGAATTTGGTACTATAATACCTCACTTACTTTCGTAGTTATACACTGCTGGCCATCCAAATTGCAACACCAAGAAAGACAAGAGATATCACAACAAAATTTATTTTGTAGATAACATGTTAACCAAGTATCAAATGATTAAATTTATAGACTTCTGTGAAGTGTGGTTCCTGCCAAAATCAGTAGCCAGAGTAGCGGCCATTGTTGGAGATCACCTCTGCCACACGCCTCGGCATTGATTCAAAGAGACTTCGGATGAGTTCTTGGGGTACAGCAGACCAAGCAGCTTCCACACGTTGCCAAAGTTGATCTGCTGTGACAGCTGGGGATGGAACCTGGGTTAATCGTAGAGCAACCATGGACCACATGTTTTCAATCGGCGAAAGATCCGGAGAGAGAGGCGGCCAGGGAAGCAATTCAATCTGGCGATTGACGAAGAACCGTTGGACAATGCGTGTCACGTGTGGTCCTGTTGAAATATGGCTATGGGCAAGCCCTGAAGGTAAGGAAGGACAACTGGCTCCAACACCTCGGAGATCTAGCGCTGGCTGTTTAAAGTACCGGCAATGCGTACTAGAGGTGTGCGAGAGTGATATCCAATACCGCCCCATACCATAATACCCGGTGCAGGACCAGTGTGGCGATGCATAACGCAGCTGTTCAGCATCCTCTCTTCACGGTGTCTCCAGACTCGAATGCGACCATCGTGGTGTTGCAGACAGAAGCGTGACTCGTCAGTAAAGACAATTTCATTCCATTCTGCCGTCCACATCCTTCTGTCATCGCACCATTGGCGGCGGAGACGTCTGTGGTTCTGCTTCAAGGGTAGACAAAGCAATGGACATCTTGCGGACAGACCACTCTGCTGTAAACGGCGTCGTATGGTAAGCGCAGACACTGGATGATGCGTTACAGACTGCATGTGCTGTGCTATGGTTCGTGATGTGACTGAGCGATCCGTCTCTTCCATGCACACAATTTGTCTGTCATCACGTGAAGTGGTGCGCTGAGGTGGATGCGATCGAACACGCCGGTCCGTCGTACCCTCCTGCATCCAACGATCACATATCCGCATTACAGTTGTTTGGTCCAACACGACTACCGATTTCCCTGAAAGATAATCCACAATCTCGGTAGGCCACTATCCTTCCTCTGTCGAACTCGGATACTTGATCAAAAGATGATCGCTGTTTTCGACGAGGCATAATTGATCGTTTTTTGAAAAAACCACAAGAAAAACACAATTGCCGAACATTAAATCGTCGAAATCTCCAAGCCTTAAATAGCGCTTTGAAGTGGCGCCACAGGCGCACGTGATGTGCGTCTGCGCTGAAATTCTAATCATTTGCATATCTCACCTCCGCTAATGCATGTTGTAAATTTCATGTTATTTGCATGTTTCCTTCAGGGTGTTGCATTTACAGTGGCCATCAGTGTATATGAAAATCAAAACGGGTCTCATATTTGGCATACTTACCCTACGTATGGATATGTGTAAGTACGTATGTGTGTATGTATTCATTGAGTAAGCATAAAAAACACGATCAACTAATTAATACACTGCTGAACATCCAAAATGCATTATCAAGAAGAGCAAGAGATATCAAAGCCAAATTTATTCCAGAGATTATAGATAGTATCAAAGATAATCATCTTTGATATTATAATTATATTTGACTGTATTCTCAATCAATTATAATCGATTGTATTACAGTCACCTTTGAAGTGAGAAAGACTAGAAAATCGGTAAAGAGTGTTGTCTCCACGTCTGTCAATAACATCTGCGAAATGCCATGGCATTAACTGAAAGAGACATTGGATGTGGTGTTGGGGAAAGCAACTCATGCTTTCTCCATACGTAGCCAAAGTTCATCTGTTGTACCCACGGGTACAGTATGCCGGGCTAGGAAATTCCAATTATGTACCAGACATGTTCGATGGGCGATAGATCTGGAGAACAGACAGTCCAGGTTTAACAATGCAATCTGGTGGTCTGAGAGAAAATCTTCAACAATGCGTGCAACGGGTAATCGCGCATTGCCCTGTTTAAACGTGGCCGCAGTGATGCCCTGAAGGTCAGGAAGGAGAACAGGCTACCAAACCACAGATATATAGCGCTGGCTGGTAAGTGTACTGGTAATGCGTACTAGAGGAGTGCGGGAGTGGTATCCAGTACCACCCCACACCGTAACACCTCGTGCAGGAACAGTATAACGATGCATTACACAACAGTTGAGCAGACTCTCTCCACGGTGTCTCCAAACTCTAATCCGACCTTCTTGGTGTTGCAGGCAGAGGCCTGTTTCATCTAAAAACACAATGTCATACCATTCGGATTTCCAACGCCGTCGTTCAGTGCACCATTGCAAACGAAAATGCCTGTGGTTTAAATTCAAAGGTAAGCGAAGCAAAGCACGCCTAGTGGACAGTCCACTGAGCTTCAAACGACGTTGTATTATTCGTGCGGACAAAGACTGTTGTGTTACAGACAGTATTCGTTGTGCTGTGGTTGCGGATGTGGCACTGCACTCCATCAGTGCCACGCGCACAATATGCCTGTCTTTCTGTGGAGTGTTGTGATGAGGTGGTTGCAATCGCTCATGTCGGTCAGTCGTTCCCTCTTGCATCCACCGATTCGATATTCGCATGACTGTGGACATCACTTGGTTACATCCGACACGATGACCGATTTCTCGGAAGGATAATCTGCAATCTCTGCCTCAGATGAACTCCCAAACGAGTTAGAATGATGCTCGTGTGTTTCTCTGAGACATGCTGAAGCTGCACACATAACAAATTGCACGAAACCACAATTCACGTTCTTTAAACGGCTATCTTTCCTCCCTTTATATGCAGTAGCGCTGAAATCGTCCATTATGTGCTCGTGCGCTACAATAGTTATCATTTTCATATTCCATCGCGGTATACACATGATGCAAATTTCATGCTGTTTGGTTGCTTCCTTCTTGGTGTTTAATTTTGGATGGCCACCAGTGTAAATCTATAAATCTAAGTTACTGAATATATATATATATATATATATATATATATATATATATATATATATATATATATATATATATATATATATATATAAAGAAAAAATACATTAAATTAAGTATAAATGTATGTTTTTCTTATAACATTATATATTAAATAACAATAGTGTGAAAGCAATATTTATTCCCTTGCTCTATAAAACGATGAAAAGACAAAACACATTCCTTTATGTTTTAAAAAAGAAAAAGAAAACGTAGAATGTATTCTTCAGAATTCGTCTTTAAAAAATATTATAAATTCACTTACAAAAAATTAAAAATTATAAAAGAACATTTATAACATATTTTATTTTTTGAACTTACAGATAGGAAAGCTCTTGCAAATATTTATTATTTTTTTTCTCCATAATAAAATGGGTATTACTTTAAAAGTCAAGATGTAGATATATTATAGAGGCATATGATTGGAAATGGAATGGGCGTTATCTCCTGCCATTCCTATGCTGTCGGGGAGAGCGTTTACTTGACATATCATAACAAAATATTGCCTGTCACGAGACGAATTTTTGTCTTTTTAATGCATTATTTTTGGAGTTTTAGAGGCTGTTGCTAATAAATTATATTCGAGTAAGTAAACTAAAAGTAACGATATCAATTAAATACATAAATTAAAAAAATATAAATATTAATATACATACAGTGCGTGTAAAAACTTTAAGGACAGCAAAAATTTTAACTTTTTCATAAATTTGAAAGCAGATGAAAAAAGTATACTATAATGTGCATCATAAAGTTGAAAAGATAATAAAATAGGCAACAAAATTTATCTGTAAGTATTTTATTACGAAAATAAAATAATTATAAAAAAAACACTGTTTCTGCCTGTGTAAAAACTTTAAGGACAGGAAAATAAAAACAATTTAGACATGAAAAAAAAATACTTACTACGTTGTGCACTCACTATTGCTTTTAATGACTGCAAATATTCAATGTTTCATAGGCATTATTAATTTTTGGCACAGTTCGGGATTGATTTTGTACCATTCATCTTCAATCGTAGATCTGAAGTCTGAAGCTGGGGGAAAATACCTTCCATTTTTGTAAAGTCGTCTTTCTAGATCTCCTCACAAGTTCTCTATAGGGTTTAGATCAGGAGTTCTGGGTGGCCATTGCAAAACTTCAATATTTTTCTTCTGAAACCAGAGTTTTGTCTTTCGGCTTGTGTGGATAGGCGCATTATTTTGCTGATAAATCCATTTTCCCCCTGCCAGAAAATTTGCAGCAGGTGAAATATGGTCAGAAAGAGTTTTTAGATATGTCTTTGAATTCTTTAACTTTCTTTGACTTTTCCTAAAAGTTAAAGAAAGTTAAAGTTAACTTTTCCTAAAAGTTAAAGATTTTCTTTAACTTTTCCTAAAAGTTAAAGAAAGTTATACATAACTTTTCCTAAGAGTTAAAGAATTTCTTTAACTTTTCCTAAAATAAATGCACCCTACGCCGTTAAACGAAAAGCAGCCCCATGGCATAATGCATCTGCTACCTAATTGGCGGTTTGAGAAAATTATTTTTTCTTTTCCCAAATTATGCCAACAATACTTGAAACCATCAGGATCAATTTCAACTTTTTTACCATCGGAGAAAATCACCTGAAGCCATTTGTCGTCCCAAGTCTGTTAGGGACTTTCAAATAATCCCTCAAAAATGGACTGTATTAAAAATTTATTAAACATATAATATTTCGTCTTATACAATAAAATGGAGCCCCAAGGCTCAATAATAAAAGTGAGCACGACAGCTCACAACACAATAGCATGATAGCTCGAAAGGCGAGGGCACGATAGCTCGCAAAACACTACTAACTGACTTCGAACAGTGCAACAGGTTGACTTAATACACAAGCACGTGTACGTCGTCAATTCTCAAGATGAGCCATGCTCTTGGCGACTTATCGCCCGGGTTGGGGAATTTTTCGAGCATTAACATCTCGATCATTAACAAAGTCATCACTTGTCTTGCAAACTGTAAACGTTAGGTTTTGTGTCTAGTCAACAAAGAGAGTTTACGCAATTTTGCTGTGCATTGAAAATTCCCAGATCGAGTAATTGTATTACAGATTGTTTTCTTGCACACATAGAACCCAGTTGTTCGTAAAATTTCTTGAGTAATTTCCATTTGAAGCTAATTTTAAAATTATCTTTACATCTCTGGGTGACAGGGCTTTTGGTCTGATTCTAGCGGATTTTTTTTTCCGTACTCGTTTTTTAACCTTAAGAAATTATTGATGACAGTTTAAGATTTTCCTATCTTTTTTGCAATAGACCAACAACTCATTCCTGACAATGCAAAAGATTCTACACCACCTTTTTTCATATTCAGTCAGTTTACATGCTTTTGATTTCATTATAAAATTAACAAACTCTTAATGGAAAAAAGTCATAAAAAACACTATACAAGAGAGTATTTAACGTGCAAGTCAATAATAGTTTTACATAACATTTCTATAAAAAAAATGATGGTGTTCTTAAAGATTTACACAAGTGAAAATTGCGTTTTTTTGCATAATTATTATTTTTTCGGAATAAAAAGCTCGCAGATACATTTTGTTGACTTTTTTAATAGTATTTCAGCTTTGTGATTAACAATAAATTTCCATTTCAATTATCACCTTTTAAATTTATAATTGTTTGTTGTCTTTAAAGTTTTAACACGCACTGTATATATATATATATGTAGGAAGGAGTTAGTACTCCTTCCTTTAGAAGTGAATCATTAGACTTAATTATTTTGAACATTTAATTAAACTAGACGATGTATACAAGACAGGACTAACACTTAGTATGAAATTAAAAAAATAAACACAGAAGCATCAAAAGAGCTAAACATCGGGAGCTTGCAGAACAACACATCCGCTTAAAGTCCTTCGTGCCGAAGTAGTAGGAGTGGAAGTTGTAGTAATAGTTCAGTTGTGTTGCCAAACTCATTCTCACACGGCCGTTCTGACTTTCCAGACGTCCGCGGCTGGGTTGTCAACAATAATTCTGAAAAGATAAAAAAAAAAGAGCAGAAAAAGGAAAAATATTTCAAAAAATCAAGCAGTGTTCAACACAGTGGTATTGGTGTTCAGTTTCTGCACCACTGTTTCATTTTGTCCGCTGCAGTTGATGTTATGGTTGGACCATCGTGATGTCCTAACTTTCGAACTTCGTAACGATCGTTGGGGTTGATGTTCGTGATCTCATATGGTCCGAAGAACTTTGGTCGGAGCTTTAATCCGGTTCCAAATTGAGTTCGTTGTATTGCCACTTTGTCACCGATCTTGTATTTACAAGCCGGTTTACGCCGTTTGTTATATTGTCGTATGTTTTCTTCCTGTAAACGGAGGATATTTCGTTTAGCTTCGATACGTAACGCTTCTTTGTCATCAAGAATTCTTTGGTGGTGTTCCTCGTCAAGAAGATTTTTAATCTGTAGATCCTCTTGTTGTTTCATTTTAACACCAATTAAAAGTTGAAAGGGTGTGAATTTTGTACTGCGTGTGGTGGTACTATTTAAGATACGTTGCAATCTTGGGACATATTTAAACCATTTGTCAGGTTCATCTAGAGCTAACTTAGTTAAAACGGGAATAATTGTGCCATGAACACGCTCAACCTGACCGTTGCCACGTGGCACACCTGTTGCTATTGAAATGTGTTCAATTGACTGTTCCTGGCAGTAACTTTGAAATTCTGAAGATGTGAATGCGCTACCTTTGTCAGTAATGATTTTTGAAGGGTTGCCAAATGTAGTTTGTTGCAAGGATAATTTGTCTAAGGCATCTTTCGTAGAGGTGGACTTCACGGGATAGATCCATACAAATTTGGAAAAGGCATCAACTACTGTAAAAAGATACTTATAACATTTTTTTGTCGATGGTAAAGGTCCTAAAAAGTCGCAATGGTAACATTCAAGGGGTGCATCACCTTTTGGAATGGGGTGAAGGTATCCTTCTTGTTTTCCAGATTTTCGCGAGGACAAAATGCAAGGAATACAGTTCGAAATAATTTCTTGAACTAATTTCTTAAGTTGAGGAATGAAAAATTCACGAGAAACAATTAATTCGGTTTTTTGTGAAGCAAAATGACCTTGTGAATGGGCGTTTAGCACTATTTCTTTCTGCATCATTTGTGGTACTACTAAAAGTTCGGCATCCTGATGAAGTTTATAAAGAATTCCGTTTTTAACAAAAAATTCATCAGAAGGTGTAGATTCAAGCATAGATTTAATTTGAGATATAAATTCATCCTGGTCTTGGGCATTTTTCACCTATTGAGTGATGTCATTTGAGGTAATTACAAGAATGGGGTTACGACTTAAAGCATCAACATGTTTCATCTGTCTACCGGGTCGATGACAAACTTCATAATCAAAGTCTTCTAACATCAATGCCCATCGAGCAATTTTAGCTGGTAGGTCTTTTTTGTGCATCGTTTTTTGGAAAGCATCACAATCGGTGATAATTTTAAATTTTGTTCCCAACAAGTAGTTTCGAAATTTTTTTAGCGCTTCAATAACGGCAAGAACTTCCAGTTCATAACTATGATATTTTTCTTGTTGAACTGTAGTTTTACGGCTAAAATAATGAATAGGATGAAACTGTCCATCATCGGATTGTTGCAAGAGCACAGCGCCAAAACCTAAGGAGCTGGCATCAGTGTGGAGTTCTAATGGGTATCCCTGTTGAAAAACACGAAGAACTGGATTTTGTGAAAGAATGTTTTTCTGTTGTTGAAAAGCTGCTATTTGTTCAGGGGGTTTGGGAGCTTCAATAACTTGAAATTTTGGTTCAACCTTTTCACTTTTGAGGGATTCATTCTCAAGGGCATCATCATCGGCATCAAATATTTTTGGTTCAAGAGTTGCTTTGATAGTTCCAATATCAAAAGCATTATCATTATCGTTATCATGAAGCAAATCTAAATCACTGGCATCAGCATCATCTAAATATTTTCCATCATCATTATCATGAAACAAATCTAAATCATTGGCATCATCATCATCATCATCACGTTCAAAATCAATTGGATTATCCATTTTCTCTACCCTAGAAATCTTATCTTGAGTAGATGTTAGAGGTTTTTCAGACATGCATATTTGGCCCTGATCTTGAATTTGTTTTTCTACAATTTTCTGTTCCGCGAAAGGGAGTCGTCGAGAACGTTGAGCTACAGGGATTTCATCTTGTAATAAAATAGTCATCTTAATTTCAGTGTCTTGAACTTTATGTGGTTTGTAGGAAGTAACGATATTTTGAACTTCCTCACGAGTTTCAGAATTCAAAATATGTGAAAGATCAAATGGAAAAGCTTGATCATCAGAAACATTAGCAATATTAACGAAGGTGTTATTTTCAGGAGTTTTGCATAAACGAATACCGTCTTTATCAAATGTAAATTGGGTTTGCTGTAAAAAGTCGATTCCGATAATCACATCAAAAGGAATCAAGTCATCCTCTAGAACATGTATTTTAGCAGGTAAAGTAATGGTTTGAATTTCGATGGAATCCTGAAAGAATCCGATGCTGTGAACTTGGTTTTTGCCAATTCCTGAAAAGGGAATGTTGGTGGGCTGCAATGGTGGCGAACCAATTCTTCGATAGGTTTTCTCATTGATGAGGGTTGCCTGTGACCCAGTGTCACAGAGTGCTGTCAATTGAATTCCTGCAAGTTGAATGTCAACATGCATGGGATTTTTCGATGAAGTTTCAGGAGAAAGTGCATTTACAGTTTTATCAGAAATAGGTTTTTGAGAATCAGGTTTTGGTTTAGAATTTCGATAACTTTTAGGGCAATTAGCATGAACATGACCAAAACTTTTACATCCGTAGCATTGTTTACCATGTGACTTATTCAAACATTGGTTGCTTTTGTGACCTCTCAAGCCACAGGAAAAACATACTGGCTGTGTATTTGGGCTACGTGTATTATCGACTTTCACATTGAGGTAGGAAGCATCAATTTTTTTCTGATTATTTTGTCTGAAATTTTGTGATCTGTTAAAGATTTGTTCATAAATTTTCAACTTTTCCTTAAATTCAGGGACGGATTTACAACCGTAAAGAATAACTTTATTGTTTGTTGAATCAGGAATTCCGTTTATGACATACTCAAACAGAGAGGAGTCATCGAGAGAACCTTTGTGTGCCAAATCTCTCATAGCTAAGAAATATTCTTGTAGGGTTTCAAACGGTTTCATACGTCGAGATTCCATTAATTTATGTAACTGAATACCGTTAATTTTGTCCGAAAATTCGTCTAATAAATGGTGCTTCAATTGTTCCCAATTTGTAATTCCACGAATAGACCTAATTAAAGTTTGAGCGGGACCAGTTAAACATTTTCTAACAAAAGTAATTTGGTGAATTGGATTGTTTATCTGATATAAACAAAAAAGTTCTTCAACGTCAGATATAAAATTCTCAACACTGTAATTATCACGAGACGAGAAAGGTTTTATTAAATCAACAACGTCTTTCAGACTAAACAACTGGAAAGAGAGATTCGCAGTTTCAACTGAAGGCAATGAATTTTGATCTGATTCACCAACGGAAATGTGTGTATTTTGCTTATTCGAAGATTCTTTTGCGTCAATGGTGGGGGAAAAGGGAGATCTATTTTCCTCTATAACGCTGTTAGTTTGGGATGAACGTGCATCCGGAAGTGAGTCATCATTCACTTCGCATTCCGAAAGATCAGAAAATTCTGCTTTTAATAACGATAAATCACTAAGACTCATAAGAATGGTATTGGCACATTTGTCTGGGTCAGTTGAAAATTCTAAATGAAGTAGATTACAAATAGAAATCAAGTCTTTAAGTGAAAAATCTTTAAGTACTTTCTGTTTCGTTGCTTCCAACACGAATGGCTGTTTAAAACCTGTAAATTTACGTAATCTGGTACGATTTTGTCTGTCGCCGTCTGTACCAAAAATTAAACGATGTAGAACCTTTATTTGATTCGTACCACCAAATTTTAATGATTTTGCAATATTGGGGTAATCGTTGAGAGTAGCCATAACTATATACTAGGTTCAAACAATTATAGTACACAAATATACAAATATTCAAAACCAAAATCACTAATTATAATACGTAGTTACTCAAATTCAAAAATAGAAAATAATATTTCAAATCGAAATTTTTTCAAATACCAATTCAATAATAAAATATTGATTCTCAAAATATGCATCAAAATAAGTAATCTTTAAAACAGGTTTTGTTCAAGAAAACAAAATTATGAACTAAAATAAGCATCAAATATCAAATAATAAGTTCTTCAAAATAATTTCTCTGGTTGAAGAAAACAGATGACGTAAATTTAGATATGTATCAAGTTAGATATTACTTCAGCAAAATATTCATCAAATTAATCTTCAAAGTAAATCACTGTTGAAGAAAATAGAGGATGTAAATGCAGCATCAAAATAATAGTTAAAGTTCTAATGTTAAAAGCATCAAAATTGGGAAATCGAAAGCATCAAAGCATTCTGCAAAATAAAAAATATTCTCGCAAGAAAACAGCAGAATTAAGTTCAACATCAAAGCGCATCAAATAAGCAAAGTTGTCATCAAATAAACATTCGCTTCGTCAAAATTATGCATCAAAATAATAATATAATAATCTTCAAAAGTATTCAATTCGCGATCTTTCAAAATATATGTTATGTTGTGGTTTGTTCAAGGAAACAAGATTCTTCAAGTTAAATGTCGAAATTTTCATCAAATCATCAAATAATTTCATCGAAATAGAATTCTCTTCAAGAAAACAGAAGTGATAAATTCAACGTCAAAGACCATCAAAAGTGAATTTAGCATCAATTAAATTCCTGCATCAAAAGAACGTTGAAATATCTTTCAGTTTTCTTAAATCATCAATAAGTTGAGAATTCCCTTAATCATCAAAATTTTCTTGAACAAGCGTCAACGTATGCATCAAATAATTTTAGTATGATCCAAGTTACTTACAATTCTGGTTTTGGTTCTCATCATCCCATCAGAGTATCATCAGAGTCCGTGGCACATCACTTTGGCTTTCGCTTTCGATATCCAAATCCAAAATGACAGACAACAGTAATCCAGTCGAAATCAAGTCGAAATCAAGTCGAAATCAAGTCGTATCATCGAAAGAAAATAAAGTTTTTTTTTTTAAGTTCAGCATGCTAGGGGTATTTTTCGAGTCCGAGGGCCGAGCACCCATGTAGGAAGGAGTTAGTACTCCTTCCTTTAGAAGTGAATCATTAGACTTAATTATTTTGAACATTTAATTAAACTCGACGATGTTTACAAGACAGGACTAACACTTAGTATGAAATTAAAAAAATAAACACAGAAGCATCAAAAGAGCTAAACATCGGGAGCTTGCAGAACAACACATCCGCTTAAAGTCCTTCGTGCCGAAGTAGTAGGAGTGGAAGTTGTAGTAATAGTTCAGTTGTGTTGCCAAACTCATTCTCACATATATATATATATATATATATATATATATATATATACAGTATGCCCACTAAAGTCCCTTCCCACCCTATTAACTTCGAAACGGCTGCTGCTATATTCATAAAAGTGGTGTCTAGGTATAGCAAAGTAGCCATGCGCAACTGAATGAAACCACCTACCGCGCCACCTGGTGAAAAACTGCGGAGTTAGCATTCCTATCTCGAAAACGGAACGAGATAGGGAAAAAAAAGTGATTTACAAAATTGTAGAAAATCATCGATTTAGTACGAAAAGATACCTTGTGGACATTAATTAGAAGACTACAATGGTTAAAACGCGCATTTGTTTTTTCGTGATTTCCTACACTGTGACGTGACAAAAGGATCTGAGAAAGAAAAAAACAACTAATTTTAACAATATACCTTTATTTGAGATGTTCAAACGTCTCACCGTCAGCTGCAATACACATTTGGATCCTCGTTTGAATCGCACGTTGCACACGTTGGAGCATAGAGCGTGACACGTTGGCACAGGCGTCCGTAATGCGTCGTTTAAGGTCCTGCAATGTTTGTGGAGGGGTCACATACACCTGCTGTTTCAAGTATCCCCACAGGAAAAGTCCAATTGAGTCAGATCAGGTGAACGTGGAGGCCACTCTTCAAAACCGCCATACCCAATTATTTGGTCCCCGAATTCCTTGACGAGGTAGTGCTTCACTGGAGATCTCAGCTTTGGAATACTCAGCCATGACCACAAGCATCAACATACTACAACACCAAGAAGATGTCTTTTTTATAGCTGTCTCATGTGAACAGGCGTGACGTTTCTTACGTATTTGCATACTGCAAAAATTTCGAAGACCAAGCGCAAGTTGCGTTGAGTTGATGCGACACTATTTTGCACGATCTACGTATTGTCTACTCTGTTTATAAAGACAATCAGTACAAGGATGAAACCCTCGAGGTTTGAACCGCGGTCCTTTTGATTGGGGATCAAAAGCGATATACCACTGTGCACATTGCGGTGTCGTGTTTTGCCCGAAAGATAATCATTTCTCCTTTCGTTCAAGTTTCTTGACGTCACAGTATAGGAAATCATGAAAAAACAAATGCGCGTTTTAACCGTTCTATTCTTTGCATTAATGTCCACAAGGTATCTATTCGTACTAAATCGATGATTTTCTACAACTTTGTAAATCACTTTTTTTTCCTATCTTGTTTTATTTTCGAGATAGGAATGCTAACTCCGCAGTTTTCCACAAGGAAAACTGCGGCAGGTGGTTTCATTGAGTAGAGCATGGCTACTTTACTATACCTAGACACCACTTTTATGAATATAGCAGCAGCCGTTCCGAAGTTAAGAGGATGGGAAGGGACTTTAGTGGACATACTGTATATATATACATATATGTATATTTAGAAATTTACAATATTGTTAGATTGTATATTTCTTTGTGATATTTTGTGAATTGTTTAGTAGTTTTAGAACATATTTTTCTTAGTTGTTCCTTGAAATTTTTCTAAGTAATTTTTGAAAGTGCACAATTATTAGCAGAAAAAAAATAATGTATCGAAAATACTACCCTCTTAATTTTGTAAAGTTCTCTTCAGAATGTATTTGGTTGTACTCACCTGAAAGGAAGCCTTGTTCGAGGGGATTGGACCCAACCCCCTGTCGCAGGTCTTTTCCGGAATAGGGAGGTGGATATTCTGCAACAAAAGCACCCCACCAATATTAATTAACCTATAAAAATAACGCCACACTAGTTTTAATTCTTCTCCAGTTATTGTCTACTTTAAATATTGCCTTTTCTGTTATATACCTACTTCCGTTTACTGTGGATGTGGATTATTCTCTTGATCTTTTGTTAACTTTTTCCTTACGGGGTGGGATAGCATGTATCCCAAGAATATGGGCCCAACTACGAATATATATATATATATATATATAACCCCTTCAATGGCCGTTCTTACAAAGGGGATATGAAATTTCCCGTTCTAAACAGGAAATCGGTAAAATGGCCCCCGTAAGCTAAAGGTTAATAGTTATTGCCAAAACAAAAGGAACATGAATTCGCTACATCATCATTAAAATAGATGGAGGAAAACTAATTAAAAAAGTCCCCTACAAACTAACTTTTTCTTTTAAATTTTATCATACAGATTAAACAAGATAAAATGATTAAAATATTCCTTTTCTCTTGCCTCTTTCAATGTAAAATAAAATATAAACTAAACATTAGTTCATATTTTATTTTACATTGAAAAGTAATAGCTATTACTACAAGAAGCAATGTATGAGATCAAATGATGGGAAATATTTATTAAACAAACATCCATACCGAAAGAATCTTCCATTAGAGAAAGGATCTAACTCATAAAAAAGTCCTTTATTGAGAAACATGTACAATAAAAATAATTTATTTTTATCACGAATTTTATTATTTCACCCTTAATTCCATCTTACATATAAAGATATCTACTTAAATGTAGAAAATGGATCTATTACGGGGTCAAAATATTTGCCTTGTATCTCAAACTTTCAGAACTTGATCCCCTAATGTGGTTTCCTGGTATACAATTATGGGAACTATTTCCTTTTTTCTGAAAGTGTACACGGAATGGACATTACCAGGGAAGTAGGAAGTATTTATTGAACTATTTTCATTACCTCCCATTTTGATTTTTCACGTATCCATTGATTTGAGTACGTACTTACCATTAATAGAAACAGAAATGTTCCAGCACAGGTAGAATCACTTACGAATTAATTAAATTTTACTGTAAAACTTTAGTTGATATTAAATATGTTACATGACTAAAAAAAGCATAACAGTAACATTTATTATTTTGTTAACAGTAACATTAAACTAAACCCTCGATAATCAAAATGATTGTTCCTTCTATACATACAATATATATATATATATATATATATATATATATATATATATATATATAATGTTTAAAAAAAGCAAATACATATACCGTAAAATATTTAAAAAGCGTGTTTCATTTATTTTCTTTTTCTCCTGGTTCAACACTTATCAGTAGTTCATACTACATTTGAAATAGAGTATGTACTAGAAAAAAAATGTTTTATTCTTTTTCGAACTCTTAGCAAAGACATGTAAGTGTTGATTTTTAAATACTACAAACATATTTATGGCAGTTTCCTATAAAACGCCTTGATACTTTAACAGCAGGCCACTCCTTAATTACTCGATGTGAAGAATTTTATCCGAGTTTTCTAAATGTAAGATAAAAGGATTTGGGGCAAGATAGATTTTTTTAGGCTTATAGAATATACATATATCTCCATAGTTTAAACGTCTAATACTATATTCGTTTATTAACAAATAAAGCAGGTATGAAACTCAACACTTAAAGACCTTGTATGTGAAACTACCTTGCCGAAAAGGATCTGTAAGTAAAATTATTTAGTTTACTGAAATAAACTTGAATGAGAATTATTTATTACAATGCTTCCATTTACAAAAGAATGATACAAGTAGTTGTTAATTTTTTGGTGTTTTTGTGCGATTAAAACTTAATAGAAATACACTGCTGGCCACTGTAAATGCAACACCCTGAAGGAAACATGCAAATAACATGAAATTTACAACATGCATTAAAGGAGGTGAGATATGCAAATGATTAGAATTTCAGCTCAGACGCACATCACGCGCGCCTGTGGCGCCACTTCAAAGCGCAATTTAAGGCTTGGCGATTTCGACGATTTCAAGTTCGGCAATTGTGTTTTTCTTGTGGTTTTTTCAAAAAACGATCAATTATGCCTCGTCGAAAACAGCGATCATCTTTTGATCAAGTATCCGAGTTCGACAAAGGAAGGATAGTGGCCTACCGAGATTGTGGATTATCTTTCAGGGAAATCGGTAGTCGTGTTGGACGAAACCAAACAACTGTAATGCGGATATGTGATCGTTGGATGCAGGAGGGTACGACGGACCGGCGTGTTCGATCGCATCCACCTCAGCGCACCACCTCACGTGATGACAGGCAAATTGTCCGCATGGCAGTGACGGATCGCTCAGTCACATCACGAACCATAGCACAGCACATGCAGTCTGTATCGCATCATCCAGTGTCTGCGCGTACCATTCGACGCCGTTTACAGCAGAGTGGTCTGTCCGCAAGACGTCCATTGCTTTGTCTACCCTTGACGAAGAACCACAGACGTCTCCGCCGCCAATGGTGCGATGACAGAAGGATGTGGACGGCAGTATGGAATGAAATTGTCTTTACTCACGAGTCACGCTTCTGTCTGCAACACCACGATGGTCGCATTCGAATCTGGAGATACCGTGAAGAGAGGATGCTGAACAGCTGCGTTATGCACCGCCACACTGGTCCTGCACCGGGTATTATGGTATGGGGCGGTATTAGATATCACTCTTGTTCACCTCTAGTACGCATTGCCGGTACTTTAAACAGCCAGCGCTACATCTCCGAGGTGTTGGAGCCAGTTGTTCTTCCTTACCTTCAGGGCTTGCCCACAGCCATATTTCAACAGGATAATGCGCGACCACACGTGGCACGCATTGTTCAACGGTTCTTCGTCAATCGCCAGATTGAATTGCTTCCCTGGCCGCCTCGCTCTCCGGATCTTTCGCCGATAGAAAACATGTGGTCCATGGTTGCTCTACGATTGACCCAGATTCCATCCCCAGCTCCCACAGCAGATCATCTTTGGCAACGTGTGGAAGCTGCTTGGTCTGCTGTACCCCAAGAACTCATCCAAAGTCTCTTTGAATCAATGCCGAGGCGTGTGGCAGCGGTGATCTCCAACAACGGTGGCTACTCTGGCTACTTATTTTGGCAGGAACCACACTTCACAGAAGTCTATAAATTTAATCATTTGATACTTGGTCAACATGTTATCTACAAAATAAATTTTGTTGTGATATCTCTTGTCTTTCTTGGTGTTGCAATTTGGGTGGCCAGCAGTGTATATAATATTCAAAGTAATTTCCAGATTGTATATTGCTATACTTCGTTTGCTATACCCATAAAAAGTGAAAAATCTCAAAAAGATTACTTTTCTTTTCTAATTTATTTCTTTCCTTTAAAAAACTATAATCGAGATATTCTGTTAAACCTCATAAAGCATTCATATTGTCGGTTTTTACGCATAAAGGCCGCATTCACCTATCAAAAAAATTCCATTTTCGTATAATTAATTCTCCTAGAAAATATAAATCGAATTATATTCATATGAATGATTTTACTCATTGTGCAAATTTCTGTCACAGTTGATTAATGCATTTTCGAAGAATTTTCTTCCTGTTGTAATTCCTCGTAATTTAATAGATTATCTAGAATGGTATGAGACAGGTGTACAAATTCGCGCTCCAGAATTCTTTTTCGTCTGATATGCATTATCATCTTTTTTTAGTGCGAGAGTATGTATTCATTACATCAAAGTTCTAACATTTTATTCAGCAATTACAAGCTTTAAAAAACAATTTTTGTAATATATCATGGTACCATCTATCATGGTTTGGTAAAATAATAACTATACTTAGATATATAGAACATTTAATATAGTTAAGATCCCTATGGATTTCTGACGAGCAATTCTCGAATACTTTAATAGTTTATTAATTAAGAGATAGTAGATACTACGGCTGGACAGAGGTAAAAATTACTACCGCCATTAGCTGCACTATTTTATAAATTTGTCCCATTGAATTTTGGCCAGGTTATGGCCGAATGCTAGGGCGCTGGCATTCGGTTCAGATCCTGTGGGTTCGAGTACCACTGTTAGCATGGATGTTTGTAGCCGTTCGGAATCGGCTTTAAACTGTAGGTCCTGGTCTAAGTAGCCCTCGTGTAGCAAAAAGTTGACCGTAGCGCTCCGAACCAAAACAAACCAAACCCAATGAATTTTGTCACTAGGGACAAAGCTTTTACAATATTCGCATTTCCATATACCTTCAGTTCATAGTTGGACCTTCAATATAAAGAGATAATGTATAGTATTTGTTAGAATTAGTGATCTAAAAATGCGGCTTTTGTGAAATATTTAAGTACGAGGAAGCTCTAAAGGGAACGACAATTCATCGATAGATGATAAGTGGCTAAAAAATAAAACACATTGTTTTAAAAAGAACAATGTATAACAGTATAAAAATAAAATAGAAACCGCAACGAGTAGTAAAGCCAATCAGGGAGTAGAGAGAGTTTAATGTTTCAGTATAAGTTATATTAAAAAAATCGATTTATATCTTTCTAGTAAAATCAGCTTTCTTCTAAAGTAGAAGTGAAAAAACGCCTACTCCGTTAACGAAGGCAGTAAATGGATTCCATAGCATGTTGCCATTCCAGATCGTGAAACTGTGAAAGGTGGAATTGCCACACGAAGAGCAGAAAAAGCTATAAATGATGTAATAAAAGAAAGACGAATTTAATGAAAACGTATACAATGAAAATAGTGAAGAAATCCAACGGGGAGAGCAAAATACATGTCTCAAATTATTGTTCAACAGCAGGTGTACAGTTTTGGAAAGGAGGGGTTTAGAAATATAGTGTTTTCAACAGCCAGAATCAAGTAAATTCTTGTTTCTGCTGTTCAACATAGATCTGAGCCAAAAACAATAAGCCGCGTTCAACTTAGTTTTCCTTAATCACGGAACTCCTGCATAAATAATATTGAAAAGAACGGCTTGTAAAGAATACATGGGTATTTTAGTTAGTAAAAGGAGTTTGGGACGATGAGGGGAGTCTGGAAAATCGTTCAAATTCTAGGCCAACTTTCGCTGGTCTTACTTACGTCTCAGTCAACTCAGGCAAGGCCACATCATACAAGGATAACATAAATAGCATTCAAGAAGCAGCTTAAGGTGACAGTGGAACTTCAGATTGACAAAAATATGTACCCAAAACGATTTCTTTCCTTTCAGAAAATGATTCTGCAACTCACCTGCTTTAAATTTAAAAAAAGTATGTTGATCCGATCATTATCAACCGAGTTATACGTATTTTTTCAAACGTAAACAATGGAAATGTTACATAAAATTAAAACTTTAAATGCTATTTTCTCAAAACAAGTTTTCATGTCGTTCAATATGTTCCATGCGTCATAATTTTTCTTGAATTTTCATAAAATTTCATAATATGATTATTTATATATGTTAGAATATAACTTACTAATAAATTAATTATACTATTTTAAAACAACTTAAAATTTTTACAATAAAAAAACATTTTTGATAAAATTTTGCATAAAATGACCTATTTTTATCGATTTCTTTTCTAGTTTTTATAAATATGGCTGTAGATCAAATATTGCTAGTAACTTTTATTATAACTATATAAAGCTAGCTTAAGAAAGAAAATTAGATATCTGAGACAAAAAATGATGCGCATGGAGCATTTTTATATAGAGTAATTAACAAACTTATTTTAATTAATATCTTAATTAATTACATTCTGATTTTTTTATTTAGAATTTTAATCTCTAAACAACACTGTATAAGTATACAAAATTTCAAAGCAATTGGTTGATAAATAAAAAAAATGTTTTTCATGGTTCATTGTCACCTTAAGCTAAACAGGCGCCCTTGTTGTAATGACTCCAGAGTAAGCCAAAAGAAAAAAAATTTTCTCAAAGAGAAAATTACATAAAGGCGTCACGTGGAGGTAAACCATAAAAGTGGTTAATGTTTCTGGAATCACATTTAATGCATTTCCAATTTAGTCATCGCAATATGTAAAACGATGCTCCCCGTTTTCTCGTTGTTCTAAAACACCTCCATGGATAAATATTTCTCGCAGACGCTCATCTGAATTAGGCCGTAGTTTGTTCTTGTTAAAACTGTGATATCCTGGCATAGAACACACTTAAATGAACCTAAGTTGAGAAAAGACACAATAGTGGGAACAAACTATCGAAGTGCACGAGGGATATTTTGAGGTATTCAAACATTTCTTATAAATTATCTTTCTATTTCATCTGTGCTTTTCGTGACACCTTTGTAACTTTTTGAGTGGCTTTCTACACAACTAATTAACTTTGGATTGCAGTCTTACTTCTTTTTTTTCTTTTCCAATAGGCACTTTGTTTTGGGCAGATTCGTCTTATCACACAATGATTCTGTTGGCAACCTCACTATGGGAACACCACGCACATGAGACAAGACCATTCCATATATGCTAGGGTATTTGACCCGGGTTACCCAGATCCCGAAAACCCTGGTTTTTCAAAGATTTTACGAACCCGAAACCCGGGGAGTTTTTAATGTAAATCCGGGGAATTAGTTATTTATCTAATACAATAGAATACCAATTATCAACAATTCGACCAACTTCGGTGGAAGCAGAACGAACATTTTCTGTAATGGGTCTCTTTGCTAATAAACTCAGAAGCCGACTCAGTTATGATACATTGAGTGCAATGATGGTTGTAAGGCAGATTTTAAAAAAAAATGAGATATTTGTACCATATTTATTTATGTTATACATATATGTATATGCTTATTAACATTAAATTTATTTACTGTTATTTTTTACATTTGAAATTCTGAAATAAATTAAATGCTTCTAATAAACTATTTGTTAATTTAGTTCTTTGCTATTGACCCCCTGGAACCAATCAAGTAAACCCGGGAAAACCCGGGTTTTAAATACAAAAAAATCCGTCATAACCCGGGTTTTAGAAAAATTGCTCAAAATTGAAAACCCTCATATATACGATCTAAACGCGAACGTCTGTGCGTTATAGGAGATTAAAATTTGAGCCTACTTTGTGGAAGCTCGCAGCGCTAACTACCATAGAATGTGTCTTTAATAGAATCTATAAAGTAACAATAAATATTTGCAACATTTAAATTTCGTATTAATATTTGCAATTTATTTTATGATTCACCAATTGAGAACTATAGAATTACGTTTTCAATTGGTGAATCATAAAATATTTATAACGAAATGAAACCCTAGATGAAAATGAATTATTTCATTTAATTCAATTAATAAACGATATCTTTTATTTCAAAACAACCCTAGGGAGTTCGAAAGGGTTTTCAATTATAATGGTTTCGATAATTTTCGAGCACAAAATCCAGTTATCAGATATACCACTTGTAAGGTATACATAAGATTCGATTCACAAGAATCGAACTTTTGAGTGAATGAATTAAAGAAGCTGCTTGAGATATGCTAATTTCGGCATACGCGCTTGGTCTAAATACCATGCAGCTTGATTAATGAAAAAGGTTGTTAAGGTTGAAGAAGGTTTTGTTAAGGTTGATAGATAAGCGAGAGGGAGCTACGAGGTAAACAGCTCCAGGTGTTAACCGGCGTTAGTGCTAAGGGGGGCCCAAAGTTTATCGTGGCAGTACTGCTGGTTTGACTCTCTGCTGGTTTGTGAGCATTTGCAAAGTGTATTTCTATTGAATGTTAATATATATTCTGTACAAGTAGTACGTATGCTTATTGCTGTAAAAGCAAATTCTATATGTGCAACGAATTAAATAAACATTGTTTCATGTATAAACTGTGTTTGTATCAAATTCATTTAGGGTGCCACTTCAAATTATATACACCCAAGTCTGGGTAGAAGTGAGATATTCTCTATACACTAATGGTGTTTAGTTAAACTATGTCTCTTTTTAATACAGTATAAATTTTCCTGAGACGGTTTGATAATATTTTGCTACAAATGATAATACTGAATACGATAAAGTTCTGTTCCGCTCAGGAGTGCATTAACTGTATCCAGTACTTTTATATTTTATGAGTAGTTATGTATTATAAATAGACATTAAGCAATACATTTTTAAACTAGGATAAAAAGTTTTATTTATGACTTTTTACATTTTAATAAATATTTTAACTTGAAAATAAAATTCTCTTTTAATAGATTTTATTACTATTTTATTTCGTTCTTTTTCAATCTTTATCGAACCTAACACTCGAAAACTGCGAGTTATAGATAGCTCTTAACTTTAATTACTTTATTCTTTTTAGAATTTTTTTGAAAGAAAGTAAGCATTTATATGAAATTTTATTACCTTATTAAATTAATATTTTTATAAAAAAAATTATGTACTTTTAGTATAAACCATTAAGTTTATTTCTTTAAAAAATGATTACCTTTTATAAGATGTAGAAAAATATAATTTTAAAAATAAAAAATAATGCCTTTTATGCGTGTCGCTTTTTGAAAGTAGTATAATTACCGAAGTCTGTGCTTTTGAATAATCTTAAGAAACTTACTACTGAATAAGTATGTTTTCGTCAGCATTATTTCTAACATAGAAAAGTGAGACGTTGAGAAAGCATCGTTTCAAAAGAGTATTTTTAATTAGGACAGATTCGGTACCCTCTTTTTTCATATATAAAATTGAGTATATCGATATAATTCGAACTACCTTTACCAGTAATTAATGATCTCTAAAGGTGTAAAAGTAAATACTCTGTAAAAAAATTCAATGAAATGTGTTTAACCTTCTGTGATCTAAACAACGTATCTGAGAAAATAAACGCTGACAAAAAAAAAAAATTATATTATACTATTTTTCAAATAAAACAAATAATTGTTTAATATTTTTAACCATAAATGTGTACAAAAAAATAAAAATTTCATTAAATAGGTTTCAATGTTTTATTACTATATCATTATATCTCTTTCAAAAGATCGCAATACAGTATTTTCTTACACCAACAAGTTTCCCTTCGAAACATCCATTTACGTATGTACTTTGCCTGAGGAAAATCTGTTACTTTTGTCCGTTATTCTTTTACGCAAATTGTTTGTTACTTTTAATTATTTGAAGCGCAGCATCGTGTTTAGGAGCCGTGTTCATTAACTATTAGCCTCTTGGGCTCTAAACTAAATTGAGTATACGTAGTTTCTGTTCTATATGTACATTCATTGTCTGTTAAAGTATAATGTACATAGCAGAAACATAATATATATGTCTAGAAGCCATATACTAATATCCTGATGTAACAGAATTTATACTGCGGGATAAATTCACAATATTTTACCGTTTTTCTTAAAATAAAACAGAAGATAATTGCTTCATAAACTATAAAATTTTTTTACAAATGACGAAACAGTTAAAGCTGATGTGTACTAACCCTAATGGATTCGCTCAACTCAATGTTAGCCTATGGAGAAAATTGCCAACTTGGATTTAAAGATTTTTAAAAAGAAAAAATTGTATCCCGTGTAATAGAGGAAGAAATTTTACATCTTGCGGCATTTTTCGTCTTGTAAAAAAATGCTAATAATATTTTAAAATTTAAAGTATTTGGGAGAAAAATTTGGTATAGTGTGTTAATAACGCTCATAAATTCCCTTCGAGGACGAAATTTATAAAATGAATCCTGTTGCAAGGTGCAGAAAATTTCAAGCTACTTCAAAATGCCATTTTTATTGGATTATTAGCATTTATGTACATGTAAATAATAGACGAATTTTCTCCATAGGTTAGCATTTGTAAGGTATACATAAGATTCGATTCACAAGAATCGAACTTTTAAGTCAATAAATTAAAGAAGCTGCTTGGGATATGCTAATTTTGGCATACGCGCTTGGTATAAATACCAAGCAGCTTTTTAAAGGGAGGTTGATAGATAAGCGAGTTAAGCGTTGTTACGGAGCGATAGGGAGCTACGAGGTAAGCAGCTCCAGGTGTTAACCTGCGCTTGTGCTTAGGGGGCCCAAAGTTTACGTAGCAGAACTGCTGGTTTGACTCTCTGCTGGTTTGTGAGTATGGCAAAGTGTATTTTTATTGAATGCTAATATATATTCCGTACAAGTAGTACGTATGCTTATTGCTGTAAAAGCAAATTCTATATGTGCAACGAATTCAATAAACATTGTTTCATGTATAAACTGTGTTTGTATCAAATTCATTTAGAGTGCCACTTCAAATTATATACACCCAAGTCTGGGTAGAAGTAGTAAATCTCTATACATCGAGGGGACAGTGTCCAATAGTATTAGTTCACAGCAGCCTTATGAAAGCAAGTGTGGATCTTTTATAATAGTATCATAAAGCTTGGTAAATGTCATGATATACTTTTTATAGCAATGAGTTTCCATATTTAATACTTTTAAACTTTTTTTATACTTGAAATTCGAAAAAGGAAAACCACTAATTAAATCTCATATCTTAGTTTATTTTAATTTTAAATATTTAGTGAACAGCATCTTGTTTAAGAGACTACTTCAACTACTTACTAAATTGCTTGACTTTCGACTACTCGATATAACTACTCGATACAACTACTTACTCGACTGATTCAAACTACTTGCTAAATTAATTACTGGTAGTTTTTAATTACAATACACAGATTTTTAAAATTTAACGTAAAAATACATGCAAGTGCCGGCATATCATAAGGTAATGCTCAGATTTTTAAAAAAAATCGATATTATTTGACAAATTTTAAAAATTATTCTAATTTTAATCAACACATATATTAACTATATTTCCTTCATAAAAAATTAACAAACTACAAAAGAAAAACTATGCAAACAAGTACTAACAATTTATAATTATAATATAATTTTATAGAAAATCTTACGATATACTCCTTTACGTTAACGGGTTTCCACTCATAACATATATTATATTCTATATTTTCATAAATAAAACCAATCATGAAGGGAACATTCATTTTTTTTCCTTGCAGTTATAGAGAATAGCTACTTTTACCCAGACTTGGGTGTATATAATTTGAAGTGGCACTCTAAATGAATTTGATACAAACACAGTTTATACATGAAACAATGTTTATTGAATTCGTTGCACATATAGAATTTGCTTTTACAGCAATAAGCATACGTACTACTTGTACGGAATATATATATATATTAACATTCAATAGAAATACTTTTTGCCAATACTCACAAACCAGCAGAGAGTCAAACCAGCAGTTCTGCCACGTAAACTTTGGGCCCCCTAAGCACTGGCGCATGATAGCACCTGGAGCTGCTTACATCGTAGCTCCCTTAACTCGCTTATCTATCAACCTTAACAAAAAAAACTTCTTTTAATCAAGCTGCTTGGTATTTATACCAAGCTCGTATGCCGAAATTAGCATATCTCAAGCAGCTTCTTTAATTCATTCACTCAAAAGTTCGATTCTTGTGAATCGAATCTTATGTATACCTTACACAGTTATTTGGAGAACAGAACGATGGGTATATATATGAATACCGTAAGTACATTCTCCAAGATATTAGACTAAACTAGTAGTTGGTTGCTATTTTTTATGCTGTTTATCCTACCGCCCCCTGGTCGGGAGTTCCAGACTAGGTCCATATAAGCTGCGGGCGCTCCAATAAATAGCACCGCAGGGGTTGCAGTCCGTCTTAGCTAGTTGCCACTGTACCGTAGTCAATAATAAGACAAGCCTTTCGCTTCAAATCTATTCGCTTCTATTTACTACGGCTTCAATTCGCTTCTATTTACTACGGCACATTAACATACTACGACTACTACATTTATAGCAAGTATATACAGCAAGTTAGAATATAAAGTTAGATCATCAGGTTGGCTTTTCAGGTTCCAAAGATAACACCGGACTACTAGGCCTCCGACCAGGACAGCTCCGTCTCTCTGGAACTCCAAAAAAGATCTCAGCCTCGTGGACCATAGGACCATAGGAAATGGGTCGCAACTGCAATACCTGGGCCACGCCCTCAATTGCAGACTTTCAGGTAATAAACAGAGGGGAACCAATAGAAACAGAGTATAGGAAAGGAGTGAAATGATTGGATCGCTGCTAATCCGTGAGTTCATACTACAAGAAAAAGTGAGTAAGCATCTTGCAGGGCAGTCAGCCTCGTGGACTCTTGGCGTCTATCTTTATACTGTCGGCGAATTCAAAGGGATTTCTCTGGTGGTCGAAGTGCTTGTAAGTGTTCGAAGTTTATGAGATTCCAGCCGCCTCTATAGAGTCAAAATCTGAAGAGCCCTCGAATCACTCTGGGATTTATGCATCTTATAACGTCAAAAACCGCGTATTACTATTACTTTATGGCCTCTTATCCAAGAATTTGTGAGACCGCTCAGATCAAGAGTTCACAGTTAGATGACGAGTTGAGGGGTAGGAAAAGGGACATCTCATACTTATATAAGTACTGATTTCATGTAATAATTTAGACAATGTCACACCACCTCAATTTTGACCGAGCAAACACAGGGATGACATCTGGGGGATCCTACCATATCTGACCTCGTACAGGGACTTTCCGGTATACGCATTTAACGTGCCCATATCCGGCCTAGAAACGGAGGTATTTAAAGGCGCGGGCCGGGATTCGATCCGAGCACCCGTAGCACCGAAAGCCAGCGCGCTAACACAAGGCTATCTTGAGGCCACTAGTTTTTATTTATTAGGTAAAGTCGTTATCTCTTAAAATGTAAGGTAAGTAAAATATATGTCACACATGGTATGTAAAGTTCCGAAATGTCACATAATGAAATTCAGCTTTCGAAAATTGAATTAAACTGATAAAAGCAATTTGACGCGTTATTTAAAAAGTGCTATGAAATATTAGAACTAAATCTGACATTTTTCTTTTCTTAAAATTATGTGTTTTTCCGTCTCGGAAGTGTAAGAGAATTTCGTAATTGCACCTTGAAAATTCTCTTTGCTTAGCAACGCGAAATAGCTAATTAAATGTCATGACGACATTAAAAAAAGCTTTTTATTTTCATCGCGTCTTTGTCATAATTGCGTTAATATTTTGTGGCAAAACAGAATTTCTCGGCTCTACGAGAATTTTCTCTACAATTTCTGATACTAGTTAATGCCCCTCTGTCATCTCACCATGAAGTAGTAACGTATTTCTTCATGGGATAAAATCTTTTTACGGTTATAAAAGAATATGAAATTTTATAATGCTACTTAAACAGTACTTAATTTAGAGGGCTATAAAATCATACCCATGACGCGTAAAATTAAGACAGATTTGAGCTATAAGACATATTTTCTTAAACACTTTCCTATAAATCAATGTGAACAGTCAAAAGAAAAACTATAAAAAAGATAGTTTCATGTGAAAGACATTAAATTTAAGAAACACTTAAAGAGATAGAGTATGCTATAATAAATAAATAATTGTGCGTTTCAGAAACAATATTAAATATATAGAGATATGAGGTTAAGTCTGATTTACTTAATTTCATAGAAAAAGGGTAATGTATTTCGTATCTTTTGTCAATATTATTGTTCAATATTTTATGTGGAGGAATATGTGAATAAACCTGATAAATGCATGTCTGAAACCACCCATAATGTGTAGTGGTTAGCGTTCTGATGCGCTTGGGTTCAAATTCCGAATAAGGATTGGTTGTTTCCGTGTCGTCCCCCTCATAGGGAGCAATGCTGGCTTTCCTATATGGGGCTCCCATAATAAGTAACCAGTAAATCTTGTTGAATAACAAAAGGTGAATGCCTGAAAACAAAGTCCCCCTGCATTAGAGAAAAAAAATTTCAGGCAGTCTCTTCTAACGAAACTACCGCGGGTTATTAACGTAGGATTTCTTATCGTTGCTTACCTCCTTTGTATGCATATATGTATGTGTTATGTATATATTTATCTATCTATCTATATATATATATATATATATATATATATATATATATATATATATATATATATATATATGTCAAACTTTTGACGCATCTTGGTAATTTTTTGTTTAAAAGTTTACTGCTTGTCTAAGCGATAGACTGTGTTTGACGCTCTCCCAAAATTATAACTTGCGTGGACGGACGGACGGACAGTTTTAGCGTCTGAAATTTTCCTTTCCGGAGGACCGTTGTGGAGGAACGTGATCCTACGTTAAAAATATGTTTGAATGAAACTTTTCACACTGAAGGAATAAAAATAACTTGCACAAACCAACAGCTTAATTCAACTTCGTACTCGTATTATATGTGTAATGCAGTAATTTTTTTTCTATTCCTAATGCGGAGGTACTTGTCGTGAGACATTCGTTATTTGTTATCCACCTTGATAACAAATGGTGGTTTTTGACCCACCATTTGTTATCAAGTCTTGCTGGTTACTTTATTGTGCGAGCACCATTTAGGTGAGCCAGCATTGCTCCCTATGAGGTCACAACACGGTAACGATTAAGCCTTTCTAGATTTGAACCCAAGCCCACTGCATGAAAGCTCGCGACGCTAACCATTATACCATGTGGACGGCGTGTTGGTATAAGATGTAGTATGCATTCGACAAGACAAAATTGAATTACTCTATTGTGGAGCTAGATAGCCGCTTCTTGAGTTAACATGAGTAATATCCACGTTGCATGAGGGTGTCTGTTTAAAAATCCGTAAAACACATCAAGATCACACACAGATCACTATTATTGAGAATGTTTAAAGAATGTACTCGGTTGATATACAGAAGGTCGTCCGCACTTTATGGAAACGATTTTGTAATTTATTTTGTCGTTTGCATTTTGAGATAAAAATCTGGAAACTTCAGAATAATCGTCCGCTACTGTATTGTTTTGATTGGAATGTAATATAAAAGATTTATTTTTAAAATGACTCCTAAAATTGATAGATGGCTCAACGGTTACATAACTGCTCTTTCCGAGGAGAAATATTCATAAAAACAAATTATAAAGCGGTGTAAAAATCCCGGTTATGGCATTTCACAAAAAGGTATTTATAATATATTAAATTTGAGACGAAAAAGTGTCTAAAACCGTGACCACGAAACCTCATCCTAATACTGTTCGAAGGCAGGTAAATATAAAGAAAATAAAGTCTCTGATCCTAAAAGAACATTCGCCGACTCAAAGATCGATTGCATCGAAACTAGGAATGCCTTAAGGCACTGTAAGTAAAATCGTTCATAAAGATTCGAAGTTAAAAGATGAGTTTAAACCTACGGTTCGTTTGCTTTTTCCAAAGCATATTGCTGAAAGAAAAACAAATTGTAGAAAATTATATGAAAAACCCCTAGCTGCTGAAAAATGAAAATTTGTGGTAACACTCGATGGGGCATGGGTGTATTTAAGTGACTGTAGTAAAAAAATATCACTTTTCTATTGCTCAACTGACGGGAATGACCGTACGAAATTTCATCGTCAGTGTACAGAAAAGTTCCCAAAGGGATTCATGGCAGTTGCAGGATTTTGTTACAACGGCAAATAGAAAATAAAAAAAGTCGCAGGTAAAGCCAAAACTAATTCACTCTACTATCAGCAGAATATTTTAGAACCAATTTTTGAAGAACAAATTCCAGCCTTTCATGGAAAGAGTATTGAAAAAGTTGAGCTTTATATGGACAAAGCCTCTAGTCACATTTTAAATCAACTGCCACTTATTTAGCAAAGAAAGAATCAGAAACAAGAATAAATTGTATCCCATTGAATGAAATACCTGTAAAATCACCCGACGTTTCTCCAGTGGACTTTTATGATTTCGGTTTATTAAAACGAGCCTTAGGAAAACTGCAAGGACACTGAATGGACTTTGGAAAACAATCCATGATGAATGGAGTAAAATTGACATGACTGTAGTAAGAAAAAGTTTACTTGCATGGAAAATTCGAGCTAGAGCTATTGTCAAGAACCATGGCTATAAGATAGAAGCAAATCGCCGCAAAAAATACGACATTTATACAAAAAACTTAACTATAAAAATCGTTTTAGTAGAGTGCGAACAAACTTCTGTATTTTCGTTTTGTTGGTTTAGAGAACAACAATCATCTGCATTGTTGTAACCCGAAGCCATGTCGGCTTCTAAAACGAAACATTGCTTCTTTAAAACTTTCCGTTTATCTCGACAGTAGTGTGATTACGATAAATTCATAATACATAGACAAAAATGTGAAAAATAAACGTTGTGGCTGACTTCCAAAGGAAGTAAATTTCCAAACACTAGTAAAAATACATTCATGTATCTGCCTATTGCAGCTTTAAATGTGGCCATACACATGCAAGAAATACTCAAGCAAAAAGTCTTCGGGATTCCCTTGTGGATTTCCTTAACTGAACCCTTGCGCACACTCGTGCAACACATGCGTACAAGTGAAATGTTTTCCAATCGGGATTTCTGGGACTGTACAGTCCTCCACCGGTCTCAAGGTTTCCCCACTCACGACGGGGAAATCCTCAAGGTTTGGACTGCGCAGTCAAAACCTCAAGAATTTGCTCTACGTGTATGGATAACATATACGTAGGGAACAGTGACGTGGCATTATTCGTGTCGTTGTATGGAAAAATATTTCAATAGTGTTAAAAATAAAGAAATTTTAATTCACTGGTGCAAATTAAACAGTAAAAATAAAAATTTTAATTAAAACCCCATTTATGCCTGCCAATAGCACCTAACTATTGAGATACGCAATAAATACATTTTCTCGGCAATGACTTTTGAAGGCCTGCAACTGAAAATAGGAGCTTTTACCTGAAATTCCCCATGCATTCATATGCATTCATCTTCATAATATTTCTCCATTCGTATTGAAATTTTTTTGAGAAAAAGGTTTTAATACTGCGATATTAAATACCACAGCTTGCTATGTATTAAAATACTCTCAGAATTAAAAAAATGACAAATATAATACTATCGAACATTTTAAAGCATTAATCAATAAAGTTCCTTTAGTAAATAAATTTTATGTTACATCTTTATTCTTGTTATTATTATTTTATCAACAGTATTGTAAATAGAAAAAAAAATCAGGTAGTCTGTTCTAACGAAACTACCGCGGGTTATTAACGTAGGATTGCTTATCGTTGCTTACCTCTTTTGTATGAACATTGTATATGTATGTGTTATGTATTATATATATACTAGCCATTGTCTCTGTATAACACTTTCGGGCTGTACTCATCTTTCAATTGAAGCCCTCAGTAAACAAACAGCCGGCTAGGCTTAATTTCAATTTCAGATGTGGATCAGAATTTTTTTCTTACCTAAAAAATAATTTCTCCATCAAATCACGTTTGTTCAGCCTATATTTCTATAAAACATTCAGAACTAAAAATAATTGGATGTATTTAGCTGTATATTTAACAGTTTTTAAAAATCTGTTTACTTTTGCGATGAATTCTGAAAGCAAACAAACTTGAATGTGAATGAATCAAGTAGCTCAAGTATTCATATCGCGTAGTGAGCTGTAAAAATCTGGATGGCAGTCTACTACTCCAATCGCATGAAAAACTAAATAAATAAAACATAATGAAAGGGTTTGCTTTTACAAGGTGTGGATTAAATGCAATATTGTTAGATAATTCGGGATATCTTTTAACTTTCATATACTTTTTCCATTATTACGTCATTATTAGTATTATGACGTCAAAATGACGGGTTACCTTCTAGTATATATATAATATGTATGTATGTATGTATGTCAAAATTTTGACGCATCTTGATAATTTTCTGTTTAACTGTTTACTGCTTATCCAAGCGATAGACTGGGTTTGGCGCGCTGCCAAAATTATGACTCGCGAGGACGGATGGATGGACGGTTTTAGCGTCTGAAATTTTCCTTTACGCAGGACAGTTATGGAGGAACGTAATTCTATTTTAAGAAAGACATTTTATCCCAGGCTTTTGATAACTGCATCACGCTATATTAGAGCAACTTCTCAAGTCATCCATCTTTACGAGATTCAACTCTTTCACGAATATCCAGAATAAAAATAATCTGTCTTTTGTTAAAACCAAATTATCTAAATTATTTCTTTCAACTAAATGAACATTAACACAACTGAAAAATTCCATATAACTATTATAATACCTGAGTATTTATAAACTATTTTGATATCTCAAAAAAATTAATGATTAGTTAGGTAAATATCCTGAAAATTAATTTAAATTAAACATTCTATTCTTCAAAAGTAATGTTTATAATTTTTGAAAATACATCATTTACGTCTTCATTAACAACTGCTCTTAAATCCAACTCATCGTGAATAATTATTAAAAATGTTTACATAGATCTGTGCTAAACCAAGCATATCTATACACAAAAGCCTCAAGGTAGTATTCTAATCAAGATATATTTTAAGAAAATACTGCTGCATGTTTAATGGTATATTTTTAAGAGCATTTTGAAGCTTGCTAGCTAATTAATCTTTCCTCCACAAAGCTTTTGCAAAAATCTTTCCTCGGAAATGCTTATCTTCTCGGTTACATTCATTAACTTTCCTTTTGCCTGAATGATAAGTCTTTGAATATTCAACAAAATATTTCACTTCAATGCTAGCCATAAATAAGTAACACAGATCGGTAATTGTTTTAACAAGAATTCAATTACGCTTTCAAAAATTCATTGCTTCACTTCCGGTTAATGATATATCACTTTTCATTAATGGAAATAATTATTTAATGCGAAGTAATGAACTATAAATAACACTGGATGGGATATTTTTGCGTTCCAGTAAGTAATTAGGGATGTTTCACGCTTCTGAGTGTTACTGAAGCAAAAAAAAAATATTCAAAGCTATTTCTCATTGTATTTTAATAAGTACTTTAATCATGCAGCCTCTGTAAGTTAAAATAGAGGTTTAAAGGGGGGAAAAGGTTGAAAATAAAAATTTATTAGTTGTCTCTAACTTTCCTTATTTTTAAATTCAATGGCAGGTTTTTAATGATGTTATATTCTAATCATAAAAAATATGTTTGTTAAAACGTGTATGAATATTGATCGTCATAGAACACATATACACAGTAATTAAACTGCATTGTCAAAGTACACGCATATACATGGTTATTAAACTGCATTGTCAAAGTACACGAATATATACACAATTATTAAACTGCATTGTCAAAATACTACTTATTACACAGTTATTAAACTGCATTGCCAAAGTACACGCACATACATAGTAATTAGACTGCATTGTCAAATTACACACACATACATAGTAATTAAACTGCATTGTCAAAGTACACACACAGACACAATTATTAAACTACATTGCCAAAGTACTACGCAAATACACAGTTATTAAACTGCATTGTCAAAGTACTACACATATACATAATTATTAAACTGCACTACCAAAGTACTACACAAATACATTTATTAAACTGCATTGTCAAAGCACTACACATATACACAGTTTTTAAACGTCATTGTCAAAACACTACACATGTACACAGTTATTAAACTGCATGGCCAGAGTACTAAACATATACACAGTTATTAAACTGCTGATATAACTCCATTAAATGATTGACATAATATTTTGTAGTACGTTTCATGCTTATAGTAAACTGCACTACCAAAGTACTACACAAATACATTTATTAAACTGCATGTCAAAGCACTACACATATACACAGTTTTTAAACGTCATTGTCAAAACACTACACATGTACACAGTTATTAAACTGCATGGCCAGAGTACTAAACATATACACAGTTATTAAACTGCTGATATAACTCCATTAAATGATTGACATAATATTTTGTAGTACGTTTCATGCTTATAGTACCTACTTTAACTATCAGATGCGAAAAAGAAGGAATTCAAAAAAAGGAACAGTAGACTTAGTTTAAATGTTCCCTAGAAGCAAGGATCCGAGAATAAATTGTAGCTCTGAAAATGCTCTAAATGCCGTTCGTTGCCTTAAATGTTCCCAATCTAAAAAAACTAAATGTCTCATCCTTTAAAAAAATTGTATATTTTAAACTATGGATTTATTCATAACTTATACCCTTACCCAATGCACTTTTAATGTATTGGAAGTTTCAAAACTGCCAGGTTTCGAGATATAACCGAGGTTATATAACTGAAACGACTACTGTCAACGATCGTAATTTTATAGATAGTTAAGCTATAATTTGGTCTATCAATGATTTATTTTGGAAGAACAAGAGTGATACGCCGAAGTAATGTATATATGAAAATACTAGCTGAAAACCCGCACTTCGCTACGGAGTACACTCAAATTAAATACAACGGTCAATGTATGCAATTAATGCCAAAAATAAATAAATATATATATTTATAATAAATGCGACGATCAATGTATACAATTGATGTAATATATATATATATATATATATATATATATATATATATATATATTTATAAAAAATCGTAAGGGATATTTAATTTTTTTTGGATAATATCCAATCGTCTGCTGCATTAGAAAGAAAAAAAAATATTTCTTGTCTATTTAGTTGTTATGCACGTGACGATAAATTTATTTAAAGTACCAGAAAAAGAAATCACGTTATAAGCCTTTAATAAATTAAATTCAAAAAATTAATCTTTAAAAATTCACCAAAAATCAGAAAATCGAGGTCAAGGTTCGAAAAAGATTTCATTTTAAACGAATTTTTAGGATCTTTCTCGTGATATAAATTTTCTAACCCTCAAATTATCACTTTAAATGCAAACTTAAAAAAAGTTACAAAAACAGCTTAAAATTTAATTTTAAAAAATCTAAGAAGAATTTTTCAAACATCTTTCTTGGTGTCACCCCTACACCATAAAAAGAATCACCATGCAAAATTTCAGCCCTTTAGGTCCAGCGGTTTGGTCTGTGCGTTGTATGCCAGTGAGTCAGTCAGTTACGGGACTGTTTGATATATATAGATGTATGTATATAAATAGCATAATGAAGAGAGAAATCATAAAAGAAAACACATACTCAAAGACGATTCTAACATATTCTGGTGTTAAAGCTAAATATTTTTTAAAGGTAAAAATACCTCAAACACTGTTAGACCGTCACCTTTTCTTGCTTTTTGTCATTCTAAAACCAGTGTTTCGGAGTTGAAATGAGCATGGAAGAAACTTTGTTTGTTTTCAAATACCATACCTCTATTTCTTCCCCTTTCTTTTTAAGACCAACGACACAGGATGTTGGCGCGATATTGGATATCTTCCTCAATAATTTTTTTCTGAGGTTCCTATATTATTCTTTCTTACTCTTGATGACCACTGAAACGGAAGCTTCTGAAACGGGCGTAGAACCCACGTCTTGTACGCTGGAATTCTACGAAGTTAGGTATAGAATGTTTTATGTGATTCCATGAGAAAAATTGAGAACATTTCTTGCATTTCTAATAAATAATTTTCTCGTTTTAAACAGAAGTAATTCTTTACCTTCGAAATATAATATTTTGTTGTAGTGAACGAAGCACATAAGAAATGTGGCTTTAAACAGTTCTTTAACTGCAACGTTCATACTTTGAAAAATAAAACCGTTAGAAAACCCTCCGGCAGGACTAAATGCTTGCTAAAAAATACTTCCGTAGACTACAATGGATTTAAAGTTTATCTCCTTTTAGATTTCGAAAGGCATTAAATTTGTCTGCCTAGACATTCTTTTCTTCGACAAAAAGGAAAGAAATGGTGTAAAATTTAGACAGCTGGTGAAAAGGAAATCCATCATTAAATTTCGTTTCGTCTATACTATATAGTCTATAGCATTCATTAATAGTAATGTTAGACTGAAGAAGTTATTCCCGGACCTTAAAAAATTCAGTGGCTTTATTTGGTTGAGGAAAATTACCGACTTTCTTTTTAATTCATTCTTTTTCATCAGTGAAAACACATAACGGGGAGCCAGACATATATATATATATATATATATATATATATGTGTGTGTGTGTGTGTGTGTGTGTACGTATGGACACATAGATAGATATGTATGTATGTGTAGTTATGTATATACCTTATTTTTTTCACTTTATGCTATATTTACGATGATAAAATGCTAAATTTTTAGCTTATATTTGAAAGATAAGTTGGTTTTCCAGACGCAAATTTTTTAAAAAGTAACAGAATTGTTTTAATGGAAGTTTATTAACCATTACATTTATGGGTGTTTAATTTTCTTCTTTGGTCGAACAAAAATATTCTTATTAAGTTATTAATGATCATCCCCTGTATATAATTAAAAATGAAATAAAGTTATGAAAAATAAAAAAATAATAATAATTTCTTTAAATTTAGAAAAGACTGAAATTTAACTCCCATGATATTAAATTTATGTATTGGTAAATGCTTTTCTTTATTAGTGTAATTTAATGATACGTGAAACAGGTAAAAGCATATTTTCGCCAAAAAAAAAATTCTTACATAAAATAAATAAAAATTCATTTTTTAAAAATATTTTTACTGCATTTGGAAATTACACTTGACTTACCTTAATGACTTAGAAAAAGCCAAACCTTCCATGACTGACATTGCCCTAGTGAATGGGAAATCTCATTGACTGGAATTTCTGCTATGAATGAATTAAATCATAATTTTAAGATCCATTCTGGCCTAAATTTATAATGAAGAGGCGAAGGCATATCCTGTAAAATATTCAGGATGAAATATTACCGCCATATGAATGCAGTTGAAAGGAATGTCATTGAGTTTACGAATTGTCTGGAATAAACCAATAACACAAAGCTTTACAATACTGAATTTAATGGTAGTGAGTTTTACTAAGTTTAGAATATCACGATAAAATGCTTATACGTCTATATACATTACCATCATGCTTTTCTCTGCCATCTATTGATCCAAAAATCTTAAGGGAAGGTTATAGTATAAATTTTTAATAGTTTTCTGTAGTCGTAAATTTTAAGAATGTTTTCAAGGGACTTGTTTTAAATTGTGTTAATATATATTCAAAAATTCTCTAAAGCGAGTATAGTATATACGTTCAGGTAATTAAGAGAGTAATCAAAGTAAAAGTTTGTAAAATATTCAACTGCGAACACCGTAATTATTTGCAGTTTTTCAGACAATGTAATTTTAATGACTTAGTTGTCAAGAACGGTTTCGAGCTGAGCATATTATGTGATGATATTGATATCCACAGGTTTCTGCTTTGAGGTCCCATAGGGCCTTGTATTATATAAAATGTTAAATACAGTGATTTCCGCTTATAAGAATCACGTTCGTTATTACTGTTTTTGATTCTTATAAGCGGTTGATTCTTATAGCCGAAATTTAGGTTTTTGGACAGGAACACACACATCTATATATACATATATTAGATAATTTACTATAAAATACTCTTTAGTTTATATTAATTATCTTTTATTAAAATTATTTTTATAATTTTAAAAATACAACTTAATTTCTAGACCTATAAGTAGATACACATGATTATAGTAAGAGAAGAAAAAAATCCAATATTTGTTACAACATACCTACTTAACAGTTTAACATGTCAACCACAGGAAGGGTGCAAGAAAAAGTTTTCTATGGCAGTTTGTCTTAATGAAGTTTTCAGGAGGCTGTTTATACCACTTTCAATACCAATAGTCTCAGTCGAAGATTCACCTTCTGGCTTACGTTTTACGGTTTGATAACATGCTGAATCTACTAATGTCACGTTCTTCTAAGTGATAGTGGACACTTCCCGAAGATTTATGTGTTTCAGAGTTCAGGAAGCCGCAACCAGGATGTGGGATGTGGTAAAAAAGAGTCCCTGTCTTTGTTTGTCAGTGGAGAAAAGTGAAATCGGATCCGCACGGTTAGGATGCCCCTGGGTCATGCTAATAGGACAGTGTTTAACTAAAGCGTTTAAAGGGAAACTATTATGTTATGTCTAACAAAAAAAAGGGGTGCATTTTACAACTGTATTCCATCCCATCTTATCGCATCTTCTTTTAAAAAGAATAAAGAAAGAACTTCGTACCTTTTGAGGGTTTAAGTGGCTTTTTTGGAAAAATGAAAGGAAAGCGAAAAGTGTAAACTGATTCTTAAAACCGGTGGATTGATTCTTTAAAGCGAAAATTTTAACATGGAAATAATACATTTGTTTTGGCTTTTGCGATATTGATTCTTATAAACGGTTGATTCTTATAACCACTGATCACTATAAGCGGTGGTTAATGTATTTGTATTACTTCAATGTATTACTTTGTGCTTGTTAAATTAAAAAGTATAGAAAAAGACTGGAACTCGAAGTTTCTGAAACATTTTCTTCAGTACTAACAGTTGAGCACATTTAATGTCTAAATCATTCGCAGGAGCCATATATGATGACAAGGTCTTATAGCCACAAAGCCGGCATTTCCCCAATTAAAAAAACGGGGCGAGGAATATTCCATTTATTATTTCATTTTATCTCGTGATCACCATATCGTTTTGGGGTCAACGCTCCAGGATGTAGCCCACGCAAGTTTTATTATATTTCGAAACATCTGTTTATATTTCGCTTTGATTTTTTTTTTCTCTGGATGTTTGCCTGGTGTTTCTTTCTTGCTCTATTCATCTGCCTGGCCTTTTCCTTTCTTATTTACTTTTGTTTGGAGGCGAATAACGCCGCATTTTAACCTTACATAGCTAACTTTCAATTCGATAACTGATTATTTTTCCCGCCAACACTGACGATCTTCTCTCAGGAATTCAAAGTGTCTCAAAAATATCAATGCCTCTAAAGATATATTTGAATTTCCGAAATTTAGGAAAAACAAAAAAATCTTTACACATGTTGTGCAGACTGATATACCAGTGTCTCTGCACTTCAACACTTTGTAGAGAACTCCTTGAGAATACAAAAATTGGCAGCTCATTTAGTATTCTAAACAAGTTAAGATTTCACAAGGTTTTGAGTGACACATATTTTCGTACTCAGGGTAATATTTTAGTACTAAAATTTGTAAAGTACAGAAACGTTGGATATTTAGTACTTAGTTACATTTGGACGAGCAGCGTACGCAGAAATTTTCAAAGTGTGGGGGGGGGGTTGCTATGAAAGAGTAGTTTTGAGCAATCAGTGCAAAACTTAAACCTAATTAATTAATATAAGTAATCAGGACAAATGGGAGGGTTGAACCCCCATCACCCTCCCCCTGCGTGCGCCACTGATTTGGACCTACATTGTGTGCGAATCTGTAAATTCCATGATTTTAACCTCAATAAGCAAAAACGAGTACATCTTTGTGAGAAATTTAGCTTATACACTATAAATAATGCAGACATTGTTTATCCTGGAATTCTTTTACCTGCATAGAAATAATTTCAAAGCTTATCTTTACTTATATCGACACTGCTATAAATCTCTAAATAAAACGATAAATAACTTACATTCAAATCATTGCAACACTTTTTCAACTTAACCATATCCTATGAAATCAACTATAACTATATATATATATATATATATATATATATATATATATATATATATACTATATATATATATATATATATATATATATATATATATATATATATATATATATATATATATATATATATATATATATATATATATACATATATACAGTGGATGATCGGTTAACGAACAGTTCTGACTGCGAACAATTCGGATAACGAACACTTTCACGAAATGTTTTTGTGTTCGGATAACGAACTAAAACGAATTTTACCGAATACCTCTATGACAAAAGGTGGAAAAAAGTTTCTAGTAGTCCAAGGACAACCAAGGGTTGGTTCAGTGAGTTTGTCTAATAATTCTAATCAAGAAGTCTACAAACGATAAAATTTTAGTTATAAACATTTATTTTACATGTATGTACAGCCCATAAAGGGGGTTTACAAATTGCCACTAATATAAGAGCCATGCTTACATGGAGAAGTTCCATCTAGTCGAATTCTAAAAACGGCGGGGGCGCTGCTTTCTACGTCATGCATTTCGTCACAACCTCTCGTCGGAGCTCGGAGCACACGACACGGTCACATACTGCGTAGTTTGCGCCGAGACTTTGTGAATTGTACACGTAACCTTTATGTACGCTAGTTGGTTTCTGCCCTTCTGTATTTTTGTATATGTGCTTTTTTGAACCCCTTATAAAAAATAAAATAAAATAAAAGTAAAAATATTAGAAAATCTGGCAATATTATGAGGCCTAAAAAAAGTGGAGTGTCAAGAACTGAGCTCACCATAAAAACCAAGCAAGATATTATAGCCAACGTAGAGAGTGGGCAGAAGATATCTGATGTTGCTAGGCAATATGGCTTGAACAGGTCTATAGTAGGCACAATCTTAGCTAAGAATGATATCATCAAGAGGAATCAAGCAGATAAAGGAGTAACGAAAATCACATCTGAGAAGCAAAGATGTGCGATCCATGAAAAAATGGAGAGGTTGCTTTTAGTTTTGATAAACGAAAGGGAAATGAAAAGAGATGTAACTACTATGGCCATCATTCAAGAGAAGGCTAGAGAAATGTTTGAGAAGTTGAAGGAATAAACTCCAGGTTCGTCATCCGAGTAGTTAGAATTTAAGGCTACCACTGGCTGGTTTGCAAAGTTTAAAAGGAGTTAAACATGTGGTAATGCATGGTGAGTCTGCTAGTGCAGATAAAGAAGAAGCTGAGAAGTTCTGTCTCAAATTTCAAGAATTCGTTGAAAAAGAAGGGTATTGTCCACAACAAATTTTCAATTGTGATGAAACAGGTTTGTTTTGGAAGCGCATGCCGAACTGTACCTACATCACAAAAGATGAGAAAAGTTTTCCTGGGCATAAACCCATGAAAGACCGATTGACGTTACTTTTGGGAGCTAACGCTAGTGGTAATATGAAGCTTAAACCACTTCTCGTTTATCACTCTGAGAATCCTAGAGCATTAAAAAAAATTTCATAATCAAGAAAAGACTGTCAGTGATGTGGAGATCAAATCAGAGGGCATGGGTCACACAGGTTCTTTTCAAAGAATGGCTGTTTGAAGTTTGGGCTCCCAGCATCAAGGACTAACTTGAGACCAATGACTTGCCATTGAAAGCACTGCTGCTATTGGACAATGTACCAGGACACCCAAAGGACTTTGAAGATAATTTGCTGATAGACTTTACCTGGCTGACAGTTCAGTTTCTACCTCCGAATACGACTTCGTTGATTCTGCCAATGGATCAGGATGTTATTGCGGGTTTCAAGAAATCGTACACTCGCTCGCTGTTTCGTCGGTGTTTCGAAGCATGCCAATTATCCTTAACAATGACATTAAAAACGTTTTGGAAAGAAAAAAAGACATTCTTGAAGCTGTCCGACTCATTCAAAAGGCATGGTCAGAACTCACTCGACGACAGTTGATTTCTGCTTGGCGAAAACTGTGTCCATCTTGTGTTCAGGGAGACGGAGATAATGCCCCTGAAATTATGAATGAAATTGTGACAATTGCGAAAGATCTGGAATTAGAGGTGAACGAGGATGACTTTGAAGATCTCATAATGGAACATGAAGATGAGCTAACGAAAGAAGAACACCAAGAAATCTTGAATGAAGAACAACACCAGCGAAATGTATCTCCTTCAGAAAAAGGGGAAGACGAAGGAGGACCAATTTGCTATTAAAAATCTTTTAAAGAAGTGGGAGGATGTCAGAGAAACGGTCTTTGAATGGCACCCAAACCAATCCGATGTCAGTAGCGTTGGGGATCTCTACAACGACAATGTTATTAATCACTTCCGGAAAATTCTGAAGAAGAGAGAAAAGCAATCGACATTGGGCAGGTTCTTTAACGACCCATTAACAAAAAAAATTATTGATTAATGTGCAAGACTGTATTATTTTGGTAAAAAATAAACTTACTAAGAAATTATAAATAAATATATATATATTATTTAATTTAATTTTTTGGGTCTCCAGGACTAATTAATCGAAGTCCCATAAAACTCTACGGTAAATCAATGATCGGTTAACGAAAATTTCGGTTTACGTACATAGTCTTGGAACGGATTATGTTCGTAAACCGATCACCCACTGTATATATATATATATATATATATATATATATATATATATATATATATATATATATATATATTCATTTTTCATCCGATTGAAAATGAACAATGCTTCAGATGAGATTAAACATGAACTCTTTTAATGGGGTAAAATCTCACTGTGTGATCAATATAAATAATTAAGAACTGAATATCATATTTAGACCTTTATACGTTAACTGTTAGGAAGCTTTCAGTGCTTTTGCTTAGAGAATATATTATTCTTTTAGAACGGATTCATATCGGGTATTTGACTCTTCACATAAATGCATTTTTTTCGGATTCTAGTCTCTTTTGATAAAAACTTACATTTCTTGACAGAAATTGCATCATAAACATCTACAATACACTTAGTGTTTAAAAGGGCATGCAACACTTCTCTTAGTTTTCACCTTATTTATTCAGCATAAATTTGAATAATGCAAAGCCCATAAATAGTGAAAGTCTTCATTTCTCTAACAAAGCGTTTCAAAAACCAAAATGTCAAATATGAGAATTTCAGAAACGTATCAAATTCAATTGTGTGTCTGGACTGAAATTTGCATGTTGAAACCTGCATTTATTTTACTTCTGTCAATGCGGAATAATATAAATTTTCAATGAACTCATGAAAAAAATTGTATATTTTGGCCTTTCATTGATAGATGATAGATGCTATTATTGAAATTCTTTAGAACAGAAAATTAATTCTATGCTTTTTAGTCTGCGTATACGAAATACAGGAATTTTCTTCCCAATACAAAATTTTACAAGATTCATAGTGTCGTCAGAAATACAATTTGATATTTGATACATTTATATTTGATATTTTTATAAAGTGTCACGGAGAACTTCATCTGCCACTATTCTATATTCAAACGTCCGATTTGCTTTTAAATTTTCTGACTTGAAAATTTTAAGTATAATAAGGCTTTATCAGAACTAGAAATTCTAGAAATTTGCAATCTATTGTAACAGATCCATTCCTTGGACCAACAGTAGAACATTCAGTGTTGCAGATAGTCACACGTAGGTCCCCCACTAGCAACGAGAGAATAGGTATGCGCTAAAAAGGCGATGCCTGACAAAAATGATGGTTTATATTCCGTGGTATGAGACTATCTCTTGAAACGGGAAATTTTAACAATTGAAGAAAGAGTCCCCGATTGTACTGTCCGATGGCAAGACCACAGAATGGTCCTATAGATTTCACAGAATCTTGAGTGTTAAGAGCCGACTGCTGGCTCTAGCACCAAAACCAAATGGGTTGCCAACAATTAATGCCCCAGATACCAAGGACGAAAAAAAGTCATCTGGTCTGAGAACGCCATGGTTTCAGTGACCAATAAGAAGATCAGGAGACGCCGTTCCCCCCCCCCCCCTGAAAATCGAGTAGGTTAACTGGAGATTGATTCTCCAGGGAGAGAGATGAATAGAACTGCAAGAGTGCAAACGGTCGTCTCAGAGTGGCGAGGAATCCACCAGATCCAGAGAATCCTACCCCAGAGATCGATTAAAAATCATGAAACGAAAGAGAACGCTGTTCTCTCAGAGACTTACGTCCGTTGGCTGCAAGTTAGAGATTCGATCTGTACCTATCCCCAATCTGCTCCGCACGGTGCATAACCGTCTTTGTATAGTCATTCTTCTTGTTAATAAATATAATTAATTGGTAAAGACAATACTCGGAAACTTCAGTACTATTCTGTGACTATTCACGCTACCCGTCGAATTAATACGACGTCCCACTATACTAGTTACTCAGATTTAGAGGTCTAGATTATCTTTATCTGCTTCCTTGAAAACTACTTGCATATAGATGAGTCTTCTAATATTCCAGTTACCTGCTTTCTTCTAATTATTGGATTTGATTCCTTTATTTCTTAAATCCATTTAATTATCCGGGTCTCCATTCTTTCATTTCAACCCCATTTGTTTTGTGTTTTTTCGTTTGTCGGTCGTGTCAGTTCATTTTGTTATTCGGGTCTCTATTCCTCTATTTCAACCCCATCTGAGTTGTGTTTTTTTGTTGTCGGTCGTGTCAATTCATTTTGTTATTCGGGTCTCTATTCTCTTATTTCTACCCCATCTGGGTTGTGTTTTTTCGTTGTCGGTCGTGTCAATTCATTTTTTTTTATTATCCGGGTCTCTATTCCCTTATTTCAACCCCATCTGGCTTGTGTTTTTCATTTGTCGGTCTTTTCAATTAATTTTTTTTTATTCGGGTCTTTATTCCCTTATTTCAACCCCATTTGGCTTTGTGTCTTTTCGTTGTCGGTCGTGTCAATTCACTTCGATATTCGGGTCTCTATTTCCTTATTTCAACCCCATCAGGCTTTGTGTCTTTTCGTTGTCGGTCGTGTCAATTCAATTCGATATTCGGGTCTCTATTCCCTTATTTCAACCCCATCTGGCTTGTGTTTTTTCGTTGTCGAACGTGTCCCTTTGAGGGAGCCAAATTTCTCTTCCCATGTTCTTCTTGCAAAAGAATCTCCTATCACACTTCAGTTGCCGCTTACCCCAACGTTCTTCTGAAAATTTCTGTATTTCCCGTTTTATATTAAAGAGTTGATGAACGCCACATTTTTTAACTGTCCATATTCTCTGTAGTCTATAGTTTCTATTAGAAGCCATTGTCTTAATTACACATAACGTCCCTCCCCTGAAGAAAAACTTATAATAATTAGTCAATATAAAACTATTTCCCATCATAATTTTTATTGTAAAAATTTTTATTGTATATATTTTAAGAAGTTCCGTGTTTTTGTTAGTTTAATGACATATCACAAAATACTTTGACATATTCTCGTCTAGAAAGCGGCTGAAATATGAGGTAAAAGATGAGTAACTCTTTCAGCTTTATTTCAGTATTTTTCTGTCATTTCTAAAACACTACAATAAAGTAATCAGTTGCTGTAATATAGAGAGATAAATAATAAAATGTACTCAGACACCTTAAAGTAAGTTGAGGCAAACAACTCAACCTCAACTCAGTATAGAATTATATACAGTTTCACATCTATTTTTAGGTTATAAATGTCTTTATATGAATCCTTTTTCATTCAAGTTACATAAGCTATGAGAATAATATGTAATTTCAACTTAACATTTATATATTAAATGAAAAAAATTAATAACGTTGATGTCTTTGCTTGCTTGTGAAAAAGCTTTTTATTTCGTTATATATGATATATTGTATGATTTTTTTAGTTATAATAGTATATTGTTTTCAGCCTGTTAAACTAATGAGTGGATTTACTTCTCTTTTTTTCGAGTTTTATGCTTGTTGTTTCATTTTACTTAAATATCATACGCTATTTATATCATTCTTTAACGTTTCTTAAAAGGTTTTTTTTTGTCCCTGCCCATTTTAATAATGGGCAGTGTCATAAGAAAAATGTTTTGGAAAGATTTTTAATATCTCAATAAAAAAAACCAAACTGAGTTTTTATGCATTTCGTATGGATTTTACAATTTTAGAAATTGACATTGACGTAATAAATTTGGCAGTAACAGGCTATGAATACAGTTCGTTTCCAAAAGAAATTATAGCGCGAAAAATATGTGATATTTATATTGACATCTCTATTCAATATCTTTTGAATTAAGGGATGATTCAAATATGTGTTTGTTTTCTTAAATTTGAGCGACAGAAAACTTTTGTTTTTCTCGTGAAGAAAATCCTTTAAAAGCTTAGATACCGTGTCTCAAAAGATATTTAAAAATACAAAAGATCGTTCGCACTTTATAGAAAAGATTTTGATAGTTAAGGTTTATGTATAAATGCCGTATTTTTTGCGTCGATTTGCTTCTATATGATAGCCACGGTTCTTGACAATACCTCTAGCTTGAATTTTCCATGAGAGTAAACTTTTTCTTAGTACTGTCATGTCATGTTCTTCAAAAATTGGTTCTAAAATATTCTGCTGATAGTAGAGTGACTTAATTTTGGCTGTACATAAGACTTTTTTGATTTTTAATTTGCCGTTGTAACAAAATCCTGTAACTATCATGAATCCCTTTGGGAACTTTTCTGTACTCTGACGAAGCTATTTCGTACGGTCATTCCCGTCAGTTAAGCAATAGAAAATTGACCATTTTTCATTACAGTCACTTTAATACACCCATGCCTCAGCGAGTGTTACCACAAATTTCCTTTTTTCAATGTTAGGTTTTTTAATATAATTTTCTACTGTTTGTTTTTCTTTCAGCAATATGCTTTGGCAAAAGCAGATAAACTTTAGGTTTAAACATCTTTTTTAGCATCAAATCTTTATGAATGATTTTACTTACAGTGCCAAGAGACATTCCTAGTTTCGATGCAATAGATCTTTGAGTCGACGGATTTTCTTTTAGGATCAGAGACTTCACTTTCTTGAAATTTATCTGCGTTCGAACAGTCTTAGGATGAGGTTTCGCGGTCATGATTTCATTTTTAATTTCAGTTAGCCTTTTTTCCCTTTAAAATTTAATATATTATAAATAACTTTTTTTTGCAGTTCCATAACCGTGATTTTTACACCGCTTTATAATTTGTTGGTACGAATATTTCTCCTCGATAAGCGGACTTACGTAACCTTCGAGCCATCTATCAATTTTAGGAGCCATTTTCAAATAAATCTTTTATTTTACATTCCAGTCAAAACTAAACAGTCGCAGATGATTATTCTGAAGTTGCCAAATTTTTATCTCAAAATGCAAATGATAAAAATAAATTACAAAATCGTTTCCATAAATTACGAACGACCTTCTGTAGAATATCTTTGTTTAACGTAGATAATACAATATATTTTGTCATGTATACACATGTTTAAATATATACCTAAATGTTTGTCATGTTCTGTTCATTTTTCAGTTAGAATATGTTGTCTATTATAATGGGTGGTTATTTGTTTTGGAGAATGTTCCGCAATAACTAAATTGTTTATTTTATTCATTAACTGATTACTATCGAGGTAGCTAAATTTGGGGTGTATAGCCAATATATATATATATATATATATATATATATATATATATATATATATAAATCATTCACCATACTACCTGATTAATGCCGTCTTCTTTAATCGCGTTGCGTTTTTATGAATAAAATAATCTAATTACCTGATTGAAATTGCAAATGGATAGATTTATTGAAATTACTAACACACATAAATACATTATAATACATGATACAAGTATTGTCCTAACAACCTTATTTTAAGTCTTCTAATTTTTATAATAACTACAAGTGGACTTCTCTGAGGTATTAATTATCTATATTCTGGATGAGTTCAATTAGGCATATGCAAATTTACAGGATCAATGAACAACTGTCACACGTACCTTTATTGACGCTGCATTCGTAGACCTGGGCACGCGTCAGTAATTCTGATGAACTTCGCACAGTAACAGCATAGGTGGGGGGTATATCCGTTAACTTCTGGCAGACGTCTTTCGTTAAGTCCCCTGGGAGCGGGTATTCACTCTTTCAGCTGGCGCCAGTTCTTGGGACTCTCTTTGTCATCCGTCGGGTCAAGTCACTCTTCACGTAGAGGTGCTCCCAATTCAGGTTCACGTACACGTTCGCTGGGTCACTCCGTCGGACCTCTCTCTTTCGTTCGTCGGGGAATGGCTGTCTCTACTCACCTTCTAGTATCTTTCCTAGGTAAACAAAACCTCTCTCTCTCTCTCTGCATGTAATCTTTATCCCGCTTCTTTTATATCTGTCTCCTGTGCCTCTAACTCCTCCTATATTTTCTTGATTGGGCCCCTATTTTTTGGGGGGAGTTTCCACCCCGCCCTGCTGGAGCATTCCTTCCCATCTCATTACCGCACCTCTTCCGGGGGGGTCGTATTTGATCTCTACCGCTCTCTCCCTTCTTACAGACCTATTCTTCTTCTTGACCGTTTCCTATCTGTCATCTCTTTTCATGTCATACTTTCTTCGTTCCGCCTTACTCGTCTGGCGTTTTTTCATGATATTTCTTTTCATACCGTAACGATCTATTTTTATCAATATTCTCCTTTCAGTATTCTCCTTTCTATGGATTATTATTTTCCCAGCTTGCTTCACCTTCTGACCTATTCACGGGTTCATTCATTATCCTTTTCTGCTCTCTACAATGTCACTTTTACCCGTGACATCTATATTTTATTGTACCTTGTAATGTCAAAAGGTGAGCTCAATGCTTTTTAAAAGCCGTAGCGAAAATTAACATGTCAAATTGATTCAGACTGGTAAATATAGTTTTTCACTAGGCCGGAAAGCATCATGTATCTGTATCGAAAATTAACACATAAGAATATCATGAACTCTTTGATATACAAAAGAGAAACAACAAAAGTTTCTATTTAGAACTATAGGGAGTCACGAAGTTTTGCATGAAAGAAGGAACACAGAGTCGTTGGAACTTGCGCAGAGAGAAAAGATACAAATAAATATATACAGGACAAAAAGGAGGGAAATTAGTAACGAGAAGACGAAATTATAAAAGGTATTAAGAAAAAGATGAAAGTCAATGATGAAATCAGGAATGTGGATATTAGGAGATATTGCACCTTAAAAAAGATCCTGATAGCTTCATAAAGATATACTCATAGGTGGTCCATAGCTTCACAAAGATATAGTCAGCTTACGGGGGTTCGAGTTTGATAAGCAAGTGAAGCAAGATGGTTAAGTCGAAAGATAAAAAAGAGTGAAAATTCATGTCTGGGATGTGTGAAAACGTTACCGTAGATATAACTGCATAGTGGTGTTAATAAACCTTTCGTGACTCAGTCTTCTATTATAAAAGTCTCTTAACGCTGTTTTAATCTTCTCAACGGAAAGGTTTGTCCGTTACCAATTTTCAATTTGAAAAATAGTTGAGACGCACCATTTCCTTATATATTCTGGAGTTTAAAATTATACCAGATAGAAAACCATGCGTTATCTCTGCAACTTAAAGAGTGTTTTCGGCGTAAAAATTATATTTATTTCTATTTAATTGACAGACTGATGTACCGACAGCCGAGTGCCTTTCTAGGCTAACTAATAAAAAGTGTTCGACTGGACTTCGTTCGATTATGGACAAGTGAAACCACTTAGCCCCCGTCGAGTGTTCCAAGGAAATGTACTGCATCTTGTCAATTACTGAAGGACCTGTTATCCTGCTGAACTGTTGATTTGCTTAGAGATCTAACCGTTGAAATGAAGGAATGCGGTTTCTTCGCTTTTCAAGTAAAATACATTTAAGGTCATTTTTTTCCAATGATGCCGAGATCCCCGAGAGAATTTCTTTTAAAAGAGTTTTGTTAAAGTTCAAAGATCGCTTTGATCATTATTCGCAATAGTTGATATCTAATCCATTAGAATAGCAAAAATATTAAGAAAATTAGGGTTCATGAAAGTCATCGATGAAATCAGGAACGTGGATATTAGGAGATATTGCACCTTAAAAAAGATCCTGATAGCTTCATAAAGATATACTCATAGGTGGTCCATTGCTTCATAAAGATATAGTCAGCTTACAGGGGTTCGAGTTTGATAAGCAAGTGAAGCAAGATGGTTAAGTCGAAAGATAATGGAGTTGAGTGAAAATTCATGTATTTGCAAAGTGCATTTTTTTGCAACTGCTTCTACAAACCAGATATTATTTATCCTGCAAAGTGTAAAGACGAACGTAAAGATATGTAGGAGAAGTCAGAGAGAAATTCAGTTGTGTAAGAGGGAAATTTTGAACTGTGATCTTTGTTTCATCGGTTATGCGCTTTCCGATATGTGCTTAAATATGGAGTACAAAGAGAACGAGGCCAAAACCTTTAAAATTTTGAATTTCTTGCCTCGCCTGAATAGTTCAGTCGTCAGACCAGCACACCTCGACTTTTACAAACCGAGGATTGATACCCAGCTTTGCAGTAAAACTACAAATGTGGCAGATTAAAGTTTGTCAAATACAGCAATCAACAGTTATACCACAGCGATAATGGATAGGAACTGACATCGTTAAGAACAAAAGAAATGTGTTAAGATAAACAAGCTATGTTACTGCTCTGAAAAGAGAAAGGGAGCTAAAAAGATGCAAAAAATATATTTTAAACAGAGAAATCTACTCATCAGCGTGATGACTCGATCAGATGATCACTTGTCGAAAGTTTAGGAGACCTTGTTTATCAGCTACCAATCCTAGAATACGGTCATTATAAGCTGTATCAAAATTTTTCTCTTTCTAAATACGAAAAAAATCCTAGAAACGTAAATCTATGTTAAACTTTTTTTTATTACCTCTTAACCTTTTGAGATGCACATAATTTGCATAAAACGTGCTTTTCCTTTTATGTTTTCCCACGAGAAATGTAAATAAGCATGCTGCAGAATTTACAGAAAGTAATGCAGCTGAAGAAACTAGCACGTATTCGCGTTCTTATTCTTCCTAGAGTTTTAGTGCTTGGTTTTAGATTTTCCCTTCCGTTTCAGCAATATGTTATATTATTTCTATGTTTTTGAATCCTTTAATAGTTAGTTGAGAAGATCGTATCCATGTCTAGTTGGGAATATTTAATGTTTATGTTTAAAAAACTTCCCAAAGCAAATAGTACTTACTGAAAATACTTTAAAGTAACATAAATTTAATAATATCATAGCTATTTGCACATTTTTTGATAGGTTACTCATTTTTTACTTTCCAATCAAACAATTTTTGATTAGTATATTTGCCCGAAATATCAAAATGTTAGACATTAATATTTATATTAAACAGTTCCGTAACTGACTGGCTGGCTGACTGACAGATAACGCTCAGACCGAACTGCTGGACCTAAAGGGCTGAAATTTTGTATGGTGATTCTTCTTATAGTGTAGAGTGATTATTCTTATAGTGTAGATAAAAATTTCTTCTTAGATTTTTTAAATTAAATTTTTAAACTGTTTATGTAACTTTTTTTAAGCTTGCATTCAAAATAATAATCTGAATGTTGTAAAATTTACATCACAAGAAAAACTATAAAATTTCCTTTAAAATGAAATCTTTTTCAAATCTTTACCTCCGTATTTTAATTTTTGGTGAATTTTTAAAAGATTAACTTTTAGAAGTTAATTTATTAAATGCTGATCCCTTGGTTTCTTTTCTTTTTGTGATTCTTTAAACCCATTTTGCGTCGCGTGCATAACAACGAAATAAATTGGCAAAAAAAATATTAAAATACGGTAAAAGATTAAATTTAACCTGTAATCTAATTGATATGGAAGTTTTTAAAGAATTTAAATCAAATTAATATGTTTTATGGATATTAAACATATAAATTAATTGTATACATTGACCGTTGTATTTAATTTGAATGACTCCGTAGCGAAGAACGGGTATATTGCTTGTATACTACAAAAAATGTCTTCTGTAAGTTATTTTATTAACCGATGTCGCTTTAACGACCATATTAAATCTGATCAAAATCACATTTGATGTGCATTGCATCATTGCTTTAGATATATTTTTAGATTGTATTTCGTTAGTTAATAATAATAGCAAAATAATATACAAACCTCTACTTACGAGAAATGTCCAGAAAATGTTAGATCAAATCAACAGCTTCGGATACACACTAATCTCATATATTAGGTTTATGTCTAGTTGTGCGATTTGAATCTATATAAGAAATGTCCCTTGTAAAGACCAACTTTCTGTAAAGCGTGTAAAAATGATAACCTTATGATAATCAAAACAACTAAGATAGTCTTCTTAAGTACTATATTTAACGGTACAGTGGTTTAGTATCAGTAAAATTTGAAGCATGGTGGACGGAGATAAGGATTTATTAGACGGATTGAGGAAGCATAAGTTCGATTTAAATAGTCGCTATTCTTGGCAACAGTTTAAGAGTTTGAGCTAGCATTAAAATGTTAAAACTCCGGCCATCAATCAAAACTACTTAAAACCAGGTATTCGGCTTTTTAAAAGACCATCAACAGGTGTTACTGCATTGTAAGGGGAGAATCCGCGCACACATCGATTGAAAGGCGTGGATGAGTGGAAGAAGATTCAGTTCGCCATGATTGTCGGTCTTCAGGAAAGATCCCATCAGAATCATAATATGTAAAGACTGTAAATGCCATATGCTTATGTATATAAACAATTCATTAAGGCAAGTTCCGGTTTAGTTTGTCCACACATCATCAGTAATAAAGGATTTGCTTCTCCACCAGGAAAAGGAAAGGCAATTGTTGAACACAACGAACGAAATGATTCACCCCTATACAACAAATAACAAAGACAAAATAATGCAACATTAAATAGTTTCCAGTTATGGGACACAAGCTTTAACGTATGATCAGTAACGGTTTTGACAGCATTCTGCAGACGGCTTGTGTACATATGGAGCACATAACATGAGAGTATCAATCTATCTTGCACCAAAATGTAGGCTAACAGAAAGAGTTATTTAGTGTGGGTTATATTTAACAGACAGAGACATTCTGAAAAAATGTATGTTGGATAGCCTTTTAGGGTAAATGACAATTAAAGGTTTTATTTTCTGTTTCACCCCAAATTCTTTCATTGTATTCCAAATGAAGCTGGTGTCTTCTTGTTCATTAAGTTCATTGTGATCTGGTTACATTTCTCAGGAACGGATATAATTAAACATTTCTGAAATTCAGTACAACGATTTGCTTTCAAATTCACGTGATCATAACACTTAAAGAATTTTAAAAGCAGTATTTTGGGCATTTTCACGGGATGATCTTTAAAGCCAAACCAAAATTTAACCGACTACATGGAAGCAGTTCCCACCCAAACTTTCAGGTAGCCTAGTGAACCCATGCTACATAGGGGTAGTTGACATACATAGGGAAAAGGGAAGACCAACTGTGTATTGGGCAAGTAGTCATATACACAGGTAGAAAACTACAAAAAGTAGGCGTTGAAGTTTTGACGGGACAATAATTTTCGAACTATGATACATGACCTAGAGATGTCCAGTGCAATTTCTAATTGCAGTGGAACCTCGATCTATCGCTTTTCAAGGGTCCGATTACTCTGAACGATACATGCGTGAAAACTCTGGATGTGGGAACATAACATAGAAATATTATCATTGGGACTGCATGGAATAAACGACACATCCGGGAAAACGGTGATTCGGGGAACGATGGTTCGAGGTTCCACTGTATTCGTTTTCTCCCTTGTATAATTATTATTTTCCTTTTCTTTTAGTTAATGTCTTTTTGTTCTTTTTGCCAATTACACAGGGTAGTTGTTGCCATTATGGTTCTGAATTATAAATATCCATGGAAAAACACTGAAAACAGAGAAGGTGGAAGAGGGAGGGTGTTTGGGTTCTGTAATGATCTCAACATTCGCATACTACCTGCTAAGTAGCATGCGTGGGTAGTTAAGCGAGGTAAAATACTGCTTATGTTGTTTGCTTTAGACCTGTGTATCAGCAAGATTTAAATTTTTTTGTATAAATCTTCCTATAAATCCCTTTTATATACTTTTGTGCCGAAGTAATTCACTTGGAAGCTTAGAAAAACAGATTAATTTTCAAGGGGACTGAGATGGAAAGCTTGGATCATACAAAATTAGCAAAATTGAAAAGAATTCTTCTCAGTTTTGCTAATGTTATGTTATCCAAACTTCCAAGCTGAAGAATTATGAGGCGTAGTCATTACCTTTGTTTACTCATATTCCTGATGTGGATCCATACAAAGGCTTTTAATGTGACTCCGTTTACTATTTGCAGATCTTTGCCTAATGGTGCATTATGACTGTTTTCAAATCTGCAATGCAGTTAGAAAACTGTTGTTGTATTTGTATTAGAAAAAAGGTAAATTGTGTATAAGAGTCGTTAAGGAAAACGACGTCTGAATACTTTTTAATACAGACTACTAGGATTTAATTTTTTATAACATTGTATATAAATATAGATAAGTACCAATTACGATAAAACAAGAGTGCAGTTGAACGAGTAATGCTTTTTAAAAGTCAAATAAGATTATAGACAGTTAGTAAAACTAAATAAATGATTTTTTTCAGTATAAAACTTCAATGTGCTTTGATTTTTAGTTATTTTTTTCATGTAATTTTAGTTTTCGTTTTAATGATATCGCAAAGGAATTCAGCCCCAAAAAAATCTTTGTTGGCGCATCTTTGTAATGAAGAGGATCAGGTTGTTAGGTGATTAATCTATCTTTAAAGAGTTTTACAAAATGCACAAATGTCAAAGAGTGAGGATTTTTTTCGTTAAATCTCGAGTTATTTTTTCCTAAACTACTTATATTTCACTTTTGCAGTTCTAATTATAAATCTTTGATACATTAACATGTCAAACTTTCAGTTTTTAATTTTTCTAATTACCACATGGTTTTTCAATTCATAAAATAATACCAATATTTTTTTTAATCTGTGTGGGGAAAAAAGGATTTTTTTTCGCTTTTGTGTACTAAAAATTTTGAGTACATCTTAATTGTTTAGTTGTAACTAACATAATGACAATTTTATTCAACATTTTATTCAACAAATTTTATTCAACTGTTTATTTTTGTTACAACAATTCACAAATCAATGTGCACAATACTTTATAATTAAGTTTTGCTTTATTTTATAATCACATGTTATTTACAAAGCCATATATTTATCAATTATATTATAATTTCACAGTTTCTAATTAATATTTGATACACATATGGATTGTTGTTTATTTCATTATCAGTAAATGGCGCTCTGAAGCAAAGATAATGTTTTCTTGTAATGTATTAAATAAAATACATCATAGAAACAAACCCACACACACACACACACACATATATATATATATATATATATATATATATATATATATATATATATATATATATATATATAGTACTAAAAATAACTGAATTAAATATTTTAAGAACAGTAGAATATTTTGAAAGTTATCTTTGTTAAGAAAACTAGCTAATTTCCATTGCCTTCCAAGTTCTACAAGACTTTAAAGTTGAGTTCTGCTTGCATTTGTTCTTACAAGAACTTTGAAATAAAGGTATAAATAGGTTACAGGGAAAATCTCTATATAAATTTGGTAGAGTTCCCGTTACAAAAATTTATCTTACATGACATATGATATATAATTATACATGATTGCCTTAGTTTAATCAGTTAAGTATTTTGCAACCAAGAACAAGACTGAGTTTTGCTACCGGGAGGAGGAATTTCGTAATGCTTTTTAGTCGTGAAGCCAAAAAAGTAAAAAAAAAAATAAAACTTAAAACCTGACAAACTAAGTGACATAGTTTAGCATGTATGCTTCCAGGTTTAGCATGTATACAGGGTGTTCCATAAATACCGCCCAAACTCTGCACAGCCAGATTCCTTGTTGGGAGTACATAAAAAATGCCCAAAGAACTGTACCTGTGCGACCCATTGTTTTCGAGAAAAATACGAAAAACAAAGTATTGACGTCACATCCGGTGCAAGGGAAAAAACACTTTATTTGACACATCAGTGCAGTATTTGCAAATTCTGCTGTTGATGTATCAAATAAAGTGTTTTTTTCCTTGCACCGGATGTGACGTCATACTTTGTTTTTCGTATTTTTCTCGAAAACTATGGGTCGTACAGGTACAGTTCTTCGTGCATTTTTATGTACTTCCAACGAGGAATCGGGCTGTGCAGAGTTTGGGCGGTATTTATGGGACACCCTGTATACATCATAAACCTGGAAGTTTACTGTTTGTTTTATTAGATATTCAAAGCAAACATTAAACTTGTTGAAAAGGTCCTTCTTTCTCAGCAGGCGCAATCCCACAGCTTGCTACAATGGATCAAAGGATGCGAAGAGAAATCAGGGTTGTCCTTCAAGAAAAACGAAGATCGGGGAATTGGGAAAAAATAAAATAGGAAATATTAAGAAGAAAATCAAAAATAATAACATTGAACGTAATAAAATTAATTAAAGTAAAATAAATCAACACCAAATTTATATACTTATAAACAACACAGAAAAATCTTAGAGTCTATTTATTTGTGTTATTTAGTAGCACTTATAAGAAACGTTACCAAATGTTTATCAAATATTTATCCAATTTTGAACGCGTTTTTTACATTCAGCTTATTTTTCAACTATTTCAAAATTCTCATGGACATAAGCACCCATAGGGAAACACACGTACTTTTGGATATGTCGATTTATGATATTTGCAAGGGGAAATTTTGTTTACAGTTTTGGTATGTATGGGGAAACCCTTGTACCTAGGGCCGGCTATTTTCAAATGGCAGTATCTTTACTTATAAATAACTTACAATAATAAAAATAGTTTGTATACATTACGTGTTTTATTCTCTTTAAATAAAAATCACATCAAGTGTAGAAAAAAAAACTTGTAAATGATATTGAAAATTTAAAAAAAAATTACAAATGGCCCTAGGTACAATAACACTATTGTACCTAGGGCCAGTTATTTCCAAACACTGAAATTGTTGTTTACAATAAAAAAAAACAATTTGTATCTATTATATCTTTCATGCACAACTTCTAAAATCTTCGTAAGGAAGAAATGTTAATTGTAGGCAATCTATTAAGGAAGAAATGTTTATTATTTCATCACTTTCTAATGTATGTTTTTTCTCCTTTGTCTTAATGATCCCACATAAATTTTCTGTTTCAAACACAGATTTCGTAACCTTTTTTTTATCAATTGCTTTTTTCAATAATTGTGCTTGATTTTCATTTTTCTCGGAGGTATCAGTGAGAATTCTACACTTGCCAAGTTTTCGTCCACCTCTTTTCTACCAGAGGCCATGGCCCTAGGTACAAGACAAGATTATGGCCCTAAGTACAAGATGTTGTTGTTTTTGGCGAAATGGCTTCCATAGCCAAAGACCTGCAGAAACCAAACTTTGTTTTTCTATCATTTTTTCCTTTAATGATTACAAAAAAAATATCTGATATAAATTAAAACATAAGTTTGCACTTAATTTCACAAAATAAGGCTTCAAATTGAAGTGAAGAAATTCAGTTTTGATCATCAAATCAAGACTTTCTTTTCTATTGAACTATAGCTTCTTCTTGCTTTCATTAAAATGGCTGTTATGATTTCAAACAATGTTGTCACTCACTCCAATGAGTAAAAATGCTGTAAAATAATAATTATTTAAATAAAGCATGGTGGCCCTAGGTACACGATGGCCCTAGGTACAAGGGTTTCCCCTACTGTTTCAAGCCCCATATTAATACGTATTTCATTAGGGATCTGTCATGCATTATCTCTCAAAATGGGTAAAAGAAATACGATTCGGTTTCGCGCAGAAAGAAATACTCTTGCTTTAGTTTTCAACAGTAAGTTTTTATTAATGCTTTTTGAATAAGAATGGTTTAATACTTCATTGGTAGTGAATCATAAAGTATTTTGCAATACTTGAGGCTATTTATACATGATTACTTAACATATTTGGAACCTTTTATGTAGATTATTTTGCTGTCGAATTTTCTCATACTTTAAAAGATTCATTACCATAAAATCAATTGTAATTTTAGGCCATTGAATATTTCAAAATACAGGTTATAAAACACTCAATAAGTATGCTATATTCTGTTTTAAAAATATTATCTTCTCATAATCGGATTGGAAGGTGATATATACTAGGACAATAGATTATAAAATAATTTAAGAATTAGCTTTATAACAATGGTCAATTTTCTTTGTCACATTCAAAAACCACAAGAACTTTTAGAAATATCAAAGGAATACAAGTACAAAGTTCAAATATCTTCAAATACAAAGTAATGATCATCAAAGTAATGATCATAAAGTAATGATCATCAAAGTAATGATCATAAAGTAATGATCTTCAACATAAAGAAATAAATCTCTATCAGAGTATTGTATTAAAAAATATATATATAAAATAGTAAAGGATTATCATTAATATTTTGCTTTCCAAGGTACAGGCTATAAATATCATCAAAAGCTGAAGAAAAGTTAATGCGTCTTATTTTATAAACACTTTCCAGTAGCTTATCAGCTATATATTATAATCCTATTTTGTACAGCTTAACTCGAGAAATTAAGTGTTTTTTATGGCTATCTATAACCTCAGTGTTTAAAAGAAAATTGGGACTTTGTTTAAAGAATGATATTGGATTCAATCCGTCATGTAGCTGTAACAGGAAAACAAGATTATATAAAGCAGATTATAAATGTCCTTTTTAGTGCCGTCATTTAAAATAACGTTCTGTAGATAAAATGTATTTAAGTATATCAAAGCCCATTAGTGATATTATCTTTTTATTTTGTAAATAATTTTTTTCCTGCTTCCTATGAAAAAGGACAATTTCTTTTATTATTTAAATGAAATGAAAAAATACATATGCAAATTAATAAATTGCATATGTTCATGTAATTGTATTACTCCCAGTACACTTAGTATGATAAATGGAAAATTTAAATACATTAATTTTTAATTCATTATTAGTTATATTGCCATTTTCCAAATGTCAAGTGTCTTATGATCAATGGATAATACAAACGGATTGGGTTTACTTGCTGGAGGTCTATAAAGTGCATAAATTTTGAAATGATAATGCTCTTTCCAAACATCTATTTCACTTTTGTCTTCAAATTCCCCCATTTCTTTACAAATATCAAAGTTTATTATTAGGTTGTTTTTAACACCCACTAAAATACCACTTGAAACTTTTCGAAGTCTTGGACGAAGGTTTAAATGTTACTAAATTAATAAATTGTTTTTCGCAATTTTTTAAATCCAAATTTTTTATCCTGTGTCTTTTACAACAGTTAAACATTTAACGAGCGTATCTATCCACTAGCGGAAAGTCATCTTTCCGTCCCCTTTCATGGTTGTAAAATAAAATAAAAATTAATCATTCTGTATTTTCTTTTCGTACCAACAAATAAATATGAATCTGGAATGTAGTTTCAATAGCTAGTATTCCTTCTTGGAATTAAGAAATGCATGTCTTGAAACGTAGTTTAAACGTTACTAAATATTTAAATTGGTTTTCGCTATTTTTAAAATACAAATTTTCATCCAGTATCTTTTATAACAGTTAAACATTTGTTGAGCGCATCTTTCCACTGGTTGAACGTGATCTTCCCTTTCTTTTAATCAAACATACATATATTTAATCAAAAAAATTCAGCGAACATCCCCTTTTAAGGAGTCCGAAACGAATAATTCTAGATTTCTGAAAATAGAAACAAATTGATTTATATTTTTTCTCTTTTGAATTGCCACAGATATCCCAACCTTTAATAATCTTTTGTTATACAATCTGAAGCAACCCAATGACGTGTCATGAATCAGAGGGCTTTGTTTCACCTATGTAGTGCCCCCATAAAACATTGAAAGCAACAGACGATTCTCGCACGGTATGTGCGAATGTCTTTATTGATAAGTGCCTCGTATTGGCAAACAAACAAACAACGACGTGTCACGAATATTTCTTTTTAAATTTCTTTGCTTTTGTTATACAGTTTACTCGTGGTTTTTGGGTTTTTAAAAAATTTATTTCTTTGTTTTTATTAGCCTTTAGTTTACGAGGCCCATTTTCCGATTCCCTCTTTAGGAAGTGAAATTTCATACCCCCTTTGTACGAAAGGCCATTAAGGGGGTTATATATATATATATATATATATATATTACTCTTCGGCTCATAGCTCCCTTCAGTTTGTGTTGACAGAATTTCCAATTTCCATGCTGGCCCTAAATTTTAGATACGTATTGTGTGTAGTTAGCTTAAATTTAACAAAAGTCTGATTACCAATGAGAGGAAATATCTGATTACCACAATTACTCTTCGGCTCATTGCTCCCTTCAGTTTGTGTTGACAGAATTTCTAATTTCCATGCTGGCCCTAAATTTTAGATAAGTATTGTGTATAGTTAGCTTAAATTTAACAAAAGTCTGATTACCAATGAGAGTAAATATCTGATTACCACAATTACTCTTCGGCTCATAGCTCCCTTCAGTTTGTGTTGACAGAATTTCTCATTTCCATGCTGGCCCTAAGTTTTAGATAAGCGTTGTGCATAGTTAGGGTAAACTTAACAAAAGTCTGATTACCAACGAGGGTAGAAATCTGATTACCACAATTACTGAAAATGCAAGTAGCTTACTTATCAGTAATTGTGGTATTTAATTATTTACAGGTCCTCTTAATGCATACTTTGCTCTCTTACGCTCACTAAAATCCCTGTGGGAAGATTTAATATTTCTTGCTACCATTTCTTTCAAAAGCGTCAACAGATCACTAGCCTATCCCTAGTTTTTATATATGAATTGTTAAGAGAATGAAATAAAACAACAAAATTTTCACAAGAAAATATCAACTGTAAAAGCTGAAAATAACGTTATTGAAACAAACACTTGGTATTGCTTTTCGCACTTAATTTAACTTACGTGTCTTCGAAAGTATCACTCAGGAGGGTAAAAAAAAATCCTTCACCTATGTGCTCTGAGTACAAAATACCTCCTAAAGATGCTTCGGAAGTTTTTATTGCTTAAAACGTCGTAAAATGGATTTAGTTGTATGGATGGAATACAAAAGGGAAAAATATATATATATATATCAACTTGTCTCTATTTTCAGGAGTCGAGAATTATTCGTTTCGGACTCCACCAAAAGAGATGTTGTCTGAATGTTTACTTCTGTTTATTTGATCAAAATGTTTATATGTTTGTTTATGTTTGTTTAACAGAGGGGAAAGGTTACGTTCAACCAGTTGAAAGGTACGTTGGACAAATGTTTAACTGTTGTAAAAGGTAAGGTAAGAATGTCTGAATTTAAAAAATTAGGAAAAACAATTTAGTAATTTCGCAAAGTTTAAACTAAGTTTCAAGAATTGAATTTCTTTGTTCCAAGAATGAAAACTAGCTACAAAAACTATATTCCAGAGTAAATTTTTATCTGTTATTACGGAAAAAAATGGATAATTTTTGTTTTATTTTACAGCTATGAAACGTTTCGCATAGATCTGAATTTGATATTATGCTCTAGTCTGCTCCTAACTACTGTGAAAACTAACTACTGTGATTATATAAACAGAATATGTTTTCAGCATATCAATTTGTTTTCTGTTTTTATCAGTCAGTGGTACATTACACATAAGGCTGGTTTAAGTACATTTGCATTAAACAAATTTAAAAAGATTTGTATTATTCTGTAACTACAGCCTTTTAGGAGTTGCGAAAAAAAGTCCTAGCTCCTAGACCATTCTCGCACGAATATTCATCTTTTGAATACGAAGGCCCAAGACGAGGGATATATCATTACATCCTCACCTCCAGTATAAAATTGCTGACATGATTTTTAGTTAAAAAAAGTTTATTTTTTACACCTATTTTAGGCACAAGATAATTTAACATAAAATGATAATTGCAAGAATTTTAATACTTTACCTTTGTATATTTTTTTTACTATATGAACTTAGACCTTTACTTATTTGTGAACTTGAAATCTGCATTTATTTAAAACGTATTCCCATGCTCTTTTTTTAATTTTTGAAATAGTGTTTCTTTTTCTGTGGACAAAAAAGGCGTGTTGCCTCTTCTTTATGTGATTCGGAAGGTCCCGTAATGAATAATTTTGTATGGATCTGGTACTTTTTAAATGTTCAGCACAAAAAAATTTAAACTGTTAAAACTTGTATTATTTAGCGCTAACATTCAATGATTAGTGATAATTTTACACGATATTTGTAATGCATAATTCAGATGATGTGTAAGAGGAAAACTGATATAAACTAAGATGTAAAACTGAAATAGTATAGGAAGACTCAAGGTGCTTTTAGAAGGTTCAGTAGGTTGAAGATAAAATATTCCTCTAGTCACAATAACTGCTAGAGGTGGCAACTAGTTGCAGAACATCGGATGTGAGCATGGAACGGATATACGAAGATTTGTACTAACCGCTAAAATCTGAAGCCATCATCATCCTTATTATAGTTTCCTGGTTAGTCCATCCAGCGTTTTGCTTTCTTGAGAGTCCAAACGGCTTAAGATCATCTGGAACCTCGAAAAAGGGAAAGGTAAGATCTATTATAGAATCTATTATAATATCCTGGTTTGTCCGTCCAGCGTTTTGCTTTCTTGAGAGTCCAAAAGGCTTAAGATCATCTGGAACCTCTAAAAAGCGAGAGGTAAGATCTATTATAGAATCTATTATAATATCCTGGTTTGTCCGTCCAGAGTTTTGTTTTCTTGAGAGTCCAAAAGGTTTAAGATCATCTGGAACCTCTAAAAAGGGAAAGGTAAGATCTATTATAGAATCTATTATAATTTCCTGGTTTGTCCGTCCAGCGTTTTGCTTTCTTGAGAGTCCAAAAGGGTTAAGATCATCTGGAACCTCTAAAAAGGGAAAGGTAAGATCTATTATAGAATCTATTATAATTTCCTGGTTTGTCCGTCCAGCGTTTTGCTTTCTTGAGAGTCCAAAAGGTTTAAGATCATCTGGAACCTCTAAAAAGGTAAAGGTAAGATCTATTATAGAATCTATTATAATTTCCTGGTTTGTCCGTCCAGCGCTTTGCTTTCTTGAGAGTCCAAACGGCTTAAGATCATCTGGAACCTCGAAAAAGGGAAAGGTAAGATCTATTATAGAATCTATTATAATTTCCTGGTTTGTCCGTCCAGCGTTTTGCTTTCTTGAGAGTCCAAAAGGCTTAAGATCATCTGGAACCTCTAAAAAGGGAAAGGTAAGATCTATTATAGAATCTAGTATAATATCCTGGTTTGTTCGTCCAGCGTTTTGCTTTCTTGAGAGTCCAAAAGGTTTAAGATCATCTGGAACCTCTAAAAAGGGAAAGATGAATGCACCAGCCCCAACAGCAGTTGAAGGGTTGTAGACAAAACCTTTTACGTATTTCCCTGGAATCGGATAATCTTCGAACCCCGTGGGTCTATTTCTTTCTGTTTGCAAATATTTTCAGGTTTAATTTGTATTATTGTGAAAGTACAACTGAAATTCTTACAAGGAATTTTATTTTCATATTATAGACAGTTCTTAATTACATTAATAATAGTTTCAAAATGTCGTATTTTTAAATATATCCGTAAAAAAATCAAATGAAGGCTTCTTTGAAAGCAAAATGAAGGAAAATTTTGCTTTTTAAAATTTTTCATCAGTTTTGTGACATTTTGTTGTGTTATCGGTACATTTTTGTGCCTTAGTAATAAATAAGAGCATAAAGCTCTTGGTTACTGCTTCGGAATATTACTTTTATTAATTTAATTTAGTGTATGTAACAAAACTAAGCCGAGAGAACAAAATCAAACTAATTAAATTGTGTAAAATATTTAATGTGTGTAAAATGTCATTTTTGTATAAATTTAACAAGAAATGAAAGGTTATGAAAATAGTTTTAAGATTCAGTAACTTCGAATTTAAAGTCAATCTTTTAAGTACTAAATTACTTTCTTCATTTAAATTAGTTGTTTTCAAACAGCATACTAGTTTATTTTGATTTTTTTTAAATGAAAGGATAGGTCATTTCAAATTTAGATTGTTACTATAATTTCTATCTTCAAATTCTAGGATATAAATTATAATACCTGTCATAGGAATTCTAATTTCTTAAGTTTAAATTAAATTAAAACTTTTACTTGATATTTGAAATGATGTACACACATTAATATATGAAAATTACTTTATTTTTCTTCGAAATAAAGTGCAAGAAAAAAAAATTCAGAATGAGAAAAATAACATTTACTTAGAATTTTAAAGAATTCTTTCGTATTGTATTATATTGATTTCCTTGACATCTTCTTCTGATTGTAATGCTTTAGAATGAAATTCCAGAGCTTTTATTTCTATGACTTCATTCAGCTTTTTTCAAAAAAAGACGAGCATACCAAAAAAGCACAGGTGAATTGTATGCCGTTGGCAAAATTAACAAACCACGCAACTCCCAAAAATATGATTTTGGGATTTTCCTACTGTTGCACAAGTTTATGGTTCCTGTACAACTCTGTCAAACTTCAAAATATTCAATTCATCCCTTCAAAAAAGCGAAAAACAACACATCTTACGTATTTGCATAAATTAACTGTTGCTAACCTTGTAACACAAATTATGAAGAAGTTTAATTACATAACTATGTGGCCTATATATATATATATATATTTATATACACTGCTGGCCACTGTAAATGCAACACCCTGAAGGAAACATGCAAATATCATGAAATTTACAACATGCATTAGAGGAGGTGAGATATGCAAATGATTAGAATTTCAGCGCAGACGCACATCAGGGGCGCCTGTGGCGCCACTTCACAGCGCTATTTAAGGCTTGGAGATTTCGACGATTTCAAGTTCGGCAATTGTGTTTTTCTTGTGGTTTATTTCAAAAAACGATCAATTATGCCTCGTCGAAAACAGCGATCATCTTTTGATCAAGTATCCGAGTTCGACAGAGGAAGGATAGTGGCCTACCGAGATTGTGGATTATCTTTCAGGGAAATCGGTAGTCGTGATGGACGAAACCAAACAACTGTAATGCGGATATGTGATCGTTGGATGCAGGAGAGTACGACGGACCGGCGTGTTCGATCGCATCCACCTCAGCGCACCACTTCACGTGATGACAGGCAAATTGTGCGCATGGCAGTGACGGATCGCTCAGTCACATCACGAACCATAGCACAGCACATGCAGTCTGTAACGCATCATCCAGTGTCTGCGCGTACCATTCGACGCCGTTTACAGCAGAGTGGTCTGTCCGCAAGACGTCCATTGCTTTGTCTTCCCTTGATGCAGAACCACAGACGTCTCCGCCGCCAATGGTGCGATGACAGAAGGATGTGGACGGCAGAATGGAATGAAATTGTCTTTACTGACGAGTCACGCTTCTGTCTGCAACACCACGATGGTCGCATTCGAGTCTGGAGATACCGTGAAGAGAGGATGCTGAACAGCTGCGTTATGCACCGCCACACTGGTCCTGCACCGGGTATTATGATATGGGGTGGTATTGGATATCACTCTCGCACACCTCTAGTACGCATTGCCGGTACTTTAAACAACCAGTGCTACATCTCCGAGGTGTTGGAGCCAGTTGTCTTTCTTTACCTTCAAGGCCTGCCCACAGCCATATTTCAACAGGATAATGCACGACCACACGTGGCACGCATTGTCCAACGGTTCTTCGTCAATCGCCAGATTGAATTGCTTCCCTGGCCGCCTCGCTCTCCGGATCTTTCGCCGATAGAAAACATGTGGTCCATGGTTGCTCTACGATTGACCCAGATTCCATCCCCAGCTGCCACAGCAGATCAACTTTGGCAACGTGTGGAAGCTGCTTGGTCTGCTGTACCCCAAGAACTCATCCAAAGTCTCTTTGAATCAATGCCGAGGAGTGTGGCAGCGGTGATCTCCAACAATGGTGGCTACTCTGGCTACTGATTTTGGCAGGAACCACACTTCACAGAAGTCTATAAATTTAATCATTTGATACTTGGTCAACATGTTATCTACAAAATAAATTTTGTTGTGATATCTCTTGTCTTTCTTGGTGTTGCAATTTGGGTGGCCAGCAGTGTATATATATATATATATATATATATATATATATATATATATGAAATAAATTAAATATTAGGCCCTCCATTCTATCAGTTAAATTCCCTTTCCTAAATCCAATCCCCAGTATCATTACTTTAGCGCTTTAAAAACCCATAGCAACAGAACTTCCCATAAAACAGCAAACGTTGCATTTCTACACGTGTATACGTCTCGATAAAAGCGTGGGTTCGCATCGCCAGCCCCGAAATTCCGCTGACATTTCAAAACAACAGCCACATGTACCTCGCTTCTAGCGCGTAAGGTTGAAAGGTGATATTGCACTTCGCTCCGAGCATCTGAAATGAAAGGACGTATGTTACTATCGCTCCTAATAAAACGATTCGACCCGACTGCTTCAAAATTTTAATTCCTTTCAGGCTGAGTCTAGCTCCAGCCATGTAAATTTGAGCTAGTTTTCCTTTTCAGGTTGCATTTTAAGAACGAGATGTAATGATTATATTACATAGAGCCGAAAGCGATTCTTCATGTGCGTATCAACCTCAACGGACTTCGAATCAACTGCCTTGGTCTATGTGTGTGCGCGTGAAATACCGACCTTAGAGAAGCGCAATAGGAGTTCGCCACTTGAAAATGAAATGACCTAGTTTTGATTTCCCTTTTCGAAAATGACATCGAAAGATTTAAATAAAACATTGGCTGATCATCGTGACTCTGACCAACCTGAAGAAAAACAAGGGGATAATTCTGGAGTTTACGACAAACAATTATTGGAAAACAATGCTATATCTTCACCAAATCAATTAAGTAATCTTCCGAAATTTAATCCTGGTGGAATGGTCAAAATTAATAACTGGTTGAAATTCTTCGAGAAAAAGACTATTGAATTGACGGAAGAAGAAAAACTACAAATATTTCCGGATTTTCTATCGGACGAGGCTTTGGAATTTTACATCGAAAACCTAATAGAATCACAAAAGTGGGATGAAGTTAAAATAAAAATCAGTGACTATTTCTCAGAAGAAAAACAGTTTTCATTCGAAGATTTCAGCAGGTTGAGCCTTTCTGGAAGTCAAAATATAAATGATTATTTTAAAAAGAAAATGAATATCGGTAAAGCATTAAAACTTGAAGAAGAAATTATAATTCAAGGTCTCACAGACGGATTGCCGACAAGATACAGGGATTTATTTTTAATAAGTAACGTTGGTACAACTACTGAGTGGATTTCCCTTGCGAGGAAAATGATCAACAGCTACGAAGATAGGAGGAAAGATCACCATAATAGAGATATGAATAATCAACAGTCCGGTTTTCGCAGACCGTTCGATCGGCGAGATGACTATGACAGATTCCCACAACACGAGTCACCTAGATTCCGGCACCAACAATCGCGACCATGGCATAGATGGCCCCAGAAATTTCGAGAAGAGGAACGTCCTAGTACTCGGTTCCAGTCTCCACAACATGCAAACAACTATAACAGCAACATGACAGAACAGCGACAATGACGGATGTTCACCGTACACCTAAAAATCGGTACTGAACTGATTATCGGCCTGATAGATACAGGTAGCACCATTAACATTATTTCTCGAACTGTATATGATAAAATTAAATATTATGTGAACATTCTCCCACAAGACAATTCTCAAATCAGTACCCTCGCAGGTAAAATAAAAACTGATAAAATAATTTCTACAAAGTGCCGAATCGGTAAGTTGAATAGATTTGTGAATTTTTATGTTATTGAAACAAATTTAAAGTATGCAATTTTATCGTCGGAAATTATAAACCTATTTAAAATTAATTTGGATTTTAAAATTTTTTGTGTTTACCAAAGAAAAAATAATATTTCATCTACTTTGTCTTTGGAAAATGTTACTAATAATTGCTATATATTTTTAACATATGATAATCATAATGTGCCACATACTTGTTCTCATAATACTATAAATCTTAATACTAAATATAATAGAAATTGTGATACTCGTTTTTATAAAATTGAAAATGAAAATAATGTTGCTGATGATGAAAGTGTTCAATTGAACAAAATATTGAATGAGTATAATAATATTTTCGCGAAAAATAAATATGATGTTGGATGTATACGTCTTGAACCACAAAGAGTAATTTTGAATTCTGAACTACCAATTTCCCTTCGTCCATACAGGGCGTCGCCAAAAGATAATGCCGAAATTAAGAAGCAAATAGACGAGCTTTTAGCTGCAGGTTTAATAAAAACATCTCATTCACCCTATGCTTCCCCAATTACTTTGGCTTACAAGAAAGATGAATATTCAAAATCCAGAATGTGTATCGATTACCGAAAACTAAATAGTATTACAAAAACGGACTCGGAACCAATTCCCCGAATCGACGCAGTTTTAGATCAACTAACCAATGCTAAGATTTTCTCCACCCTTGATCTCGCGAGTGGCTACTGGCATATTAAACTAAATGAAAAAGATACAGAAAAATTAGCTTTCACCTCAAATTTTGGCTTATATGAATGGAAAAGATTACCTTTTGGCTGGAAAAACGCTCCTGCCATATTCCAAAGAACACTCAGACAAATTTTAAATAAATACCAAATTAAATTTGCGCTCAACTATTTTGACGATATAATTATGTTTTCAGACTCTTTCGAAGAACACTTAGAGCATTTATAAACTATTTTCTCGATTTGTGAAAAAGAAAACATAAAATTGAAATTTTCAAAATGTTAATTTGCCCAAACAAAAATAAAATTTTTGGGATATGAAGTGGAAAAGGGATGTTATCACCCGAGTAACGCTAATATAGAAATGATTAAGAAACTTCAACCTCCCAGGAATTTTAAAGACTTGCAAAGATTTTTAGGTAGCGTAAATGTTTATAATAAATTCATTCCCAACTATGCTAAATTAAGAGTACCATTGAATAAATTATTGAAGAAAGACACTAAATTTGAATGGACGGATGATTGCCAAAAAGCTTTTCAGGATTTAAAAAACGCTCTAATATCTAAACCTGTTTTATCTATTTATAACCCAAATTACCCATGCCATATTTTCGTGGATGCGTCCGGACAAGCGGTAGGCGCAATTTTAAAACAACAACACCCTGATGGAAGTTTACATCCCATAGCCTATCATTCTCGAAAACTTAGAACCTATGAACAAAATTATGCCATTACCGAGCTGGAATGCTTGTCAATTATTGATGCTGTTGATAGATATTATTGTTATTTACATGGGACTCATTTTACCGTTCATACGGATCATGCTGCACTTGTCTGGTTAAAAAGTATTAAACACCCAACTGGACGATTATTCCGATGGTCACTTAAACTTTCCATGTACGATTTTGACATTAAATATAAAAAAGGTTCTACAAATTATGAAGCCGATATGTTAACTAGAAACCCAATTTCTCACCATGTAACTTTACGTGAACGTGACCCATTGTTGACATTGCAAGAAATCGAGCATCATCAAAATTTAGATAATGTAAACGGTAAGAAGTTTAAAAAAGTTAATAATGTATGGACAATTAAAAAACAAGGTTTAATGAAAATTGTTGTGCCCTTCTCTTTACGTTTAAAATTATTAGAAAAAGCTCATGTTAAATATATATATATATATATATATATATATATATATATATATATATATATATATATATATATGTGTGTGTATATGTATATATATATATATATATGTGTATATATATATATATGTATATATATATCAGAACACTTTATCATATATTTTTAAGATTGAATGATAATAATTTCTCTTTTCACTGTCGAGTAAATCTGTTTTATTGTTCATCCTGTAAAAAGTGGGAAATTTGAGTTATGTGGTTTCTTAATAAGGACAACAATACTGTAATTATAGAAAAAAATACATGAAGGACAGTCTTCGGCTGAAAGTAAACTGTCTTATCTTTTGCATGGAGAATACACGTAGGGTAGGTGGGGGCAAAGGTTTGCAGTTTTGAGTTTTGGGTTTCTTACGGGCCTCCGTTAGATCCTATCGCCCCAAAAAGTCACTTGTATTGTAGTTGGGTATCCCCTCTACCTTCTATAAAATAATGAATTTTTTCCCGAAATATTTAGTCACCAAATTTTTAATTTTACCAAAAGACCTGTTTGCGAACCTTTGCCCCAATCGGTGGGGCAAAGGTTCGCACTGCAAACCTTTACCCCACTCGTTGGTTTCTTACTGGATAGGCATCGAAAATCACAAAAAGAGTTGTCTAAATAATTTTATTTCACATTTTGTAATCTTTTTAAAGGTGTTACGTATATAGAAAATCACAAATTGAACAGGTTAATCTCAATAAATTTTTTCTTAAACTAAATAACTTCAAAATGATATATCTACTATTAACACAGAAAGTTGAATCTAACAAAGAAATTAACAAAATGAAAAGGGGTTAATCTCAATAATTTTTTTCTTAAACTAAAGAACTTCCAATTAAAATATCAACTATTAACACTATCGCTATATTATATCTTAGGCTTTACTCATTCTTTTAAAACCCGTAAAAATTAAGCAAATTAAGGGGATGGGGGACATTACAAAGCAATTTTTGAAATTTTTACCTCAGAGATATGAAATTGGGCATAAATATTCATTAAAGTTAAACTATTTCAAACACCTTATAAAATTTTATAAATATTTAAAATTTTATTTTTTATATTTAAAAATTGAAATTTTTATTATGTTTTTTAAAATGCTCCTTGCGATCCAATTTTTAACCTTATCCTTAATTTTGCATTTAGATTGCTTATACATTTTGATCAGGGTTATGTTTTGATTTGTGCTTTCGTTGAATAATTAATTTTTAGGAAATATTTTTATGCTTGTACTCTGAATTCTCGTGAAATATTTGTACTTTTCCACGCTTAAGTTAAACTTTGATAATCTGAATGATGTCTAAACCTGAAATGCATACATAACTTTATTTTAATGTATAAGAGGAGTCTTTGTAATAAATTTTATAAAATTTTGTCAAAAATTGTGACGCAAGGAGCCTTTCAAAGACTTGCAAATCTGGAAATTACTCATTTAGAGTTTTTTTCCCTAACCAGACCTTCGAAGCTTATAATGTCTTGTAACAACATTTAATTCCTTTATCTTGTAAAATAGGTCTTTGTTCAGAGCTATTTTATTTTTGTGTTGTAATAATTTATTTTATTTTTAATTTATGGATTTTCAAGCATTTTACAAAAAATTTTCTGATTAAAAACAGGCAGTTTTTATCAAAAACCATAATTTTTTTTCAAATTACAAAAATGTGAATTCCCATTAATAATAAAAGATGTTGTTAATAAGGATTCCTAATGAAAAGAGGACATGAAACAAATGTTAATAGTTAGAGCGGCAAAGGTTTGCAGATGGGGCAAAGGTTTGCACTGCGAACCTTTACCCCATGACTCCTGCAAACCTTTACCCCATTTCGTGCTGGTTCTGTTTCTGCAGAATGGACGCCACTGTATTTGAGTTAACCCAAAACTTAAGGTAGGATTTGAAAGGTTATTTACCACCCTAACATGCGAAAATAAGCCCAAAACAGTTCGTGAGTTTGAGTGATGCTCAAAATTACTCAAAAGTTGCAAAAAATTACATTAAAAGAGACGAAAATAAACTTACCTCATTTTCTCTGCAAAAGGGGGTCTTAACTCCAACATTTTTTACGAGGCAACTGACTGGAAGTAGAGGAATGCATTGCCTACCCTATTCTTCCTAAAACTCTTCCCGGTCATTTTAAAATGTATGTGCGAACCTTTGCCCCATGCGAACCTTTCCCCCCAACTACCCTATATTTCTACTACGTGTTGCATCGAATTTCGCCGCATAAAGCCCGTTTACACGCATGGATTATCCGACGACGGTTTGGGATCAAACGGCTTTCACGTGCCTGTCGACTACCTTTTATTTAAAAACTATAATCTGATATTTCCACAAAAAATATTTGTTTTTTCGTTTCATGAATCTAAAAGTTTTAAAGGAAAATTTTAAGATAATGGAATTTAAAGATTTATGCATTATAAGCAAAGTCTGTGGGTTCGAATCTCACTGTTGGCATGGACGTTTGAATCCGTTCGGAATCGGCTTTTAGCAGTAGGTCCCGGTCTAATTAGCCCTCGTGTAGCAAAAATTTATCGTAGCGATCCAAACCAAACCAAACCAAACCAAACCTATGCATTTCAAAATTTCTCATTTAATTTTCCTGTAAACTTTTTTTTACTGCTATGAGGAAACAGGACCGACAAATCACAGCAATAAAAAAAATACAATTTTTTTTCTACTCCTATTTGAAGGAATTCATTTACAAAATATAGCTTATTCTCAAATACAGGACATTATAAATATCTGATACCACTCTTACAACTTTTTCATTCATCACCTATGACATAAATTTGCAAGATTTTACGACAAATATTTGACATTGTTTTATGAAACTAAAATTTTCAAAAGATATCCTGAATTTTTAAAACTACCCACGTTCCAAATATGAGCATACAATGTTTTCTTTTTGAGAAAACTAAAAGATGGAATAAAGATTATACATATAAAAAAACTAATAATAGATGTCTAGCATTAGATGACAACGAGACACAATAACTACGCCTCAAGCATTATAGCACAAAGAAGCTCATTCGCTTACGCAACTAACTCTTTGGGGGTTTAATGACCCAAAATAAACGAAGCTATTCATCTCGAATCAAGTATCTTATAAAACACAGGAAATTACGAGTTCAGTAACTCATGTTAATGTGTATTTCCACTCAATTTGGAGTGGAATCTTTAGTACACATTTTTGGTAACCCCGCCTACGTTGTCTACGTTGAAATAGCTGTTTTGGTACAAAATTTCGAAAAAAAGAAATGTTGCTCTATTTCAAAGATCAATCTTTCAGGATTCTAAAACTGCTTTACTTTTATTTGTGCGATCATTGGATGAGAATTTATGGCCAATTTAATAAACCGGTCTTTAAAAAAAAATTCAATACATTTTAATGAAATTTTGCATTAGTGTTTTACATATTACTGACTATGTTTTGACTTAAAAGTTGAGCTATATGTGTTAACTTAATCATTCTACAGGTACCTGCACATTTAATAAGATAGTTCTTTTTTTCTAAACCGTATTTTTTTATAATTTTTCGTATATTTCAGTAATTTTTCGGAAATATACTGATATAACTTTTACTTCAGAACACATGTAAGTCTCACAGTAGTACATAATATAAAGGACATTAAAATACAGGGTGATTTTTTTTAACTGACACTACTCAGAGCCACCTGTATCGCGATCTATCGGCCGGATTTCCACCAAAATTAATAGAGGGACTAAGGACGACATGGTTAAGAGTATCCACGAAGAAAAAAAATTAGTTACAAAAGTCGCCTATAGGGGAAGACATGGCGCTGTTGTCGTCGGCGCACCCGAGAATATGTATAAAACTCAAGTAAAATATCAAAATACAAATTCATGACTACGTAGTCGACAGCAGCGCCAGTACTATTTTGGGCTATAAATAGTTGCGTCTTCGCTTTACAGAAGCAAGGGGTCATCAGTCGCTTTCTTCCACTTGCATCTCGTCCTCCGGATCTAACCCATGTTACTTCTTTTTGTTGAGTTATTTAAAGTCTAAGGTGTATCTTGGTGGAGTCTCTAACTTTTCGGCCCTAAAGGACAACATATCCCGGACACTGATGAACATTCTTGGTGACATGTTACGCTCGGCCGTCTGAACTTAGTGTTCAGGATGCAATGTGTCGTCCAGCAAGATGATGGTCACATCGAAGGAGGGAGAAATGAATTTGCTACATAAAGCAGTGTTGAAGTGAAATTTTTTTTGTTATCCATTTGTCTGCTTATTACAACTATTTCGGTATTTACCCCTTATCTTTATAGCCCGAAATCAGTGCGTTGCTGTCGACTAATAGTCGGGGATTTGAATTTTGATGTTTTACTTGCGTTTTGTGCAAATTCTCGGGTACGCCGACAACATCAGCGTCATATCTTCCCCTATCGGCGACTTTTGGAATTTTGTTTTTTCACGGAAACTTTTTCTCGTATCCTCCTTAGTCCCTCTAACAATTATATATATATAATGGCCGTTGTCTCTGTATAACACTTCCGGGCTGTACTCATCTTTCAATTGAAGCCCTCAGTAAACAAACAGCCGGTTAGGCTTAATTTCAATTTCAGATGTGGATTAGAATTTTTTCTTTCCTAAAAACTAATATCCTCTCCATCAAATCACGTTTGTTCAGCCTATTTTTCTATAAAACATTCAGAACTAAAAAAAATTGGATGCTTTTAGCTGTATATTTAACACTTTTTAAAAATCTGGTTACTTTTGCGATGAATTCTGAAAATAAACAAACTTCAATGTGAATGAATCAAGTAGCTCAAGTATTCATATCGCGTAGTGAGCTGTAAAAAACTGGATGGCAGTCTACTACTCCACTCGCATGAAAAACTAAATAAATTAAAAAATAATGAAAGGGTTAGCTTTTACAAGGTGTGGATTAAAAGCAATATTGTTAGATAATTTGGGATATTTTTTAACTTTCATATACTTTTTCCATTATGACGTCATTAATATTATCATGACGTCAAAATGACGGGTTGGATGGCAGACTACTACTCCAATCGCAGGAAAAACTAAATAAATAAAAAAAATAATGAAAGGGTTTGCTTTTACAAGGTGTGGATTAAATGCAATATTGTTAGATAATTCGGGATATTTTTTAACTTTCATATACTTTTTCCATTATGACGTCAAAATGACGGGTTACCTTCTAGTTTTGGTAGAATTCCGGTTGACAGATCGCGCTACAGACGGCTCTGAGTAGTGTCAGTTTAATAAAAATCACCAAAAATCACCCTGTATACTCAGTTAAATTGAGTGTATGATCTCTGGCGTAAGCACTCAATTGTACAAAAATTTATAAAAAATTTCCTGTATTTTAAAATGTTATGAAAATTTTACCAAAATCATATTTGTTTACATAATTTTATATCACATTTTAACTAAAAATATGTGTATGTCTTCATTACTGTATATTTTTGCAAAAAAAGTGCTCCGAATGTAAATTACCTTAATACGAACTCATATGACTTATTCGAAACCATCTAAACAATATTTCCATATAATCTAAAAACGCCTGAAAGGAAGTTATGTGTAATTTTCTCTTACATAACTTTAAAATAATTTTGACCGCAATCAGTGGATGATAATATCAAGAGAATCTTTTGATTTTCATCCTTTAATGCAAATTACTTTCATGACTGCGTTCTTGAGCCAAATATACTCATTCTCCTCGAGTCACATTTTCAATTTAAGAATTGAAAATATCTCTTTTATTCTTATAACTGTGCTGTTAACACCCCTTGAATCTAATTTCGGTATAAAATGCGAAGCTGAAACCTTGAGCATGATTCGTAATACATACCACTTAGTGGAATGAATGGAGAAATTTAAAGTATTTTCAATTGCAGGCGCAACTAAGGATATACAATTGGATGGAAGTAATGTTTTAGGGTTTGAATAAACAATTAACGTAAGTTTAATAGTTTAGGTAAATAGTTCAGTACAATCAAATTACAAGTACATTGAGAATTCAGAATAATATATTCGAATAGGTGTTTAATTATTATTCAGATTCATGAATGAATAAAAAACTTAGAAAGAAACGTTTGTTATAAAAAATATAATTTTCGAAAAAACATTTTTGGATGCTCTTAAAAACAATAAAAAATTAGGGATCTTATGTTAAAAATATGAGGAAAAACACCTGAAATTTCTATGATGCAATTTTTTAGAGTGAAGATAAAAATGTCACTTAATATACGCGTACGTGTTTAAACGAATACACGTAGACTGAGTTTAACATGGTAAAAACAACAATATTATACTATAAACTGACAGTGAGAAATAAATCAGAGAATATTTTCTTTGAAATGATTCTATGAATTAGTACCATTTTATCTCGTTAAATGTGATATATCACCCTTTATTAGCCAACTTAAGACGACCTTGCGTTGAAATAGGTTCTGAATTGGCGATAAATTTTGCAAAACAATGGGTTCTTTCATATTTTAGCATTAAAATTGGCATCGATATTTATGCTGAGATGCAAAACAGTACATTTTACACATGCAAAAAATACAATAAGGTAATAAAGATTAAATAGTATCTTCTCATAACAAGTGAAAAGAGGAACTGATTATGTGATAATGGCTGTAATGAATACAAATTATTATTGCTCAAATAATACATGTATTATCTAGAGACACCTTACCAACTATTTTTTCGTACTTACAGTACATTATTGTATATCATTATCAAGTACTTAGAAACTTCATATTTCCTAAAATTGTTCAGGAGTAATGTTTTGAAACAAAATTTCAACCCATCATTGAATAATTATCCAGACTCTCTAGATGTCTCTAGAGTAGGGGTGGGCATTAAGTCGATCGCGATCGACCGGTGGACCACCATGACATTTTGGGGTGACCGCCTTTACTAAGACATAAGACGCGCATACTAAAAGAAACATATTTATGGAACACCAACGCCAGCTAGACATCGTTCTTTGACTCTACCTACCTGGATGAATCTGCATTTTCAACGATGAATATAATTAAGACAACATATCGTTCCCGTCTCACAGACGATCACTTAGAATCCAGTGCAAGATTAGCAATTAGTAATTATATACCGAGATATTCAAGATTGGCGGACAGTATGCAGACTAAGTCTTCTACTAACTATAATTACAAGAACTAATTTTAGATGAAAATGATTTTTTTAATGTATTTTGAACTGTTTGATAATAAATGCATCATTTGATATTATATTTGTGACTATTATTATTATGTTTGTATCTTGCGTTTTGTTTAGAACGCGGTTTTAAAAGAGTAAGTTTTATTATTGTAGTTATGTAGGTAAGTACATATTCCGTATTTATTATTAAGTTATAATGAATATTGCAGACCTTTTTTTTAGCTCACCACACCTACGCCACTGGGTGGACCGCAACACCTTGAAAAAATTAGAAGTAGCCCGTACCCTGGAAAAGTCTGCCCACCCCTCCTCTAGAGTCATGTTGGGTAACATATTTTTCGTATGACCATTAGATAAAAGCCAAGACATGAAGCAACTTCAAATGTCCTACAAGTATTACCTAGAAATATCTTTGTATAGGAATTTTTCGCATTAACAGTACACCACTGTAAATCGTTACCAAGCTTGTAGCAACTTCACATTTCCTAAAAGAGTTTCTATGGTCAAGTTTTGGAAGAAAGTTTTCAATAAAGCATTGAAGAATTACCAAGAAATAGGTAATTACTAAATAAAAAGTTCACTCAAAAGTTATTCGAGATGCGCATAAATAGTCCCTCATTTCTGTGAATAAAATAATAAATTGACCTACACCAAATAATTTTTCCTAGTATTTCGCTTAACTAAAGCGAATATAATATAATAACTCGCCTACACATTGTTTTCAGCACTGTTATACATGAACCAATCACTGATGATGGTTTATTCTTAGACAAAGTTGATCACCTTAGAAATTAATCTAACGAAATACTATATCGAACAATTATTTTTTTTGTCCATATTCGCTGAATTAATATTTAAGGGGTGACAGCCAAGTAAGTTTATTTTCGTAAATTAAGTTAATGTGATTTATAACTACAGAGTTACACGCTGAAAAATCAAAATCATATGAATATCAAAAACGAGACAATTAAAAACTGCTGTGCACTAACCCTACTGGATTCGCTCAACTAAATGTTAACCTATAGAGGAAATGTGTTCAGGGATTGAAAGTACATTTCACCAGCCCCACACCTAAGCGAATTATAATCCAAATATGAATGAAATTGAAAAATTGAAATTTTTTATACATACCATTTTTTGATACATACCGTACATCATTTTCATTTTCCATCTCATTCGTTAGTACTCCGTTAGTACCGGTTAGTCACGTAAAAATTTTCGTTAGTACCGATTTTAAAATAAATTTATTGCAATTTTTTACTGCGCGGCTTGTGAAATGCGAGCCCCGTACCTACGCAATTATGGGAATTCACTAGTGCCAATCGTTAGTACTTCGTTAGTACCGGTTAGTACCGCAAGAATTTTCGTTAGTACCGCATTTAAATTAAATTTATTGCATTTTTTTATTTTGCCATTATTAATTTTTATTGTGCATAGTCATACGCAGTGTATTATAGAAAAAGTATTCAGGTATGTCGAAACGAATTAAGTTTAACTGAAAAGTGATAAAGAAGTATATGTAGTTATACCCTTCAAACCAGTCAGAAAACACACACAAACACAGATAATATCGAGTGAAAATTTAATATAAAATTTATTTTTAAAATCAGAGTCTTATAATGTAATTCAGGGAAGGGTAAATAGCGGCCCGCGAGCCACATGCGACCCACTACAGATTTTTTGTGGCCCGCCAAGACACCTAGAAATATCCGGACAGCCACAAAAAACTTTTCTGAAATGCAAAGTTAACTAACAAATGCAATAATTTTAAAAGGTGCGGCCCTCCGCTAACTTCCGTTTACAAAATGTGGCTCCCGGTCCAAAACAATTGCCCTCCCCTGGTGTAATTAATATTACACAATCATAGAAATGACTTGCAAGAGATTTGCATTCACATTGGTAAAAAAAAACCTCGCAAAGTTCAATTATTTTTTTTATTTTTAAAGTTATCGTTGATTTAATGAAAGTCCGTCTTAATTTTTCTTTTATATCTAGGGACTGACCGATCCTTGGCCTCATGCGATTAGGGACCGGTAAAAGCTTGCTGTCGTACCGGGCCGAGCTACTAGAGAAATACTTTGGAACGGTGTTGACTACTACTAGACTAGTATATAACCCCCGTCAAAAATGACGGAATGTTCATCAGCGTTTCAAGAGGTGATTCATAATTTTCATCGGGCATTGCTGAAAACTGTACTTAAACAGCAGTAAACAACAAAACAAAACTAAACTAAATCAAAACTAAACCAACACTGTTTCAAAAGTGAATGACTCACCACATAGCAGGCATTGCTGAAAACGATACTTAAACAGCAGTAAACAACAATAAAATAAAACAAAAATAAAACGTGAAACGCAATTTAATTAACATTAAAATTAAACGTTAAAAATGTAGTTATTTAAAGGGAATATGAAAAACCATGGAGTAGAATGAATTCAAAATTCAAGCGAATGACTCAACTGAATAAATGATTCTTTTCAATGGATATTTTAATTTGAAGATATTTCAAAAACTAAACGGTTTTGAGCTAGGGTGTTCACTTAAAATTTTCATATTTTTTAAAGGGCTTTCAAAATATGTAACTTTTGTGGTATTATTTTTCAAGAAAAAATTCAGAAAATGGCGTCGCAATGTTAAGATGTTCCAGACTTGGTCCGTCCTGGAATGGTTACCTACACCTTTTCTACTCTAGGCTTACTCTAGGCTATACAAGTAAAGATACTACTCTAGGCTATACAAGTTCCTACTAGCTATACAAGTTCCTACTAGGCTATACTTTTTCTACTCTAGGCTATACAAGTAAAGATACTCCCAAAACATGCAATTGTGCCAGATGCTTTGATGCGCGAACTACGAAAAACGTTGCAATAGTTAGCTCGCGTCAGCCAGTCTGGGTGTAAAAATTGTTTATACAAAGATATTTGTTCGGTTGCGGTTTCAACAAATACATTCAGCATACGCTGCGAGATATATCATCTGCGTTCGTACTCAAATTAAGGGGACAGTGGACCTTCAAACCTAACTTTTTTTGTTTTGAATGGATTTGCTTGAAATTTGAATATGTGATTAGTACCATAGATATGTAAAAGTGGTTAAAATTTAAAGATGAAATATTAATAATTTATGAATTATGAATTATAAATTATATAAAAAATTGGCCTCATTAAAAATGTTCCATGCGCATTTCTTTTGCATATAATATGGTAATTTTTATTTACAGGATACCTTATAGAACTAGCAATGAAACTTATTGGTTATTTTAAGTATTCATTAGTAATATAAAGAGAAAAAAATAATAATAGTGAAAACTACCTTTTTATGACGCAAAATACCCCTAAATCATCTTTTCAAGTACAAAATTTAGAAATTCTGAGCTACGAAGCATAATTTTTTTCAATAATATTTATTTGATATACAGTTAAGTATATAAAACTTAAATTTCAAAGAAATACGATCATTAGAAATGCGCCTGGAGCAGTTTTAATATTCGTATGACATGAAAATTTTTATTTTGAGAAAAACACATTTAAAGTTATAGCTATTGGTAACCACATAATATCTAAATTAAATACGAATGCCTTTAGCTAGGAAAGTAATCCCAGAAATTAAAAATTCTTTTTGCAACACATTCCTACTCGTCCGTAGTTTCACAATTCAATAAAATAAAAAAAATCAAATTTTGGGGCAGATTTCACAATTTTGAAAGTCCACTGTCCCCTTAAATGCCTTAAAATGTTCAAGAATGGCTTTGGATTATTAGGTCTTAGAGCAGGCCTCGGCAGCCTATGCGCCGAGGCTATATGTCATTTCATAATTTCAAAAGAGCCACTTGAGTTCTGAAAATAAATACAGTCGATTCCGGTTAATTGGTCCACCCGTGAACGGACCTGCCGCTTATTCGGAGCAAGTCCTTCCGACTGAATCCCGTCTTGTAACATAGGGCATGTTCGTTTAATCGGACAAGCCGGTTATTAGTACCAAAATGATCGCCTCCCGATGTGGTCCGTTTAACCGGAATCGACTGTATATAAAAAATAAATTATAAAACATAAATATGAAACATAAGTATGATATTTTCATGATATCAACGAATGGGACATCACTTCCTACGATGTTTTCATCGCTGAAAAAATTGGCTTTGACATTTTGTCCGCATTCGGTTCTACTTATAAATGAGAGCAAATAATTTCACACATGAAAATTATTTTAACTTATACAATCATTTCAATACAATCATCTAACATATAACTTCATACAATTTAACATATAAATCATTTAACATATAATCATTTAACATATAACTTCATACAATCATTTAACTTATACAATCATGAAAATTATTTTAACTTATACAATCATTTCAGTACTATATAAAGTATTATTAAAAAAAAATTGAAAATTTTTCAAGCGGCGCATTTTGAAAAATTCAAATTTTAAATTCAAATAAAATAATTTTTTTCGAAGCCCTAATTGTGTTATATATCACTGAAAAAGGTCTTGAAAATTGCTTTAAAATGACACCAATCTTAGCTCTCTAGCTCTTATTGTTGAAATATTTTTTGGATAATTCAATTAAAACACAAGGAGTGCGGTAACGAACAGGAGGAGTAAGAACAGGAGGAGCTTAACTACTGAAAATTCAGGCGTTTGTACTTTTCTTAAGACGACTAACTAGAGCCAGACTTGTCTAAATTGACGTCAAAAGTTCAGCATCAGGGGAGCCATTGATATGGGATAGAAAAATAAAGTCCATTGAGTTATATTTGTTGTTATAATTATTAGAATTAGAATTTTCATTTTTGTGAATAAAGTTTAAAGAGTATTGTAATTATATTCTCAATAAAATTTATCTTATTATTCACCAATAAAGACTGTTTTAAAATGAAAATACTACTGAACAGAAACGTCTTTTTAATACACACATTTTGGTTGATTATGACCCGCAGCCAAAAATGGTTGCCGAACCCTGCCTTATGGCGCATATACATTGGTGCAGAGTCCTCTCTGCATGTGCCTTGGGGAATCCAGTGATTGATGTTCACTCCGTACTCTGTATATGCGTGGATCGCCTCCCCTCGCGGTCCGGATGCAGAGTATCAAAGACCCGGGGTCCGGAGGTCAAATGGTGACAATGGGGGCGGGGGACACTAGATCAAGTAACACGAGGGACCTTGGGGGCTTACCGTGACTAATGTGACTAATGTTACCGTGACTAATGTGATGACAGGAGTCGGGGGTCTGCATGCAGAGAACTCTGCACCAATGTATATGCACCATTAGAAGGTGCCTTCATTAAAAATGGGCGCCCAAGTCGAAGCCCGAACCTTCGATCCCGATGCTTTCGTTTTCGAGAACAGAACGTTTGGATTATAGGGCCTTAGAGCGGTAGATAAACAGTTGAAAAAATCATTGGTGTCCGAAGTCCAGCTGTTTCACTTGGAGATAATCGGAATTCTTAGGAAATAATCGGAATGTCTTCATCCCAGTTGGGAGAAAGTCGTTACAATACTTCAAAGTGTCATTCCTGCAGGGGGGGGGGCTTCTTCGTCAACGCGATTCCGGCCACCACTCATAAACAAGCGGTCTTCCCAGTTGCGTCATCCATGGAGTTCCAGAATAGCGTGGTTGCGGGACGGGTGAAATACAGTGATTTCCGCTTATAAGAATCACGTTTGTTATTACTGATTTTTATTCGTATAAGCGTTTGATTCTTATAGCCGAAATTTAGGTTTTTGGACAGGCACACACACAAACACGCATATATACATTGAGGTAAATTACCATAAAATACTCTTTAATTTACGTTAATTAACTTTTATTAAAATTATTTTTTATAATTTTAAAAATACAACTTAATTTCTAGACCTTTAAGTAGATACACATGATTATAGTAAGAGAAGAAAATAAATCCAATATTTGTTACAACATACCTGCTCCTGCTTAACAGTTTTAACATTTCAACTTCAGGAAGGGAGCAAGAAAAAGTTTTCTATGGTAGTTTGACGTAATGAAGTTTTCAGGAGGCTGTTTATACCTCTTTCAATACTAATTGTCTCAGACGAAGATTCACCTTCTAGCTTACGTTCGACGGTTTGATAACGTGCTGAATCTACTAATGTCACGTTTGCCTAAGTGATAGTGGAGATTTCGCCGAACAGAAATTATGTGTTTCAGGGTTCAGGAAGCCTAAACCAGGCTGTGGGAGGTGGGCAAAAAGAGTCCCTATTTTTGTTTGTCAGTAGAGACGGTGAAATCGGACCCGGAAGGGTAAAGATGCCCCCGGGTCAAGCTAATAGGACAGTGTTGTGCTAAAGCGTTTAAGGGGAAACTATTATGTTATGTCTAAGAAAGAAAGGGATGAATTTTACGACTATATTCCATCCTATCTTATCAATCTTTCTTTAAAAAAAAAGAAAGAACTTTGTACCTTTTGAGGGTTTAAGTGGCTTTTTTTTGGAAAAATGAAAGTAAAGCGAAGAGTGTAAACTGATTCTTAAAACCTGTGGATTGATTCTTTAAAGCGAAAATTTTAACATGGAAATAATACATTTGTTTTTGTGTTCGCGATATTGATTCTTATAAACGGTTGATTCTTATAACCACTGATCACTATAAGCGGTGGTTACTGTACTAGCAACGTAATGAAAAATTGCAATAAATTTATTTTAAATTCGGTACTAACGAAAATTTTTGCGCTACTAACCGGTACTAATGAAGTACTAACAAATGGCATTCGTGAAATTCCAGGATTGCGTAGGTGCTGGGCTCGCATTTCACAAGCCCGCAATAAAAAATTGCAATAAATTTATTTTAAATGCGGTACTGACGAAAATTTTTGCGGAACTAAGGGCCTGTTCACATAGGAGTCCGGTAGGGGAAGCGTAAAAGGAAAGATGGTGCTAAGACGGAAATAAACCAATCATAGGCGTTAAAAAATTCGTTGCTAATCGTTTGGAGGTTTGACATTGGTTAAATATACAGTGATTTCCGCTTATAAGAATCACGTTTGTTATTACTGGTTTTGATTCTTATAAGTGGTTGATTCTTATAACCGAAACTTCCCTTTGGACAGGCACACATACACAAATATATACTTGTACATATATATAAACACACAGGCACATATATACATAATTTACCATTAAATACTCTTTAATTTACGTTATTTATCATTTATTAAAATTATTTTTTATAATTTTAAAATACTCAATTTCTAAACAAATACTATAACTCAATTTTTAGACCTATAAGTAACAACACATGATTATAAAATCAACAACAGGCAGCTTCTCTTTGACTACACTTTGGAAGAGCATCATATCTAATTAACAAGTTCTGTTTTTCAGAAAAACTAAGAGTTTTCCTTGTTTTTATCATATTTGAATTCGACTATCAAAAAGTTCTAACACTAACTGGCAATTTTGTTAGAAAACTAAAGTGAATACTAGCGACGTATTCTTATTACAGTCTCAGACGAAGATTCACTTTCTAGCTTACGTTTCACGGTTTGATTCTGAATCAAACCGTGAAACGTTTGATTCAGCATCTGGTTCATCTGATTCAGCAAAATGGATCCGTTTACGTTTTACGGTTTGAAGTGCTGAATCCACTGTCCCGTTTGCCTAAGTGATGGTGGACACTTTGCGGAAGATTTATGTGTTTCAGGGTCCAGAAATCCGCAACCAGGAAGTAAGTGGTGGGAAAAAAGGAGTGCCTGTCTGGAGAAAAGTGAAATAGGACCCGGGCGGGTTAGATGCCCCTGGGTATTGCTAATAAGACAGTGTTTAGCAAAAACGTATAAGGAGAAACTCTTATGTTATGTCTAAAGGAATGTATTTTACGACTGTTTCCACCCCAAAGTTTTATCAATCTTTCTTTTCAAAAACTTACGAAAGAATTTCGTACCTTTTGAGAGTTCAAGTGGCATTTTTTGGAAAAATGAAAGGAAGGCGAAGATTGCAAACTGATTCTTATAACCGGTGGATTGATTCTTTAAAGGGGAAATTTTAACATAGAAATAATTCATTTGTTTTTGTTTTTGAGATATTGATTCTTATAAACGGTTGATTCTTATAACCACTGATCACTATAAGCGGTGGTTACTGTATTTCAATAATTTAACGCTTCCGCTACCAAACTTCTATATGAACAGGCTCTTACCGGTACTAACGAAGTACTAAAGAATGAGACATGTTTGGATTAAAATTGCTTAGGTGCGGGGCTGGTGAAATGTACATTGGGATTACCGACCTGGATTTAAAGTTTTTTTTTTCAAAATTGTATTTTGTAATAGACTAAGAATTTTTACACTTTGGAGCATTTTTAAAAATGCAAATAATATTTTAAAATTTAAATATTTCTGGCAAAAAAACTAGGTGTAATGTGTTTTGAACGCTCCTAAATTCCTTTGGAGGACGAAATTTATAAAATGAACCCTGTTGCAAAATACGGAAAAGTTCAGACTATCTGAAAATACAATTTTGAGTGGATTATCAGCATTTATGTAGCTGCAAATAATAGACAAATTTTCTCCATTGGTTAACACTTGGGTGAGCGAATTCAATAGGGTTAGTACACGGCAGCCTTAATGAGCAATATCCCGATTATGCCAAATCTGTATAGCGGAAAATCTGACAATGGACCAGAATAGAATCCGTCAAATTGACAAATACACTTTAAAAAGGGGTTGCGGAACTCCATTTAAGAAAATTTGTTTTTCGTACGCTTTGAGATGCAAGGTAACTAAAAAGTTCAAACACATCTTTTAATAAATAAATATGAGAAAATTTTAATCATAGAATAAAATTTTTAATTAGATTAATGAGAGATATTTAATAAAGTCATAATTACATTTTATATAAGAATTACATATATATAAAGATTATTTAAAATAGACACGTACTTAAAAGTCTGAAACAAAAAAGAAACCAATTTCTATAATTAATTCACTTATTGAAATAATTAAAGCTAAAAGAACTGCATATAAGTTTTAACATATTTATTAAATTTTATCTTTTTTGATATAAACTATTTATGCGAATTGATTAAGAATCTTTCTAAAAAAATCTACTTGTATCAGCAAAGTAAATATGTAAACGTATTTTAAAATAAGTTTATTTTACATAAATGTTACATAAGGATTTTAATATCTGAGTTAGGTTGATTTACAACAGTTTAATACCTCAAATACTTTCCTTCCTACACTGCTTCTCTCCTAATTTTCTTGCCATATAATTATTACATAAATATATGGCAAGAAAATTGGGAGAGAAGCAGTGTAGGAAGGAAAGTATTTGAGGTATTCCCTAGAGTTTCTACGAAAAGTCGGCAGTTGTTAATCAAGTTGTTAATCAAGCAATAACTGAACATGGCTGTATAGGAGTCTATCAAAACAGATTTTTTGCTAAAACAGATCTTTGTGAGTGTGGCAATATACAAACTATAAAGCACTGTATATACAATTGTAGCAAATGGGCTGAAGCACGAAAAAACCTACCTTTGGGCTTTCAAGATTGGGCCCCTAGTAAATTATTTACGGATTATTATTGTAGAAGGTACATCAAGAATATTATGCAGGAACTTATGAATATACACTTCCCCCTACAAGGGGAAGGTGGATAGCCCCTCAGATTTAAAAAAAAAAGACAGGTAAACGAATTGCAAAAAGAAAAACTTCGGGACCCGGTTGGGCTGGATTGCCGTCGGCATGATTAGTTTTATTATTGAAGAGCCGTATAACCTTCGGGTGTGGACGGCGGCGATATTACTTACTTACAACAGTTTATGTACAAACAAAATAGTACTTACATTCCAGTTTATAAAAATCAGTTATTTGCTTTACTCGTGATGTGACTGCGTACATCAATCCATTCATTTTATTTTAAGAAAATTTAATTTATTTCATAACATGCCTAATGCTGTCTAAGCAACATTTCATCCAATTTAACCAAAAATATAAGTGATATTAAGCTTTGTTTTTAATAACGCCTCCTGAATTCTTTCCCGTACATGATACAGTTAATATATATCAAAATTTAAAAGTTGAATTGACAATTTGAAGACATCTATAGAAAAGCAAAACTGTATTTGCCATAAAAACTTGTCTATGAAAATTAATTGAAGAATGGAGGATCTAATACCGGTTTGTGTAATAACTCAATTTTCTACATCCCTAACAAACTGAACTATAAAATTTAAAGGTTGAAATTTTGCAAGTTAATGCTTTTTACTTTAGGACGTGATCCACTCGAGTTTAAATTGTAATTTAAAACCCCATTTATCATTATTGATTGACAGGTATGATCTCTCGCGCTCGTTCAATTTAAAAGACTTTTCATCTGTAAAGTGACGTAAGATATAATAATATAAAACTGGAATTAAGGACAATTTATCTTAAAAGACAAATTTTTAAAATTGATATAAATATGAAGGAAGCTGCTTAGAAATTTTCAAAAAATGGGGATAATGAATTTTTTACATAAATATTTGTCAGTTAAAGATACTACTAAAATAATTAATTAAAATTCAAATTTTTGGACTTTTGGAGGTTTCAATTTAAAATTTCAATTGAATTTTTTAATGATTATGTGTTTGTATGCAGTAAACTAAAACCAATATCATCAGTATATATATATATATATATATATATATATATATATATATATATATATATATATATATATATATATATATATATATATATGTATATATATATATATATATATGTATATATATATATATATATGTATATATATATATATATATATGTATATATATATATATATATGTATATATATATATATATATGTATATATATATATATATATATGTATATATATATATATATATGTATATATATATATATATGTATATATATATATATATATATATATATGTATATATATATATATATATATATGTATATATATATATATATATATATATATATATATATATATATATATATATATATATATATAGAGAGAGAGAGAGAGAGAGAGAGAGAGAGAGAGAGAGAGAGAGAGAGAGAGAGATTGATTGAAATGAGAATTACAGGTTTGCAATCAGTCAGTGTTTTAGGGATTTTAAGAAATTTAAGTATTCATTATAAAATATTAAAAAATAAACTCAATTCATGAATTTCGAGAAGAAATTCAGCTTTCCCCATTAGAAACAGTGAATACTTACGTAGTAAGACTTCTTTCTAGCTTGGATCCCCTCTATAAATCTCTATGATATCTGCAATATTTCAAACCCCCGAAGCTCCTACAATTTGTTTATTACGCGCGGTATTTCCTCACCAACAGCAAGACTGTTCCGATTCAATTTTTTTACTATTTGATGTAAGAAATAATTAACAATAAGGGTCACCTGATGTGCATTGTCTGTCTGTTTTACTGGTCAGTACTTTTCTAATAAAAACTAGGCCTTTCAACTCTCCCCTGTCTGACTAGTGCAATTACAATGAACTGAATATGATCATTTTGCCCTGATATCTAAGACATGTGCGTAAAAATACAATGAGCAGTGTTCATTAAAAATCTTAATGAACAAACACAAAAACGGGCTTCAAAAAACAGGAGAGTCAAAAACAGGCGAGGTGTACATGACACTGCATGCAGAAAGTATGTAAGGTTTTTTTCAATTCCTACTATTAGTTCACACTCTTTCTATATATATCTTGTTCAAATTTTCAATCGTTAATAAAATACTTTTTATTCATCCACTCAAGTTCAAATACATTTTTTTTAACTTGTAGTGGATGACACTTGATGTTAATACAGTTTTTTTCAAATATTAATTCATTAATTAAATTTAATTAATCGATTTTAGTTTTAGACCTAGAGCGTCTCTTGCTCTTGAATAGTAATTTCCCTCTTATTACTCTGTAAACGGTAGCACTGCGGTAGCGCGGGCTCCTCCCGTCCTGTAGGTTGCAGGATCGAGTCCCCAACCTGACAAACTTTTTCTCTCCCCCCCCCTTCTAATCTCGCACAGTAGGCAAGGTTCTGGCAGGTAATCTTTTTTTTTCAATTCCTACTATTAGTTCACACTCAATTTTTTCTTTGTTGACCTAAGTAGGAATTAACTTTAAAAAATTTTGTTTTTATATTACTTGTTTATTTTCTTTCAGATTCTTCAAGGACTTTTATCGAGCTTGTACCTAGATAACTACTGTGATAAAGCTGCATGATCACAAAAATAGCATATATGATGTGGTTAAGGCAGTATATTGCGGGAACTTTCACTCTGATTCAGGTTTGTTATAAACGAACTGAACCTGATTTTTGTGTAGGCACTGTACTTCAATTTAGTAGCATTAAATATTCAAGATGAATTTTTTCTTTTCTTATTTGCGTAACTTACGTAATTCATTAACAACAAATGTGAAGCAGATTTATAAACTCGTCAAGATATGAATGGGAATTTATCAATTTATAAATTATAATGTTTGTTTTAAAAAATGTGCACAAAACTCTACCAATTTTATTTAGCTGTCCTTTAAAACTATACCTACTATCACCTCACTTTGCCTTTGACTTTCTTTCTTTGCATAACTTTCTTTATCAAAAATTCCAGTAGTCTATTTGAAATTTTTTTATACGTAAGCAAACTATTTCTTTAAGTTTAAACAAACAATACATATCTCTCACTCTGTGTATATATACATGCATTCATACATGCATACACACACACACAAACACACATACACACACCTGAATGGTATGAAAACCTATCTGGCACCTTTGAGTTGTTACCTTTGATTCTTTATACAAAATGTCCAATCAGTTTTCTATAGCCAATTGAAGATTCTTGCAACACATTTCATATGAAGAGAATCCTCAAATTTAATGAATAACATCAATTATCTCTCCAGGTACTTTTTTTAAGGCTAGATATAGAAGCTTCCCGTTGTATTACAGCGTAAACCCCTAGAAAAAGCTTTATTCGCATTCACACTTATTTCTTTGTTTTATCTTGAATAAGTTTACGAGAAGATTTGGTGAATAAAAATAATCCTTTATGCTAGCTCTCAGAAAATATTTTTCTCGCATCTGATACATGCATGGACGTAATATGATATTCATCTACTTTTAATACAGATACTTCAGTGAGCTAGAGAAAAATTTGAATGCGGTAACACTTAACATGCTTCTTGGAAAATCTACTTTTTGTAGAACAGTATTCATCTAGCATGTTTTCCGTATTCATCTAACAGGTTGAGATAATTATAAGCGTACGCTCTTATCTGTTAGTTGTTTTTGTATTAGTATGAATACATAACATTAAAAATGGATAATAAATGCAAAGATGTAATAATAATTAACTAACTTAATATTTTGAAATAGTTAAAAATTTTGGGCATAGAAACGCTAAGAAATATAAGGAGGCATGAACATATATTTTCGAAAAATTAACAGCGGATTAAATCTGAAAGTATATAAAACTAAATGGAATCTCTTTCTTGGTAGGAAAATAAATTAACTGTCCAATTTTAGCTCACATAATCCCTACATAGCATACCTTAATCCTATTAATCTAATAAGAATGTTGGGCTAAATTGCGACACAATTTTAAGGAAAAATGCAAATTGTCATAATGTTTTCTCAGAAAATACGTTAAGTGACAAATTAAAGGATGGAAAGGGTTTATCACACTTTATCAGCAATATTTGAGGATTCACTTTTCGTTTCCAATGGGTCTGATGAGGCATGACATAGCAACAGGGATTTCCGAGTGAAACAAGATTTTTGCTTATAAACTTGGATATAGTAGTTATGAAAATTTTCGGTGAAACTTTTCATAACTACTATATTAATTAATTCTAAACTAATTATTTAATTCTAAATTAATTATTTATTTCTAAACTAAATTATTAATACATAAAAGCTTTTGTTCAAAAAGTATTGTGTTTTAGGTGAGATTTAATTTTGTATGTGTACATAAAACTATGATGAATGCGCAATTTATTAGTATCGCATAAAATCTATGAACGTCATAGACAACTTTTGTAGCAGAAATTAAGGGATAAGAAAATATTCAACGCCTCGTTACAATTTGAAAAAGGGCTTGTGCTTTATTAAAAGGAAAATTTAAAATACGCGTTAAATATAATTTTATAAGAGTATGCTTTTTTTTGTTATATATTTATATATATATATATATATATATATATATATATATATATATATATATATATATATATATATATATATATATATATATATATATATATATATATATATACATATATATATATATATATATATATATATACATATATATATATATATATATATATACATATATATATATATATATATATATATATATATATATATATATATACATATATATATATATGTATATATATATATATATATATATATATATGTATATATATATATATATATATATATATATATATATATATATATATATATATATATATATAATATATATATATATATATATATATATATATATATATATACATATATATATATATATATATAATATATATTTATATATATATAGGTGGTTGTCAAAATAATGGAAACACCTATCAATATTAGTGGTGTTTATGAATATGCTTCGTATTCCTTAAAAAACAAGTCTGTTCACCAATATTTTTTATATAATATAGTATACGTATTATTCTACTCTCAGGTAGCAGTAATGAAGCTAAGGGCATCGTGCTTTTGGGGGAAACAGCGTAAAATGTCAAACCTTGCAGACCTTGCAAAAAGAGCAAATTGTTGGATCGCGTTTAAATTGGAGTATCTGTTACTGTAACCCCCAGGCTAATGAGTGTTTTTCGAGTTATGGTATCGAAAGTCATGATAGCATACTGAGTGCGCGGAAAAACATCCTTTTCCAAAGAGAATAGTGGACGAAATGGAGAGCTGAGTGAAAGAGACGGACGAGGTATTGAAGCGGATTGTCACTTGAAGAAAGAAAACAACTGCAACCAAAATGACCGAAGAGCTTAATCTGCATCTGCATGTTCCGGTATCAACCATTAGAGGTAGAAGGGAACTTCATAAACAAGGCATTTACGGAAGAGCAGCTATTCCGAAACCACTTGTAAAATATGCCAATACAAAATATCGTCCCCGATGATGCCACGAGCGCAAATCCTGGTAGAGTAATATGCCGTAGTCCGACCAATCATTGTTCACATTGTTCCTTGCACCAGGACGTGCGTATGTCTGGAGAACATCTACACGAGCGTAAGAATCTGACTGCCTCATCTAAAGTGTCAATCATGTAGGTAGATCTATTAGGGTTTGGGTTGACATCTCATTGTTTTTTTCAGGCCCTATTGTAACCCTAACTGGAAGATGGAATAGGAAGGACTATGTCGAAATTTTATCTCACTAGTACATCTTATGGTGCAAACATTGTTTCTTGCAGAAGATGGCGTTCTCCAGGATGATAACCCCCTATACATACAGCTAAATCTATCAAGTATTGGTTTGAAGAGCATTAAAAAGAAGTCAAATATCTTATCTTGCCCTGTACAATCCCCCCAATTACATATCAGCCAACCACTGTGATCTGTATAAACGGAGAGAGCACGGTATCGATATCCACCACAGCATCTCTACAGGAACTTTCGTGATTTTTCCCTGAAGAATGGGGTAATATATTCTTAACCACTGCTCATGACCATATAATCTGATTACAATTCCAATTATAATCAGATTCCAAGGTGAATCAAGGTGTATTACATGACAAAGGTGATCCTGCGCCGTATTAATAAAGGTTATATATATATATATATATATATAATATATTATAATTATTTTATATATATATATAATGAAATCCTGCTTCATTTCTGAAGTTGGAGAAGATAAATTATATTTAAAGATATACATGTTATATAAAAATTACAGGCGCCTAAATTATTGCCGTGAAATAGGTGAAGTGTCGCTTGCAAAACCTTCATTATATACTATATATTTTATTTTAATAGTCAATATTTAAAGGCTGTTGCTATAAATTCAATAAATTTACATTCATTATTTCTCTAGAGTCGCAAAAAAAAATTACAAAAATAATGTTCCAGTACTGATTGTCTAAATTAATATACGGATTCAAATACTGCAGCATTCTAATTAAGATAAAAGCCTGTCTAAAAATATATACAAAAGCAAATATTTTTGAAGTGGAAGTACTGACTTAAAAAAGCGTTATTTCTGTATGACCACCTTTGCACTTCTATCTCCACAATTTTGCGATAAATTTGAATGGCCGTCTATAAGAGATCATCCATCATTTTGCAAAGCTATTGTGAGTTTTGACACACTTTCAAGAGTTTTCGGATATGCTCGAATACTGGAAAGTTCAATTCGTGATAGATTTGAAAGGTGGGCAAAATTGATATATTACATCAAGAGAGAACAGATTTTTATGTCTGAAAGATTGATTTTTCAACAATTTTTTAAACGATTGCAAAGTTCTATTAGATTTTTTATGCATTTCTTTATTTCCTTTATTCAATAATTTTTATATAGAAATGTTTACAAACAAAGAAAGAGATATGTACAATTTTTTTTTCCATCAGCAAGTATCTCATGTATTCAGTGAATAGTATGCTAAAAAAGAACATATATTGTTTCTTATAAATGAATACAATGATACAAAAACTTTAACTATATTAGTTCATTAAAAATTATTTCCTTTCAAGCAGGATAATAATTATTAAAATGTAATATAATGATTTAATTATTAAAATAAAATATATCTGCACAGTAACATGAAAAGAGAAATTAAATGAAATTTTTTTATCTGTAATTGCTTGATTTTATGATTTAATTATCTTAGATTAAATAACTATAGTAAGATTCATAATGCAAAATTTTATCCAGAAATACATTTAAGCTTGCTAACAAATGTGTTTCTGTAAACATTTTTCTTTCTTTATATATATATATATGAAACGATAAACATTTCCCTTCATTAATTTTGTCTTATCGCAACAGAATATTATCCCTCATTTTGATTTTGATCTTGATATACCGAATTAAGCTATTAGTTTTTCCCCTAAAATCTACGTGCAGCCAACACTTATATAAGATCGAACCTCGTGGAACATTCCAAATCATCACCCCATATGACGCGTTAAGTCAGGTGTCAATTTTTAACCAATTAAAAGTTCGGCGCCCCTGTACATTTCGCAAGAATCATTGAAAATCATTGTAAAATCATTTAAATGATGTCTGCTAGACATGACCTCACTTTCCAAAACGCAACGTTCTTCTGAAGTGTTCAAATGGAGCGTCCAACACTCACTGGCTGCAAGCGTCGAATGCCGGCAAACAGATATATATATATATATATATATATATATATATATATATATATATATATATATATATATATATATATATATATATGCATCAATCTGAACCTTAACTGTAGACACTAAGGCATGTTTTTTTTTTGTTTCATATTAGGCATATTTCTGTTAGAGGTGAGATTTTGATGTCCATGCCCCTTACCATTTGGATTCTTTCTGATTCCTTTTCCAAACAGTAATTATAAAAGGAAAAGTAATCTGTGATTTAAAAGTAACATAAGCTTAATCGGAATTAATGTTTTGTTAGCTAAATTACGTTTCTGTTCCTTTCCAAAAGGATTGGTGTTATAAAGCTAAAATAAATCAATATACTGTATTCTAATCTTTCCCTAAGAGGTGTTAAAAATATAATCCATGTCTTTAAGTTTCGACCTAAAATAAATTATTAAGCACCATATTTCAAACATTTCCTAATACCCCTCAAACTGGAAGTCATAGTCGATTCGCACTCGGTTTCCTATTCAACCATACAAAGTAGGGTGGATTTATTCATCTAAATTAGCTCCCAAATGGGAATGCTTACAATGCCACTAATTTAAATAATTTGTCTTTGAATTACGGAGATTATGGAGGCTGAGTCTAATCTCCAAGAAGATTCGAAAAATGATCCTTGCTAATTCTGCCAAAACTCACGCTAAGAAAAGTTTTGGTGCTCTTAGTATTCTATTAAAAGGAATTTTGACTATGCTTTCGAGAACTTTACGCCCTCTTGAGGATTTTGTTTCTTTAAGTAAGGGGTGCTAATATTGTTTGACATATTATACAATATTCTTTTATTTCATCCATTCTAGAAACTAAAGGATTTGTGAATAAATATCAATAATTAAAAGTAATTAGTGTATAGGAACGCATTTATAATCGTTTCCCTAAATAATTCATGAAGAGGGCGACACATATTAAAATACTATACATTTTATTTTAGCTTTTAACTATTTTGACCAGCTAAAATCATAATAGCAGGTCCTGTATATAAAGTAACTAGCTGAATACCCGTGCTTCGCTACGAAGTATATTCAAATTAAATACAACGGTCAATGTATACAATTAATGAATATATATACAGTGGAATCTCGATCGATCGTTTTCGGATCCATCCTTTTTCCGTATGTGTCGTTCATTTTATCCAGTCCCAACGATCATATTCCTTTGTTATGTTTCCGCATCTATCGTTTTCCCGAATTTATCGTTCATTTCAATCGTTCATATATATATATATATATATATATATAACCGTATTGGATATTTGCACAGACAAAATAATGTAGAAGAAAAAATTCAAATTAAATACAACGGTCAATGTATGCAATTAATTTGTATGTTTAATATCCATAAAATGTACTATTTTGTATTAAATTCTCAATAAGCTTCCACCTCAATTAGTCTAGTGGTTAAATTTTATCTTGTACCGTATTTCAATATTTTTTTATCAATTTATTTCGTTGTTATGCAAGTGATGCAAAATTAATTGAAAGTATCACAAAATGAAAAGAAACCACGTGATCAGCATTTAATAAATTAAATTCTAAAAACTTATGTTTAAAAATTCACAAAAAATCAGAAAATGGAGGTAAACGTTTGAAAAAGATTTCATTTTAAAGTAATTTTTAGGATCTTTCTCGTGATATAAATTTTATAACCTTCAAATTATTATTTTAAATGCAAACTTTAAAAAATTTTACTAAAACAGCTTTATTTAATTTTAAAAAATCTAAGAGGAATTTTTCACAAATCTTTCTTAGTGCACTCCTACACTATAAAAAGAATCGCTATGCAAAATTTCAGTCCTTTATGTCCAACGGTTTGGCCTGTGCGTTATCAGTCAGACAGTCAGTCAGTTACGGAACTGTTTTATATATAAAGATTACAAAATAAAGGCAAAAAATACAGTGACGACGAAGAAGAATTTTACTCTCAGAATACTTTCTAGCGATCATAAATTATATATCTAACTGCCCTGTGTTATACCTAATGTTATATGTAACTATACTATATATCTAATGAATATCTAGTATTTAGTACGCTATATCTAATAACTATACGTTATATCTAAAATATAATACATTCTATCTAATATCTAATACTCTATATCGAATAAACATGCGCTATATCTACGTAATATCTAACTAACGCGATATCTAATATCTTATGGTATAGTTAACTGCCCTGTAGAACGTAATACTATAAAAGAGTTACAACAATGGATTGTTCTTGAAATTTGACCTGAACTTAAACAGAACGTAATCTATTTTAAAACTACTAACTGTTACAGAAAGAAAGATTGAAAAACATTTTACAATACAAGGTAACAGGAATTTTAAAAGAAAGTAACAAATAACGAGCGCAATCTATGACAAAATAGGAAAACTTATTCCTTACTAATTCAGACAATTAAACGAATCAAGGGAAAACCCTACATATCTGGTATAAATTTTCCGCATTGATTTTGTCTTTTTATGTAATTTTGGGTATACAGTCTGCAACAGCATAAATGAAACATCCTGAAACAAATAGTTATTCCTTATAGAAATTTATATAGGAAATAAGATTCTGATGAATTAAAAGTAATGCTTTAACTTCAGATGTTAGATTATAACTATTCTGGGGAAAAATAAGGCTCTTAGAAAAATAAATATCCAAAAAAAACAGCCTAAAATTATAATGAATGTTATCATTCACACAGCAACTATATTCAAATCTCCTTTTCGATAACAACGAATAATTTCTCAATTAGCTCGTTATACAAACTGATGAATGTAGCACGTAGTAAAATGAATGAAGTAACATCGCTTTTAATATCACTTTTGTAGCCCACGACCAAATTCAACACACAGTTTAGAAGTTAATGTTATAGAGTAGGTGGATAATAAACATACTGCAACAAAGGAAGTATATTGCCACTACAGTCGCTCAGGGCTCCTTGCTTTCCATTACCCAACCCACTCAAAAGAGGTGGACCATGCAATATATCGTAGCTCTTTGCCCATGAGCTCTTTTCAATATCCCGAGAATCACTGAGTGAATACAAAGAATTAGAAAATGAGATGCTGTAAAAATATTTTGGAAGGAAATCACGGCCCGAAGCAAGAGAAAAATCATCTACCGCTCTTTTCTTAACTGGCTTCCTACCTTATTTTAATTTATTTTATTTTATTTTTGAAAAAACCAGCCCGAAATAAATTAAGTCATGCTGGCGTATGAAGAATTTTTCATAGATTCACAACTATTAGTATTCAAAAGCTAAAAAATCATAATGATATGAAATGCTATCAAAATCATCATTAAAGAGTATCATATTTAAATGATATATAAGATAATATGGAGTAATATTTTTTAGTGTAGTACGTTCGTTAAGTTTCCTTCTAAACCGTTTTAAATATCACATTTTCATTTTGTGTTTAATGCATTCTGTTTAAATTTATTACTGATTTTTTATTTCATATTTATTTATTATTTTTTCACAATAAATATTACTTGATCCACTTACATGATTTTTTTTTTCTTAGACTTCTCGTTCAGTTTTCGGTTAGGGTGAAATTTATACTTTTGAAATGAGAAATAAAATAAAAATTGCTAGGACCAAGGATCAACAGGGTGCTATACTTTGGTCCTATAGTCCTAAAAACCTGAAAAATATAATAAAATTACAAGTTAACACTTGCATTCTGAAGTACAAAAAGGTAGCTATGTAATATATTATTTATATACTACACGAATGGAAAAGAACTAAAATATCAAAATAGGTCCGGGTACAACAGTATACCCTAAACAATTATATATATATATATATATATATATATATATATATATATATATATATATATATAAAACAGTTCCGTAACTGACTCATTCATTCATTCATTCATTCATTCATTCACTGACTGACTGACATACAACGCACAGACCAAACCGCTGGACCTAAAGGGCTGAAATTTTGCATGGCGATTCTTCTAATAGTGTAGGGGTGCACTAAGAAAGATTTTTCAAAAACTCTTCTTAGATTTTTTTAAATTAAATTTTTAAGCTGTTTTTTAAACTTTTTTACGTTTGCATTTAAAATAATACATTGAGGGTTATAAAATTTATATCACGAGAAAGATCATAAAAATTCCTTTAAAATGAGATCTTTTCCGAATCTTTACCTCCATTTTCTGATTTTTGGTGAATTTTTAAAGATTAATTTTTAGAATTTAATTTATTAAATGTTGATCACGTGATTTCTTTTTCTGATAATTTAAATAAATTTATCGTCACGTGCATAACAACTAAATAGACAAAAAAATATTTTTTTCTTTCTAATGCAGCAGACGATTGGATATTATCCAAAAAAAAAAATCCTTTACGATTTTTTTATAAATATATATATATATTTATTTTACATCAATTGTATACAGTGATCGTCGCATTTATTATAAATATATATATTTATTTTTTGGCATTAATTGCATACATTGACCGTTGTATTTAATTTGAATGTACTCCGTAGCGAAGCGCGGGTTTTCAGCTAGTATATATATATATATATATACATACATGATGTGTGTATGTTTGTTTAAAGGGTCATTTAGTTATCTAGTTTAGACAAGACGAATTCTATGAGACTATAAATAATGATACGTGTATAATTTAACTACTGCAATCCTGTTATTATCATAATTAACACTGTACTAAGCTTTTGTAATTATTTACGAAATTTGAGTGTAAGGAATTAAGAAAATCCGCTAACTGTGAGAGTAAATCTTAGTATCATAATTTTTTTCAAAACTGGAAATGCAGCATCCTCCTTTATATTTAAAATTATGGACTCATTAAAACAATTCAAATTAAAGTAAAAAGTTATTCAAACACTTTTCTAAAAAAATCGGTACTGTGAATTAACTAATGAAATTGTTCAATTAAACATCTTGCACTTAAAAAATTCTAGCTGTTCCTTCAAACATTTAAGAAGTTTTTCAAGTAAACAATTATTATAAAAACGAGAAAACACCTCAAGAGTAATGTAATGTAATTATACATGTATGACTATTATCTTAAATTTTACAGATCTTTTCGGAAGCGAAAATTGCACTATTAGCTAATTGACTGTGTGTTTACAGTCCTTTTTTTACATATAATACCTTCTTTTGTGGTAAATGAATGCTGAATAATCCTATTTTCTTAAGGGTGTATAATTTGAGGGGCTACTTTATTGAGAATTTTTCGCTCTGATAAACATCTAATTCAGCGTAAAATTGTATTGAAAAGTTAATTGAAGAAATAGTAACATATTTATGTTCACAGCAAACAAAAGGATGTGTTTTATCGGAAAGATTATTGGACTTTTATTTTTTCCTAGATTACTAAAACTACAGTTGTAGGAATAATAGGACTTCTAATGCTTTTTGCATATTTTTTTTCTTTCTTTTGATGTAATAGGGGGGAAAATTGTAAGATAACTGAAATATTCATAGCTTTTTCTTTTTCATTGTTGGTTATCAACTTATGATTAAAATTTATGTGTTGATACGAATGCATAATTAAGCAACTTTCTAGGAACTCTAAACACTAAATTTAATTCCTTTTTTACACGAAATCTATCTCTTATGTCAATATCTTACGAAATTAATTCTTTGTTTTTGAATCTATTGCAATATACTTCGTATTTATTGTATATTTACATCGTATGTGAATATTATATATTGTTTATGTTCTTTTCTATGATGATGCTTCTAAAATCCTTTTAAAATCGACTCGCTTTCAACAAATTCATGTACTTCAATGCCTTTTTTATATCCTTCGATGGGAACATGCTTCTTTTCCCGCTTAGTGGGAACATCTGCCTGGAAGGCAGATATAGATGGAATACCTCTTCCTAGGTATTCCTAAGTAGAAATTCAGAGGGTATTTGTGGTTAATTACATTTAATGGTGTCCCCAATCGTCAAACCATTTCTCCTTAATTCTTGGCCAGTTCCTACTGAACAGAACCCAATTATCACAGGTTATATTATGGTTGGTTTTGTAGAGGCATTTCATTAGTCGAACGAGTGATGGAGTTGGGATTTTTAGTTTTTGCTCTGATTAATCTAATTTTTACTTGACCCATTAGAAGGCTGACGTCACAAATCACCCTTCATCCGGAAGACAAGATGTTGACTGAAGCATGTGTAGACTCACAGTACTCAAGGTCGAAGAGAGGGGGGTCCAGCGTTGAATAAAGAAACCATAGCTGACTGAGATCAGATGTTCCAATCGAAGGGTTAAATAGCTTTGAAAGATTTCTCAAATGGAAGCAACTCCAGTCCATGATACTTCACTAGGGGACTGAACAGGAGGGTATGAATCACAATTTATGACGGATAAATGCAATCGATCCCTTGCCATGAAATGTCCATCGCTCTGGAACAGTGCAACTCTTCTGACTACATTATTTTCTCTGCTTCATGGCAATGGTTCTCACCCAATGGTACAGAGTATGTGGCGTAGAATATTTGAAAAATTATTTCCTATAATATTTTTACTACTTATTTATATTATATATTATTCTATCATTGTTACAGTAATTTCTGTATTACATTTTTCGGCAGTGCGAATCTATATATATTAAACGAGTAGGTATGCGGCACAAAAATCGACGATGTTTCTACAATCCGAATGGCAACGGCTGCAACTACCGGATGTAAACAGCGGCTGTCCGCGTGTGGCTCGACGATAGCACGTAATTTGGTACAATTTAATTGCTGTATTTTACTGATGAATAATTTTAATTTATACACGAAATAATTTTAATTTATTCATTTAATATGATTAAGTGGAGATATCTGAATTGCGAAACAATAGTACATACAGAGAGAAATGTAATCTATACTATATTTTAGTATTTGCTGAATTTTCACTCCATTTTATAAGTGAAAATTTTCCCCAACAATTTCTTATTTGATGTAATGATAAAGTGTAGATATCTTAGTTTTGAAAAATAGTACATACAGTGAGAGATATAATTTTTTAAAATCATTGGTGTTGGGTTTCTCAGACTTATCTTTAACTCTGTACTGAAGTAATGGAAATTCACATTTTTAATCATGATGTTTTAGAATCAGCCTTATAGTGAATTTATCAATGATTATAAATTTTTTGTCTGAGTTTTCACTACCCCTTAACAACGTATATTTATGATGACAGGTAATGGTAACATTCCTTACATATGTTACTTTCAATTTAGTTGTTTTGCAAAAGAAAATATAAATCTAAAAGCGACCATGCTGGTCGCGCAGCGGCTAGTTATGAGAAATTTGAAAGCCGTTATTCTGAAGTTTAAAACCTAGAATCCTTGAAGTAAGGAAATATTTTTCCAATTAATCTCATGAAAGAGTGGATTCTTTTCATCAAACATTTTTCATCCCCAGTCCTTTATATCTCTTCGATTAAAGATGCTATTGCTTAATCTTCGATTAAAGATACTATTGCTGGAAGTCACTATTAATCGTTCTGAAAGCGGAAAATCGTTCCGTGTGGTGTTAGGGGTGCGAGCATACCAGATGTCTCCCCTGGCGGTGCTCTATCATAATTGTGGGTAGCACCTTGCTAAATTGGACTCCAACCCTTTAAGTGCTGTAAAACTTAATCTCCACTAGCCAGGATTCTATGGACCTATGTCTGCAGTGTTCCGGTCAGAAGCATAAGAAACAATAACAACAACCACTGCTAACCGTATTCGAGAGTTTAAATGATGATATTCTTAATAATCTATACATCGGAAAATAATGTCTCCTGACAGACACACTGTAGAATTGTTTAAAACATTAAGGACTATTTATACATCTAATATGTTTTTATGTCTTCTCCTTAAAGAAAAAATAATATCATGGTACCTAAATCTATTTCAGTTCAGCGTAAAATCTTTATGAATCTTTATGAATCTGATCTTTATGCATATTATCTTTATGAATATGGGTTCCTCGTTAAAATTCCCAGTCGTTAATTTGAATCTTTGAAACTACTAAAATAGTTGAAATGATTAGTTTTACATTCATGTAGAAACAGGTAAACCTCAAGAATCGTTACCGTAAGATAGGGTTACTTGTAACTGCAGGGGTAACTTCATGACACATAGTAATTTTTTCCTATTTCGGATCTTGCGCCGCGCCCGTGATAGTGGGTAGGCAATGAACAGAGCCAACAGCTTGACGGCATACAGAGACATCTAGTGGCCAGAGTACGAAGCTTCTACGTGCCATTTGTCTTCGTTGGCCAGTGTATTGTTCAACCTGTTGTCAAGTTATTGACTCAAACTTCGGAACTTTTTGTGCTAAAGGTTAACACCTTATACAACCATCTACCCCAGGTAATTATTTTTAAGCACCTCCTCCAGCCCCTCGATGTTTCATTTTTCCATCCTCTAAAATAGCACTGGAGAGAGAGAAGTATTGACTATCTGTAAAAAAACTAACCGAAGGAGCAGAATGTGCGGAAAAACGAATTTCTTCATCTTCTCAAAGAACTGATGGCTGTCCTAGACACCCGAGGTCTCTTTGATGTCAAAGATATAGATAAAGCTATACAATATTTGTACTAGGTATATATAATTGTGTATCAAGCTTATAATAAGAGTTTTACTGTTTAACTTTGTGTCAAGTAACATTTCCTCTTCGATTCCAATGCTAAAACACAGGATGTCACAAAGTAGCCCCAATCGGCCGGGCAACTTTGTGACACATTTTAACTGTAATAGCTCGATGGTAATTAAAGATCCGGGTTAGTGTAATACATTACTACGTAAGGAAAGGAGTTGTACCAACGTTTGCAATTCTTCGTTTTGGTCTTCTTTTAAATCTGATAAGCTGGGACAGGAAAAAACTAAAATCTGTCACAAAGTAACCCCCATCTTACTGTACCATTAGTCATCGTATTGACTATGGTCTTGAAATGTCTTAAAAAGGTGTAAACCGAAGTTTTGAGTTATTACGGCTTTTCGCCGTTTTACAAAGTGCGTGTTGAAGCAGAAAGAAAATTATCTATATTGATAGTGGAGTTATGATATGCAGCTTATTTTATACTACGTGTAATTCAAAAGCCTCATTTCTATTTTAAACTAGCTGTACCCGTTCACACGTTGCTGTGTTTGAACAAAAAGTCAGTTTTGATACCTCAAACATAATTTACTAATGATCAAATGTATACAATACATCAAAATGAAAATTAACAATAAAATTATACCTACATATATGTCATTTGAATATAACATAAGTACAAACATAGATATACATAGTTGATGGTAGAATAAACATGCTTCTTCACTTGTGATATTAAACAATATTGCAAACAAATTTCAATTGAACAATAATTTTGTAATTATTAAATATCATCATGAAATGAATGATATTTGATGATTGATGGTGAACTTTATCTTAGTTGTACTTGTAAATATACAACATTTTTTGTTTTCCTATCTGGTGCAAGAACAAATAAATTTGATGGTTTTCCAACTCGTGAACACCCAACGTACAGCTGTCCATGTGAGAAGCATGGATTTATCAAATTTAATCCACATACTTGCAATGATTGTCCCTGTGCTTTGTTAATGGTCATTGCAAAGGCTAGTCGTACAGGAAACTGTAGACGTTTGAATTCAAATGGAGTATCCGTTGGTATCATGGGAATGCGTAGTAGTAGTACATGTTCCCCTTGGTGTTTTCCATTTAAAATGGTTGCCTCAATTATGTTATCATTAATTTTTTTTGCTGATAGCCTAGTCCCATTGCATACTCGTGGTGGATTTATATTCGTAGAAGGATGATTGGGGCACCAATTTTCAATGATAAAATATGCGGTGGCATTCCTGGTAGATCCAATGAATTTAAAAATTATATTGGATAATTAACTGATTCATCGTGATTGACAACAGTATCTATGGATTTATATGTTGTTTCTTCATTAGGTATTTCATTTTGAATTGTGCAGTTTATTAAATTCACATCAATGTTTTTGGCTGCCAATATAGCACGCTCACTAACCCATTGATTATTTTTATAATTCTGCGATAAATTTGGAAAACCTTTGGCAATCAATTCATCAGTGGATTTTACAATGTGACAAAGTTTTCTGGTAATGTATACAGTGTGTGGATTCGTCCATTTCCATTTCCATTTTACCATTCCCAATATCTAACAATTGTTTTGCAAATCGTTCAGAAGATTCATCTTGTTGTAATTGAACACGCATATTGGTCTTTAAAGATATTTTCTCCACATACCGCCATAACACTGATGATTTGAGACATGCATTCAATTCATCTGCAAGTATTGAACGTGGTATAACTGGTAGAGTTTGTCGAAAATCACCAGCTAGCAAAATGAGTGCACCACCAAAGAGCTGCTCATTTCCTCAAAAATATTTTAATGTGCGATTGTAGTGCTTCCAATGATTTCTTGTGTGCCATGGTGCATTCATCCCATATTATAAGCTGACATGATCTTAGTACTTTTCCCCATTCCCAGAATCTTTGCTAATATTACATGTTGGAGTTTCAATTACCTGCATATTTAATGGCAATTTCAATGCTGACTGTGCTGTTGGACCACCGTCCAAAAGAGTTGCTGCAATACCAGATGATGCAAAAGCAAGTGCAATATTATTTGTGATCTTATAGTTGCCAGAATAATTGAAATAAGAAAAGTTTTGCCAGTGCCTCCAGGTGCATCTAAGAAATATAACCACAACTCTTGTTAGATATTGCATTTTAATTGTGCCATATGCTGTTCGTTGTTCTAATACCGATTTCGGCAGATAATTTGAACCAAATGTTGTAATTCATTAACATCGAAGTGCGTTTCTCGTTGTATATCACGATCGAAAATGTCATTACCAGATCTATTTGGAGCAATAATTCCAATTCTGTCAGTGATTTCTTGGCTATGTCAAACATACATTCTTAATTAAAATCAATGCTTCATTGTATATTTTGATGTAAATTGAATGTTGGGATTAGCATTTATGCTACGCATGCGATGTAAAATGTCTTCACTCATATAGTCTGTATATTTTCCCCAAAGATCCTTTGGATTAGCCGGAAAACATGTAGTTAGTATGATGGAAAATAGTGTACGTATCTGCTGTGGTTGAGCTGTATTAGAAGCATCAGCGAGTGAAATATCCCAATGAGCATCGTTTTCTAAGAGACTTAATTTCTGGCAAGCCTCACGAAATGTAGCACACACATGGCTATTGACTGTTTTTAATTCTTGGAAAGATGTTGGTCCACGAACATTGATTAATAATAATCTTAGGTAAAAGCATTCTGCGTTATTTGGATGTACAGTGTACAGACGACCCAATGCATCTGTAAAGATTTGTTTATAGAGGGCGCTGCGTCGCCCGATAGATTAAAAAAGGAATAGCTTAAGATGTAATGGCGTCTGTTTAGACGAATTCTGAAATCACCAAACTTCGCAGATTATTAAATGTTGTTTTTTTGTGTTTAAAATGTGCTTCATTTTGTGTGTCGAACTAATTGATTTCTCACCGAGAATAAAGACCAGGACCTGATCAAGAATACTCAAGGGAATTTGAGTACCAGAATAATTTAACATGGCGCCCACGTGGGGCCACGATCGGGAAATTCCGAAAGTTAAGATTTAATAAGGTGATGTGAGAAATTATTAATCTGCATGCATTACTATGGCTGAGTTAGATAAATCGCAAGAAAAGAAGCACAGTTAGAGCTTTAACTACGAATGGATTTCAAAATTGAACTTGTTTTTCTATGATGAAAAAATTGAAACTAATATTAAAACTAGAAGAATTGAAGGATTTAATGAGCAATTGTTAGAAAAGTGTGGATCAGTTAAAAGCTCTAGATGCTCAGATAGAGAATTTTAATTGGTTCTAATGAAATCGAAACTGAAATAATTGGTATTGAAGAATATTCGGAGAAAATAATTAAATGGAAAGGTAAAATAACTAGGCTAATAAAAGAGCACGTAGAAGTGTATCAGATGTTTCAGTCGATTTATCGCCAAATTCTCGCCAAGAATTATCACATAATAATGAGTAAAAGAAAAGTTATAAGTTTACCTAAACTTACAATTCCAAATTTAATGGAGATCCAAGTTCTTGGATTGAATTTTGGCAGCAATTTAAAACGCGATTCATGAAAATGATAACTTAAGTAAGACAGAGAAATTCTCATATTTAAAAATGTTATTAGAAGGCGTGCGTAAACGCTATAAAAGGTTTTTCGCTTACAGAAGAAAATTACATTAAGAGCATCAATTTACTAACTGACCGATTGGTCGCGATTGTATCGTTATAATAGTCACATGACAAACTTGTTAAATTTACATCCGGTAAAAAGCTCGACCAATATTAAAGCATTCAGACGGCTATTTGATGATTTAGAAATAAATGTGAGATCACTTGAAAGTTTAAACGTAGCCGCAGGAACATATGGCCGTTATTATGTCCATTTTGCTCAAACTGATTCCAGATGATATAAGTTTAGAATACAACAGACAAAGGAAATCTAATACAGAATTTGATGTTCTTGAATTAATGCAATTCTTTAAAACGAGAGAAATTGAGTGTAGAGAGTCGTCTATCTTATAACACAAACCGAAAGACAACCAAAACAAGTAATTTTCGAGTAAATTTGACAAAGGTCCTAATTATAATACTTCAATCCTAAAAATAATCCAACTGTTGCGTTTTGCCTCTAATGTGAAACAAATTGTGTATTTGTTACCAAAATCATGAATCATTCCATTGCAACATTGTCCCCTCAGATGAGAAACGAAACAAATTAAGAAAAGAAGGACGATGCTTCAAATGTTTTAAACGTTCACATTTGAGTATTCATTGTAGAAGTAGAATTAAAGATTGCTCGATTTGCAAAGGTAAAATCATCACGAAATCATTGTTTTTAAAACTCAAAAACCATATGATGAAATACCAAATTCAGCGCCGGAAGGTCAAACAGTAATATCTAGTATCGCGAATTCTGAGGGAAAATGTAGTGATTCCATAATTTTGCTACAGTGCTGTTGAAGTTCAAGGGCCATCAAAATCAAAGATAACCGCAGTGTTATTTGAAAGCGCTTCTTCAAATCATTTATAACGAAGGCATGTGCGCGAGAATTAAAGCTCCTATTTTAAGAGTAGAGCATTTATTAGTTTACACTTTCGGGTTCTCGTGAACCCATAAACAAGACATACGACGTAACAGAAATTGAGCTGAATCACTTGAATATCCTGAAAGAAAAATAAAACTTGAAGTGTATGTAACGGACACAATTTCTCATGTGTCTATGGTGACGTCAGCCAGTGCGGTTGAACATTTGCTAAAAGAGTTCAAATTCCTCTCCAACAGTTTAAACAAGCAAAAGGGCGGAGAGTTGAAATACTGATTGGCGCCGATGTGTTCTGGAAATTGCAGGACTGGACACATAAGGAAATATCAAAGGATTGTTTTGCATTGAAACGTTATTAGGATTCATTATATCGGGTGTACGAGAAAATGGTAAACAAACAGATCATTCGTGAATTTATGCCTGACAGAAGGGGAAAACACTGAGTAATGTTGTAAACAATCCAGATTCTTTTGGTGATGATTTAAACACCAATTAAAGATTTTGGGAATTAGAGTCGTTAGGTATTAATTCCAACGGTAATGACAATAATCATACTCAGCTGATGTTGAAACTTTAAAGGGATTTGAGCAAAATATTAAAGTCATAGTAAACGGAAAATATGAAGTTAAACTGCCATTCAAGACAAAATAGACTTATCGGGACAATTTTTCGCATTCCAAAGAAGGTATCAAAATTGTTAACTCGTTTGGACAATGAACCATCATTAATGAAGAGTACCAAATTAGTTTTTGCAGATCAAATTAATTCTGATGTTATCGAACCTGTAATTGAAAACTTTGAACAGTCATCCAATCTTGTATATTACATGCCTCATCATCTGTTATTAGGACGTGATAAAGAGACCACAAAATTTCGTATTGTTTTTGATGCGTCCGCGAAGGATAGAAAGTGTTTATCTTTAAATGATAATTGCTTGCAGGCCCAAACTTGAATCCGAATTTACTAATTCTTCTTTTGAAATTTAGAGAACATAAAATCGGTGTATTGTAATAGCCGACATAGAAAAGGCTTTCCTTCAATTTCTCTTTCGGCTGAAGACAGGGGACTGTCAAAGATTCTTATGGGTCGATAATTTACAAAACAAGATCTAGACTGTTTTCGTTATAAAACTGTAACATTTGGAGTGAAATCATCAACTTACCTTTTGGCTGCTACCATAAAGCATCATCTTAAAAATTATGAATTCTCTTATCCCACGGCTTTTAAGGCATTAAATGAATCATTGTATGTCGATGATTTTATATGTGGCTCGAGAACTGTAAATGAAGCTCTAAGTTTATCGAAGGATGCTAAATTTATTTTAAGCGATGCTAAAAGGAATCTTCGAAAATGGAAGAGTAATTCTAAAGAGCTTTGTAATATTTGGAATGAAACTAAGTTTGAAGAACTTCAAAAGGAACATCTGATCCCTATTAAGGTTTTAGGGTATAATCTGGAATGTTGAACTGATGATTTTAAATTAGATTTATCACCATTGTTAGAAGCTCTCAAGAATCAAAAATACTAAGAGAAGTGTGTTAAAATTGTCTTGCAAATTGTTTGATCCTATTGGGTTTATAACTGCTTTTACTATTCGTATAAAATTTTGCTGCAGAAATATGGGAGAGAGGTCAAGACTGGGATGAAGAATTACAGAGAAGAATTGAGAATAAATGGAACAAATGGTGCTTAGAAATCCCCATTCTAGAACAATTATCTGTTCCAAGATGGTATTTCCTCAAAGAAGACGATGGCGATGTACCAGAATTTCAGGTGCACGTCTTCTGTGACGCGAGCGAAGTTGCGTATGGAGCAGTTTCATACCTTCGATTTAGAAACCAGGGAGATAGCTTTGAGGTTACTTTCGTAGCTGCTAAATCTAGAGTAGCTCCAGTAAAGAAATTAAGCCTCCCTAGACTTGAATTGATGGCAACATTAATTGGAGCCAGATTGTTGCATTCCCTGAAGGAAGTATTTGACATAGAAGTAATTATACTTTGTGGTCTGATTCCACAATAGCATTACCTTGGGTTAAGGGAAATGCTAAACAATGGAAACCCTTTGTATGTAATCGCGTTAGTGAAATTCAAGGCTTGACTGAACCATCAAACTGGGAAACACTGCAGCGGAAAGGATAATCCGGCAGATATGCTCTCAAGAGGATGTTTAGCGGAAGACTTGCTGAATGGGGAAAAATGGTGGAAAGGGCCAAACAATGGCTAATCTTGCCAATGAACAGTGGCCGACAATGGAGATTAAATTTATTTGTTGAAGATAATGTTAAAAAAGAAAAACCGATTAAAACAAGCAGCCATTTTTAACAGTATAACGCAGAAGGAAAAGAAAATCCAGAAAGGATCCTGGATTTGAAGAAATTAGTTCTATTCAAGGGTATATCGAATAACTGCTTGGGTGAAAGGTTTACAGAAAATTCAAATTCAAAGATAAGGAAATCGAATGACTTCAGAATTAACCGCAGAAGAAAATTTGGATGCTGAGAGATGTGGATTAGAAATATTCACGCGGAATATTTTCCTGTGGAATTTAAATGTTTGAAAGAAGGAAATCCCATTCCCAAGAACTCTAGTATTCGTGATTTGAATTCGTGTCTAGATAACACAGGAATAATGGTAGTCGGTGGGAGACTACAAAATTCTAAATTTGAATTCAGAGAAAGGCATCCATGGTTAATCCCTAGCAACAGTAGACTAACCGAATTGATAGTAATGTCAGTACATAATCAAGTAATGCATTTAGGAGTAGCAAGTGCATTGTCTAAAGTTAGAGAGACCTTTTGGATACACGAGGTAGGACAATAGTTAAAACTTTCATAAGCCCGCTGTATGATATGCCGAAAATTTACTGCTAAAGCAGGTCAACAAATTACTGCTCCTCTACCATCTGGACAGAGTAACTGAGTCTCCACCCTTTGTCTGTGAGCGGTTTAGATTTCGCAGGTCCCCTTTACATTAAGGTGAAAAATTCTGCAGTGACTCAAGTGTTATATTTTACTGTGCACATGTGCAGTAACTCGAGCAGTGCATCTAGAATTAGTGCAAGACCTGAGTACTGAGTCATTTTTACTAGCCTTTCGACGATTCGTCGCTAGAAGAGGTCTTTGTAGTGTAGTATTCACTAACAATGCCCAAACATTCAAGCGAGCTGAGAAAGAACTTGGATTGTTGTGGAATACAATTAGCCATAATGACGTAAAGACATTCTACAGTTCTTAAAAGAATAGAATGGAAATATATTGTTCCAAGAGCTGCCTGGTGGGGCGGCTTTGGGAGCGAATGGTGAAAACAGTCAAATCATGTCTGCGAAATGTCCTCGGAAAATCATGTTTGACGTCAGATGAGCTAGAAACCATTCTTGTTGAAATAGAATCTGTAATCAACTGTAGACCCATCAGCTACTTGTACAGTAAGCCTAATGAACCTTCATGTTTAACATCAGCCCATTTTTTGACTGGAGAACGTGCAACTTCCCTACCACCAAATATTCCTGTTATCCTAGATAAATCGTCATCCAGTGAGCACCTCAATAAGAAGTATTATAATCGACAAAGACTCCTGGATCATTTTTGGCGAAGGTGGAAAAGGGAGTACATGCTGGACTTAAGATCTCTTCATTCTGAGAAGCGTAAGAGCTGTACCTCAACCTTTAAAGAAAACGACTTGGTTTTTAATCCATGATGAGCGGTGTTCCAAGAACTGTCTGGAAAATTGGACGTGTAATAGAGCGATTCCTGGCAGAGACGGAAAACTAAGATCGTGAAAATTAAAACTTCTAATGGGACACTTAAACGTCCAATCCAACTCTTATATAATTTAGAAATAGCTGACTAAAACCTCTAATTGCATTTTCTTTTTAACAGCTATAAAGTAGTTACATCTTTATTATTATAATTTTTTTTTGAATTATTGAATTACATTGATATTTGTTGTTTACAAAATGTTTTTAGTAACTTAAGAAATGTTATTTAGCATTATTATTCTCATTAATGGTAATTGGTATTTTCGTTTAGGAATGAACCTGTTGTTCATTGTGGGGGGAGTGTAAAGATTTGTTTATAGAGGGCGCTGCGTCGCCCGATAGATTAAAAAAGGAATAGCTTTAAGAGTAATGGCGTCTGTTTAGACGAATTCTGAAATCCAAACTTCACAGATTATTAAATGTTGTTTTTTTGTGTTTAAAATGTGCTTCATTTTGTGTGTCGAACTAATGATTTCTCACCGAGAATAAAGACCAGGACCTGATCAAAGAATACTCAAGGAATTTGAGTACCAGAATAATTAACAGCATCTGTGGAATATAAATTTAGGTGTCCTTGTACTGCTCTACCTTGTTAAAGACGCTGAAATTTTCTTGTTGATGTATACCACGTAAAATAAGTTGGTACTTCAGAGTACAGTAGTGTCCTTGCAAAGGTATCATTTCTACATAATGTGAAAAATTCAGTTAATGTTGTTGGCGGTGGAGACATTGCTCTTGCACGTACATTTTCTGATGTAAAATACACACGCTGTCCATTTTTAAGATGTACTGCTAAATGAACAACCGTTGGATTTCGCTCATAAATGGAAAAAGATAAAATATGCTATACAGCCTCATTGCTACTTATGTAGCGTCCCAGTTGATATTGGGTGATTTTGCATACATGTCAACAATGTATTGATGAAATAATTGTCTACATTTCAATATATGATTATCAGCATTCTCACGAATCATCGTTCGATATGCATAATAATTCATAGCACTGACCTTTTTGTTAATGACCACATTAGTTGTAGGATTTCTCATATTAATATTAAAATGATATCCATCCTCTCCTTGCCAAATAGAATGGGATATTGTAATGCATCATATGGACGATGCGTTTCTGATACTTTCTGGACGTCACCATTTCTACGATGAAGAATTATATCGCGAGAATTAAATTCTTCACCAACTATGACAATTGCCACTTCATCGATCGTTGGTGCGTTGAATTGTCTTCGATGTTGACCAATAGGTGTTTTATCTGCCTTTATTATTACTTTGTAATCGTCAGATGGCATTTGTTCAATGGCGGTTTTAAATAATTTAATTAATTCATTATGTTGTTCAAACAAATTTTGTAATTCAGCGACAATCTCTCGTTTAGTACTCATATTCAGTTGACACCGTCTGTTGATTTGTTCGTCAGTATTTCCCATAAAATATATCTGAAGATATTTGTGATCAGCATTTGGCAAGGGTAGTAGTGATCCAGCATGGTGATAAATTTGCCCTTGTACTTTAAATGTTGGCATATAATTTGCGCTAACGATATTCGTTGCTCCGAACGATGTCATTTGGAAGCATGAATTGTACTTGCGTATATTTTTCAAAAAATTTTTTGATCGACTTGTTTCACCTGATACTAAAGTTAATAATGGTTCAGGTGGTGAACGCAAGTCTGGTAACTTTACTTTTCCACCTGCACAGCCCATACCTGGTGTTTCATTTTTAAATTTTTGAGCACCACAATACGTGCACTTTTTATCCATTTTTCCAATAATTACACTTGGATGAAGACTGTAATTGTAAAGGGGATTGTAATTGAAACCACATAAATTCAAATCAGTATGTATCGTTCGTCTTGCCTGTGTCCTGCGAATTCGATTCCTTTGCTGCCTTGCTTGCCTCTGTTCACTCGTTTCTAATGATCGAGCAAGAGCAATGTAAACTCGATCTCTTTCTTGCCTAGCTTGTCTCTGCTCACTTGTTTCTAATGATCGAGCAAAAGCAGTGGGATCTCGATCTCTTTCTTGCCTAGCTTGTCTCTGCTCACTTGTTTCTGAAGCTCGAGCAAGAGCAGTGTGATCTCGATCTCTTTCTTGCCTAGCTTTTCTCTGCTCACTTGTTTCTGAAGCTCGTTCTTCTCTTCTCCTTTTTGCTTGATTTGTAGATCGACCAATGGCACTTCGCTTTGGTGGCATAATTGAGGGGTTAAATAAAACGCATTTCCAATATTTTTATCTATTCACGTATTAATAATTTATTCTCGTATTAATAATTGCAAAAGTTTCTTGACATCTTAAAAAACAACCTACAAACGTATTCCATCCTATAAAAAATAATAGAAGTTGCCATCTTCAGTCATTGTAAAGTAGGAATAATACAGAATAAGATATCATGCGAATAATACAAAATATAATATCACACATGCAAACAATCTCAGGTGCAGGAATCTAGCAAATATTACATTACGTCATACTGCTAGGCTGAATTTCAAACATCATTACTAATTAAATGTTATTTTGATATTTTTGGGATATTTGCTCGAGAGCACCGAGAACCCAAACTCTGATTTTTAAAAAAAATTTCAAAAACCTTCCTAGGGATATTCCTAATAATTTCCAAATTTTCACGGCGATTGGATGTATGGTTTTTGAATCTATCGAGTACAGACAGACAGACACACATTCATTTTTATATATATAGATAATACGCATAAAGGATAGAAGGATATTTTATATATGAGAGAGATAATTTATCGTTGTTAACTTTGCAAAAAAATGAAAGTTTTAAATGCAATGTACGCCCCAGGGACCTTAGCATCAACAACAACAGTTTTAAACTGATTACACCAGCTAAATTTATACAATTGTGTCATATTATGAAGCTAATTCCCGATTTTTCATATAAAAGACATTTGTTAATTTACACTTGTTAAGGCTCTTTAAAACAGTATTCTACTCACAAACATTCTTGAATTTAATCATTTTCTTTTCTTACATGTTATAAGTCACTACGTCTTCTTCTAGACCATTGAAATGAATAGGTATTTCGAGCTGTGCATTAGAATTTCTTTATATACAAAAGCTCTGTTACGTGATATTTATATGAAGAATCTGTTTTCTTTCTAACCTGATCATCCGAAAGTCTTCTTTTAAAGCAGTTCTCAGAGCACGTACACGTTTTGTGCCTTTTTCTGTTTCTCTAAACATCTCTCTCTTTGTATGACCTTTGAAAAGTTAGTCGAAGAATTTTCTACTTGTACCTTTTTCGATCATTCTTGAAATCAAATACAGTAGTAGACACGTCCCTTAAATGTATGTGTCTCATTGGTAAGTGGACCGTAAAATAAATAACTGATCAGTTATCGAAGTTGTAATATTTATAACATGAATAAGAGCATTTTGGTGTTGATTATAAACATGCTGTGATGAGTGCGATTAATACTAATTGCATGTTTTAACACACCAAATGACAATATTATCTGCCCTATAAATTGAGTTAGATGAAATATTACCTGTTGTTTATTTGTTCAAAATACTATCTTCTTTTATGTAAAAAGTATAGTTCACTTTAGATCAGGGGTCGTCAAACTTTTAATAAATACCGTCCACTTTTGTATCTTTGTTGATGGCAAAGTTTCTTTACCGCGTACCAGTGCATAACCGCAGTGACTTAATTTAGCGCAAGTGCGAAGTAAATTTTAGAGGGCAGATTTTGCAGAAAATATGTACTTACATTTAATATTTCATTTATACTTTAAGTATATATATACATAAATAGCTACGCATGACTACGGAGCTCATTCGTTGCTCCTTCGTCCACGAGTATAATTCGAGAAGTGTCCGGTGAATTATTACCAGTTATCCAAGGTTAGAGATGAAACTTAAAATTAAATTGCAACGGCATATTTTAAATTTTCAAACTCGCGAATATGTTAGCAGTGGATTCGATATATGCAGGAAGAACAAAATTTTTAACAAAGAACAAAAATTCCCACCGCCCATCATGAAAGCTTGAGTTGACATTAGTGGGCGGTAGGGACCAGGTTGACAACCACTACTTTTGATTATATATCGATAAATGTATTCATTATTGATTCAACCACAAAATTAAACAATAAAATTATTTGCTTATTTTAGTATGTCAGTTACGTACTTTATTTCACGTTCATGGGATTTTTGGTTTCATTTTGGCATCGTTCACCAAAAGTGGAATATTGTCCTGTAATCTGATTTCTTTGACTTCAAATAAATTTCCCACTTCACCTATGAAAATGAACCAATGGAAACAAAATTTTAGTATTTTGTCTACGCATTCACACTTCCCAATTGAATAAGAGTTAGATTTTGTTCTATAAGTAAAAACAAAATGTCCAGATTAAAATCAGATATAAACTAAGGTCTATGTCAGTTCGTTTTAGTCATAACATTATACATCGAAGTAAAAAAAAATTCGAAATATCTAGAAATAGTTAACAGTAGCAATTGTTTAACATTCCTCATTGGTGTATCTTTAATTCTTTAAACAGAATTTTCTTTAATTAAACAGGTTCTTCTCTTTTATGGCAATTTTCTTGAATAGTAAGTGGTATGATTTTCTTTCTTTTACGTTTAGTGGGTACAGTGGATACAATCTGGCTGTCTGAATGACGCGTCTGGGTTTGGCGGATGCCCGGCGAGCGCTTCTTACCTGACTGCATTGTGCCGACTGTTAAATTTGGTGGTGGCAGCTTCATGGTGTGCGGTTTTTTCATGGTTTGGCCTTGGTTCCTTAGTTCCTGTGGTTGGAAACATGAACTCTGAGATGTATGTGGACATTCTGGACAATGCTGCTCTCCCAACTCTATGGCAATATTTCGGGGAAAGTCCATTTATCTCCCAGAAGGTTAACTGCTCCATTCACACATCGAGACTTGCGCAGACATGGTTTGACGTAATGGGTGTTGAAAAACTGGATTGGCCTTCCCAGATCCCCGATCTAAATCGTATCGAACACCTTTGGGACGAATTAGAAAGCAGATTACTGAGCCAGCCAAATCCACCATCCTCACTGCCAGCACTGATAGCCACTTCAGCTGTGATGGATGCCTATGGACAAATCCATCTATGGAAGTCAATTCCTATGGACACCTATCAAAAACTGTTGGAGAGTCTCCCCTGACGTGTGCACTCTGTCATCGGTGCAAAAGGGGGACCAACATCATTTATATATATAAAACAGTTTCGTAACTGACTCACTGACTGACATACAACGCACAGACCAAACCACTGGACCAAAAGGGCTGAAATTTTGCATGGCGATTCTTCTTATAGTGCAGGGGTGCACTAAGAGAGATTTTTGAAAAATTCTTCTTAGATTTTTTTAAATTAAATTTTTAAGCTGTTTTAGCGACTATTTTTAAGTTTGCATTTAAAATAATAATTTGAGGGTTTTATATCACGAAAAATTCCTTTGAAATGAGATCTTTTTCGAATCTTTACCTCTATTTTCTGGTTTTTGGTGAATTTTTAAAGATTCATTTTTAGAATTTAATTTATTAAATGCTGATCACGTGACTTCTTTTTCTGGTACTTTAAATGAATTCATCGTCACGTGCATAACAACTAAATAGACAAAAAAATATTTTTTTTCTTGCTAATGCGGCAGACGATTGGACATTATTTTGTCTATAAAAATATCCCTTACGATTTTTTTATAAATATATATTTTTTTCCTACATCAATTGTATATATTGATCGTCGTATTTATTATAAATATATATATATATATATATATATATATATATATATATATATATATATATATATATATATATATATATATATATTTTTTTTTTTGGCATTAATTGCATACATTGACCGTTGTATTTAATTTTGAATGTACTCCGTAGCGAAGTGCGGGTTTTCAGCTAGTATTAATATATGCCTCAGGACTCTCCGAGTCCGTACCACTGGGCATCCGGATACTTTTGGCCCCATAGTGTATATTTTTTACTTTCATACGTACATACGTAATTAAAAATACTTTGTACTTTATTTAGAAGGCATCAGTTATTCTTTGCCATGACTACTTATTATGTTACTATAATCCATTGGTTCATAATTCAAGTTTCTTTTTAACAAATTGCAAGTTTCTTTTTAACAAAGTTATTAAAACAAAGTTGTTATCCAAGTTTTTTAACAAAGTTGTTATCCGAGTTTTTTAACAAAGTTGTTATCCAATGTTGTTTCTAATATACATGTAATACATATAGGTATGTACTGTACATTTTAGGAACAATATTTTTGAGAAAAAGGTAAAAATAAGTTAAAAAAGAAAAGAAAAATTTCGGTCGTAAGCGCGAGCGGATACTTTTGGCCCCATGGTGTATATTTTTTACTTTCATACTTACATACGTAATTAAAAAACGTTGTACTTTATTTAGAAGGCATCATTTAGTCTTTGCCATCACTACTTATTATGTTACTATAATCCATTGGATCATAATTCAAGTTTCTTTTTAACAAATTGCAAGTTTCTTTTTAACAAATTGCAAGTTTCTTTTTAACAAAGTTATTAAAACAAAGTTGTTATCCAAGTTTTTTAACAAAGTTGTTATCCGAGTTTTTTAACAAAGTTGTTATCCAATGTAGTTTCTAATATACGTGCAATACATATAGGTATGTACTGTACATTTTAAGAACAATGTATTTGAGAAAAAGATAAAAATAAGTTAAAAAAGAAAAGAAAAATTTCGGTCGTAAGCGAGAGCGGATACTTTTGGCCTCATAGTGTATATTTTTTCTTTTATCCGTACATACGCAATTAAATATACGTTGTACTTTATTTAGAAGGCATCAGTTATTCTTTGCCATCACTACTTATTATGTTACTATAATCCATTGGTTCATAATTCAAGTTTCTTTTTAACAAATTGCAAGTTACTTTTTAACAAAGTTATTAAAACAAAGTTGTTATCCAAGTTTTTTAACAAAGTTGTTATCCGAGTTTTTTAACAAAGTTGTTATCCAATGTTGTTTCTAATATACATGTAATACATATAGGTATGTACTGTACATTTTAGGAACAATAATTTTGAGAAAAAGGTAAAAATAAGTTAAAAAAGAAAAGAAAAATTTCGGTCGTAAGCGCGAGCGGATACTTTTGGCCCCATGGTGTATATTTTTTACTTTCATACTTACATACGTAATTAAAAATACGTTGTACTTTATTAGGAAGGCATCAATTATTCTTTGCCATCACTACTTATTATGTTACTATAATCCATTGGCTCATAATTCAAGTTTCTTTTTAACAAATTGCAAGTTTCTTTTTAACAAAGTTATTAAAACAAAGTTGTTATCCAAGTTTTTTAACAAAGTTGTTATCCGAGTTTTTTAACAAAGTTGTTATCCAATGTAGTTTCTAATATACATGTAATACATATAGGTATGTACTGTACATTTTAGGAACAATATTTCTCAGAAAAAGATAAAAATAAGTTAAAAAAGAAAAGAAAAATTTCAGTCGTAAGTCGAGGAATGCTTTTATATGTTATGTAGTATATACATACAATAAAAAATTTCAAGCGACCTTCCCTTCAGACTGTTTTTAAGAGTGCGAATATGAAAAACTGTTTGCGGGATAAGCTCATTTTTACCATGTTTTTATTAACTCGCTTTCGTGTTTGTTTCTGTGTGTGTGTGTGTTTGTCCGGTACAAATCTTACAATCTATTTTTAACTAACTTCCCGACTAGCTAGACATTTGAAATTTTTAGAATAGCTCAGAACACGATGACAATGCATTATATTAATACTTTTAGCCCTCTTTAAGCAGAATTGAGTTCTGTTTCAGTTAATTTTGTTTTGTAGACTGGTTCAGCTATCTATCGACCGGGACGGGAACGAAAATTTAAACGTAAGTTAACTTCCAATTAACTTCATTTACTTTCAAGTTGATGGGATAATTCATGAAAAAATTTTAAAAAGTATTTATTAATACATTAAATCGTCAAGTTTATATGATTCAGCAGAAAATTTAAAAACATGGTGTATAAAAAATTCTTTTTATCTTGTAATTATTATTTATTAACTGAAATAAATATATAAAAAAATTATGCTAAAAAATTACATACAAATATGTAAAAAAATAATGGTGAAAAATAAAAATAAAAATAAATACATTGGAAAATAAATGCAATATATATAACATTCAGAAAGCAATGAACAAATATTTATCTTAACAAAATGTCAGAATTCGGTACATTGCAAAGGAATCTTAAAAATATACAAACACATTGATCTGATACTGAGAACTCAGGTTGAATAACATTGTGTAAATTTATATCTTCTGTTTATAGATAGTTTAGTTACCTGAAATATAAGCTTCTTGCATATATAAAAAAATGGTTTACAGAGTGTGTTGACATTCCCCCAGGTATTACAAAAGAATAGTCAGACCCTCTCTCGAGATCTCATAAAAACGGAAATTTTTCAAGAGCAAAAACATTCCCCCTCTATCTTTTCCTAACCCTTGATAAAAAAAAGAAAATCATTGCAATATATTACATTAAAAAAACTATCCTTATTCTAGGATTTGTTTTACCACTCTTATACGTGTTTACATTCTTTTGGGATTTTTTTTTACTTCTAACATGATAGAAAAACGAATTATAAACAAATCCTACGAATAAAATTTCCAGAATTCTTTAAACACATTTAGTTAAAGAATCACCACCCCGTATGGAAGAAATGTTATTTTTTTTTCATTTTTTTTTAATGAAAATATCCTTACCAGTAATATTTGCAAGAATGTGATGAAATATTATGTCAGGTAAAAAAGGAGGTAAAGAAAGGAGATAAATGAAAATGAATTGTTTGCCCGAACTAATGGTTACAAAGTATGTTTATTCCTTAAATGTGTTTTGGGAATGGGAACAGAAAATATCTAATAATTTAAAATGTATCATGTAGGACTAATGCAGACATATGAGGACATGTATAACTATTCTTTAAATTATAAATATTGATAGAGATATCCGCATATTAATTTTTTTTTCTTTCAAATTAATTTTTAGATTAATTTCAGTAGTAGTATAAAAAAAATTCGTTTGTAGAGTCCACGATTACCCCATTTTACAAATAAAACATATATACTGGCATTTCCTCTTTCATACGAATATTACTTTTATGAGAGAGGATATTCGTATGAAATAATATTCGAGACTGAATATAATGAGACTGAGGACAACAATATTTTGATTTAGAACAGAGTCCGTATCGTGCATATATAAATAAATTTATATATATATATATATATATATATATATATATATATGTAATAATAAGTGGTGTATACTCGGGGTGTAGTCGTGGATAGGCAAATAATTTAGCCGTTGAAATCATCAGTTTTGTAGTCGTAGCTAAGGCAAATGGAAACTGTGGTGGGGCGAAGCAATGGCCGGGATCTTCAAACATTTTGTATCCACGACGTGCAATCGAGGTAACGAGTGGCGAGGTAGATGTAGAAGCAATAAAACACCTCGGAACACATCAGGAAAAAGGCAGCTGGTTCATACAAAGTCTTTATTTCCGACACAGTTTCGTAGAACATCAATTAGATTTACTCGAACACCTTCCGCGACGCTGGCCGGGACGGGGACACGGCCCCGCCCGTACAAATTGACAGGAACGAAAACTACATGTTTCCTCGCCGAGAGCAGACACCCAAAAGGCTACAGACGCGCGAAATCTCTCGCCTGAGTACGGGTCTATAAAACATCTAATTCGCCAGAAACGGTCACGTGATTAAGTCGCGTCATATGGGGTGATGGTTTTGGAATGTTCCACGCCGTTCGCGTTATATAACTGTTATATAAGCTTGGCCACACGTGACTTAGGGGAAATCTAATAAATTTCTTTGGTTTGGATTTAGGTAGAAATAAAGAAAGACGGGGCTGTGTTCTATTGCGTTAGGATGAAGAATTTTTGGAAAGGGCGTGTTAAATAATAAAATGGGTTTTAAATTTATTTCATATATATATATATATATATATATATATATATATATACATACAGGTATGCACACATACATATATAGATATATTATTTTCAATATAAGAATTATCGAAGTATGTCCGATGTTTGAAGTGTTTTCTAAACCATTGTACAGACTTGGGTACTTCTTACATTAAAAATAATACTTTTTTAAAGTGACATAAGGAAACAAAGTCATTTTTGAAAAAAATGGACTTAGACACTTCTTGTATCAAGCCAAACACACACACACACACATCTCTCTCTCTATATATATATATATCTATATATATAAAAGTACTTGTCTGTTTGTTTGTCCGCTATAGAATCATAGACTGTTTCACCCACCGGGACTAAATTCGGCACAGTTAATGTTTTGGACCCGAGAAACTTAAATTAGGAAAAACGAAATTTGGTGCTCAATTAGTTTTTTTTGATTAATTTTTAATGATTGTTGTTCCCCTAAGCGCACCTCTTAAATGTGGATACAGTCAAGTAAACCCATTCAAATTCCATACGCGGGGGAAAAGAGGTTTCTTCTGGGGAGGTTTGAGAGTTGGTCTGGGGGTGAGGGGGGGGGGGGGGGCGAAGTGTTTATTTTATTTTTCTTACGTTTAGTAGAGTCGTGGTTCTAAAAAGGTTGAGAACCGCTGCTTTAGACAATTTTAGACATTAGCGTTCAAACTAATAGAACTTAATAAAATTTGGAAAAAAAAGGAAGAAAAGAAAAGAAAAATTAAGTTTGTCCCATGGCCAGATTTTGGAAGCCTTCTGTTGATCTAAATATATTAATTGTTTGAGGATCATAAAATGGGAAGAAGTTTAAGAGTTCTACAGGTTTTTTCCCCTAAGTTCGCGAAACAGAGTTAACATACGATATGTATTTGAATTATTTTTTCCGTGAAATCATATAAGATAAATCTTTTAGAGTTTTGGGGAGTTTTAAGCAGTGGGAGGAAAGCTCTTTAAGTGAAACATAACGACACGTAACTTTCATTCCGAACTATTAGTCCATTAGTTATACTAAGGCATAAGAAAATAAAATGAAGTTATTTTTAAAGAATGATTGCCCGGGTAGATATATAGATATAAAATTTTTCAAAAAAATACTGGGTATATCATTTCAGTAGAAACGCGCTAAGCGCATTCTGTCTGGCCAGATGAACATGAATAGCGGGGGGTGTAGCCCAGTATTTTTTTGATGGACTGCACGAAAAATTTTATATTTTTATATCTACTCGGGCAACGCCGGGCAATAATGTAGTATATATATATAAATATATATATATATATATATATATATATATATATATATATATATATATATATATATATATATATATATATATATATATATATATATATATATATATATATATATATATATATATATATATATATATATATATATATGTATATATATATATGTGTGTGTGTGTGTGTGTGTGTATCCCCGTTCCAACAGCTTCTCTTACGTGCGCTTCTCTTAAGAAGTAGTGACTTGTTCTGATTTTCATTTTGGTTCTGATTTTTATTCTATGGCAGATATTGATACAATATTTGCTCATTCTTAACATGTTTGTCTGCCTTTTTTATATACAAGTCTGCGTGCCAAAATATTCCAAGGTTCTGAGTGCATTATTTTTATTTTGAGTCGTGTTTTGATTCTATAAGAAACGTTGGAAAAATTGTCGAATGTAAGTATATAGCAAAAGTAGAAGTTAAAAAAAGAAAAACTTTTAATCTCACACCATAAATAATTAAGTTTTTAGTTTACATATGGTTAAAAATCTATATTTTTAATGAAACATTTTCAAACTGTTTCAATTAAGATGTTTTTCAAGCCAAATATTTTACATCAGAATCCTAAAAATTGAAAAAGATTATCAGTCATAAAAATTTCGTAAAACTAAAAGTGTCTTAAAATACAGTTTCGTGTATGCATTAATCTATTAAAATACTCCATACTCCCTTTGTGAATATGTAAACAGTATTTCGTCCCTTGAAATAATAGAAGTATTCAAAATATATATTTTTAATCTTAGAGGCAAATCTTAAAATGTAAATATGTTTCAAATAGTTGTTTAGAAATTCATTCCCAGAGGATGTAGCTTTCTGTGTAAGGCTTCGAACTATTATGTATTTTAGATTTATAATTTTTTTTCCCTCTCAATGCACCTATGCCTCGTTCATTAAAATTATAGTGTGGGAAGCCGAAAATTTGTAGCACATTACCGCAATGTAAACATTTCAGCTATGAAAGGATTATTTTTTCTTATGTTCTTTAATTTAACTCCTTAAGTAACACGAGAATTTCAAAGACTTTTCAGTATTTTAAACATTTATTTAGATGCTTTATACATTAAAGAAAGGAAACCACACAAACATGGAAGATTATTTGACTGCTTTATCTGTGGGGATTGAAATGAGAATTTAATTTTAAATTTACAGAAGGTGTTGTTGCTGTTGTTGTTGTTGCTGTCGTTGCTAATGCCCCCAGGTTGAAGGTATCCGCCAGGTCATAATGGGCTATTGGGCTGAAAGGGTCGGTTCCATTTTTGAATTAGCACCACAAGGGTCTGAATCCGACTTGGCTAAATGATCGGTCCCGTAATTTTGAACCGAGTCAAGTGACGAGACCGGAACAATTGACCCCCCACCTCCAGAGGTAAATTTGAGGACTTGGAGGACATTGCAGCCACGACCTACTTTACGTGCCCCGGCCACCATTAGTGAGCATGGCGGGGGATTTGTAGAAACGGGCATCGAACCAGGGCCTTTCAGATCACTGGCCCGCTGCTTTTGCCAACTGTGCCACCCCGACCTACATAAGGTGTAGAACCATCTACAGAAAATATCTCCCAGGATCTTAATGAAAGAAATCAGCGATTCCCAATCTTTTATATTTGAATTCCAGCTGAGAACTTTGTAGGGTCGGGGCGTTCCACAGGTTATGTTATAAAGTTTTGACGGGGGGGGATATAAAATTTACACACATACTAGCTGAATACTCGTGCTTCGCTACGGATTATATTTTAGGATAATCACAGTAAAAAATTATGAAATTGCTTTTCAGATAATTAAATTCTTAATTATTTTGAGTTAAATTCTTAAAAAGCTTCCATCTCAATTAGTGCAGTGGTTTAATTTTATCTTTTAATGTATTTTAATATTTTTTTCTCAATTTATTTCGTTGTTATGCACGTGACGCAAAATAAATTTACACATTTAGTATCACAAAAAGAAAAGAAATCTCGTGATCAGCATTTGGTAAATTGAATTCTAAATATTAATCTTTGAAAATTTATAAAAAATCAGAAAATGAAGGTAAAGATTCAAAAGAGATTTCATTTTAGAGGAATTTTTATGATGTTTCATGTGATGTAAATTTTGTAACCCTCAAATTATTATCTTAAATGAAAACTTAAAAAAAGTTACAAAAACAGCTTAAAAATTTAATTTAAAAATATCTCAGTAGAATTTTTAAAAAATCTTTCTTAGCGCACCCCTACACTGTAAGAAGAATCGCCATGCAAAATTTCAGCCTTTTAAGTCCAGCGGTTTGATCTGGGTGGTATCTGTCAGTCATTCAGTCACGGAACTGTTTTATATATATAGACTAGCTGAATACTTGTACTTCGCTACGCAGTACATTCAAATTAAATACAACGGTCAATGTATGCAATTAATAAAAAAAAATAAATATATATGTATTTATAATAAATACAACGATCAATGTATGAAATTTATGTAAAAAATATATATCAATAAAAAAATCTTAAGGGATATTTTAGATACAAAATATAGTAAAAGAAAATATTCTAATTAAATCTAATAGAGTATACTAAAGGATATAGTACAATTAATATAGCACAGTTTGAGGAATATATATTTCACTTTTTTTAAATATTTTTTTTGGGTAATGTCCAATCGTCAGCCGCATTAGCAAGAAAAGAAAATATTTTTTCGTCTATTTGGTTGTTACGCACGTGACGCAAAATTAGTTTAAAGTATCACATGAAAAAAAGAAATCACATTATCAGCATTTAATAAATTAAATTCTAAAAATTGATCTTTGAAAATTCACCAAAAATCAGAAAATGAAGGTAAATATTCAAAAAAAGGTTTCATTTTAAAGGCATTTTCATGATCTTGCTCATGATATAAATTTTATAACCCTCAGATTATTAATTTAAATACAAACTTTAAAAAAGTTACAAAAACAGCCTAAAAATGTAATTTAAAAAAAATCTAAGAAGTATTTTTCAAAAATCTTTCTTAGTGCACCCTTACACTGTAAGTAGAATCGCCATGCAAAGTTTCGGCCCTTTAGGTCCAGCGGTTTGGTCTGTGCGTTGTACGTCAGTCAGTCACTCACGGTCCTGTTTATATATATAGATGAATAATTTTACATAATGCATTTAAGTATAATTCTAAAACTTTACCGGTCCCCCGGACAATGCTGTCCATCAACCATGATTCACCTGTAGACCGGCCGCTGCGTAGCAAAACCTGTATACGCAGCCAAAGGTTAATTTCCGCTGTCCGATGCTTCCATTACTGTGGGGCTGGAGGATGCCGGATATACAGTACAGATCTACAATCCACTCAAGGCACCCCCATCCCCTTGCATTTAAGTTTAAATAAATTCAGAAAAGCAAAAGTTCCTCATATCTTCGCGGTGAGCCTGCAGCCAGAGTTGTTACTCATTTAGCACCACCCAGGAGGCACGTGTGATTTAAGGATATCACGGACGCGAGCAACATTACCTCCCATACGAAAGAGCCGACTCGTTAGCAAAGAAGGGAACCCTAGAACAACAGATAACTCATCCAATCTCTACAGGCTCAATAAAGAAAAACATCTACAACAAAATCTCTTTAAAACTTAAGACAGAGCAGAACTTGCTATCTAATGGTGCATTCACATTCGACAGAGCTCTCTCCCCGAAAGTCCTGTCAACATTAGTCACGGTAATATTAGACACGGTATTTAGAACCACCCCCATTCCAATGAACACGTGTCTTCCAGATATTCCCCCGTTTAGAACCCCCCCATTCAAGCCGCCAAAGACTTAGTGTTGCTTGATCTAGTGTGACCCGCCCCCACTGTCACCATTTGACCTCCGGGACCTCGAGTTTCCCTTTGATGAAATGCTCACGGACCGCTAGACCGAGCGATCTACGCAGGGAACAGAGTACAGGACACATAAATCACTGGAATAGGCAGAGAGCGCTGTACAAGTCTGCACACGCTATCAAGGGAAACGTTGGGAAGAGATCCAGGACAGCTGGAAAGACTATAGTCATAAATCCCGTACCGAAGCAGTGGCACATTTCAGACTTAAAGCAGGCCACGACTGTCTAGCAGAACATTTATAGCGCGTGCAGACTTGTACAGCGCTCTCTGCCTATTCCAGTGATTTATGTCTCTGTACTGTGTTTCCCTGCGCCCGATCGCGTCCTCTGGCGGTCCTTCAAAGAAGCAGAGTGAGGTCAGCGGGTCAAATGGTGTCGAGCGGGGTCGGGGGAGACACCAAGATCAAGGGCGGGTAGGGGGGTGGTTCTAAATACCGTGTCTAATGTTACCGTTACTAAGTGATGTGACAGGAGTTGGGGAGAGAACTCTGTCGAATGTGAATGCACCATTAAACCGAATTGGCATCCTAACCAAAAGTGAATGCCAGGTCTGCAGGGCTGGCAATATGAATGCAGATCATTTACTTACATGCCCAGGACTTGATCCGGAAGCCCAAATAAGTGAGAACTTTACCAAATTATACTGGGACGCTAGAGATATGATGGAACTTTCTATGAACTTTTAACACCTTTTATCTGACTTTGTTCACTGTTGTGCTTTATGCATCTGTTCAATGCTTAGTTCTTTGCTGTTTGTGTTGCCTGTAAATCTGGATTAATTTTCCAAATAAAGCCATAGGTAAAAAATAAATAAAATAAATAATTAAATAAATAAATAAATCCAGAATACAAGAAAACCGTTTACACATAATTGTTATAAACAAACGACAAATGCGATATCAAAACACTAAAATGTCTTTATCAGGAGGCTTAATAAGGAACTTGCTGTTGCGAATGCTTATTTCTTATTAGAGCTTCTAAGTCAGGGATGTAACCAGCTCATTGTGCCTATTATTAGTGAACCCTTCTGCGTACCACCTCAAATGCTCTGCGTACCACCAGTTGGGAACTACTGAAGAAAATGATGGCTGGAGGAGGTATTTTTTTACCACTTTTACATAAGAATCATCTTTTTATAAAAGTGTTGACTTTGAATAAATGTTCAGTATCAAAGAGCAAAATTGAAATTAGCAGAAAAAATATTAATCTGATTTCACTAACATCATATACTGGCTCTTTGGAAACTTCCATACAGACCATAAAACTTAAAATTTTTGACATAAAACTCTTATCTTGTTCACAAAATTTTTTTAATCTGTTTTATGACTTTTGAGGTTTTAGAGAAATATACACACATTGTAACGTTAGAGTATTTCCACAAGATATTCTGGCTATTTTTTTTCAAAAAGGGTTAAGAGTCTACATTAAAAAAAATTTAAATTTTCATATTCCTCTGAAATAGAACTTTTATCAAACATTATTTTCTTTTGCAGGCAGCATTTTTATCTATACTTTCGTGATATCTATTTATAAAAAAACTCATTGAAAATGATTTGATCTCATTTTTTAAAGTAATGATAATGTAATAAAATTCGCATGGTTATGATATTTACCATGTTCGCTTTCATGTCGGATACATTACATGCCTTTTATGAATAATTCTGTAATATTTGCTGTATCTTAATAGTTGCTATATCTCAATGTTTGCTATATCCCAGGTAAACGGTGTGCGATTAATAGATGGTTAACGTGACAATTTCGAAAATTTAATTAAACAGGCAGCAGGGAAACGCCTTAAAAACATTAACTGCCGAACTATCGTGAGTGTATTTTAAACACTATTTACAGTAAACAAGAGAAAAATAGTCAATCCGACTGGCAATCATATCATGTGCACAACATAGAAAATTCTTCCGTGTGTCGCATCACAATTGTAAGCTTATCGCTAACAGCGTTCATCAAAATCCCATGCCAGAATTCCATGTTTCCTGTTATCCAAAAAGCATTGAATACTTATATACCTTTTTACGCCGAATCGTTACAGTACCACCATCGTTCCTTATTTCTCATTTCTTGGGACATTTTCCATGATTTGTACTCTATTTGAAACTCAAACTGTCTCATATATATATATATATATATATATATATATATATATATATATATATATATATATATGTATATGTATATGTATGTATATGTATATATATATATGTATGTATATATATATATGTATATGTATATATGTATATATATATATATATATATATATATATATATATATATATATATATATATATATATATATGATGCATTTATTGAATGAAGAGGAATATATTTTTTTCAAAATGCCCTCAATGGACAATTCCTGAATGGCTAGGGAGCAGGTATTCGGTACCAGAGTCTGTGGGTTCGACTCCCTCTCTTAGCATGGATGTTTGTAGCCGTTCGGAATCGACTTCAAGCAGTAGGTCCCGGTATAATTAGCCCACGTGTAGCAAAATTTGACCGTAGCGCTCCAAACCAAACGAAAATGCCCCCAAAAATATGAAAGAATAGATTAATACGTAGTTTTATCATCTTATTCCTCCGATACGCGGTCATTAGAGAAAGCGATCTTTATCCTAGCTGAGAATTAATCAACTGAAGGAGCTATTTTATACGTTAAAATCTGCTAGCATTAATCTTTGCCTCGTGCCATGAGTGTCGCAATGATATTAGGATTCACAAATATTAAATGAAACGTTCTTTTATACTGTAGAGAAATAGTTACTTTCTTTATATTTTAATTTCTTTATTGAAGTTTATTTTTTGCAAAATGATCTGATAATGGTCATAGTCAAAATCGATCCTACTTTATTGAAATTTGTTTATTATATTGGTATGGGCAATGTATGAAATTTAATATACCAGTTAAAATCGTGTAAGTAATGATGAAGGTGATTAATGCACATTTTGTTACGGCAATATGCTGGTATTAATTTTCTCTCTAATAAAAGTTATTTATGTAGTAGGGATTGTAGTCACACTTGCAAAGAATATATATCATTTTATAAGGTTTACCTGTATAAGGAAATTAACTCACTTAAAGTGACAAGCGACGTTCAAACTCGAATTTTTAAATTTTCAATTTTTTAACTCTATATACAAAATGAGAATAATTAATTTTCTTTTTTACTACTTTGAAAACCTTTGAAATTCGAAATAAGGAATTTTTTGCAGGAAAATGACTGTTTTTCTATTTTTTTCAAAAATGCTAACTTTTTCAAAATGCTCTATGCGCATTCTATATTAAATAAAGTCTTTATTTTTTTATTATAAGTTTACCATATGCGTATGAATATAAATGTGCATTTAATTTTTTGGTAGGAATCTTAAGTCTTAAATATATTTTCTCCATTCTGACTGTTATGTTTTTATATTTTTACTTTATTATATGGTCTATAAATTTGAAAAATATGTGTGATTTCAAAGAGATATGCAAAGTTTTGTGACAAACACTTAAGTTAACAATTCTAAGACATTTGCAAGATAATCATCAGAAGAAAATGAATACGAATGAAGCGTTTTGAAATATTCTAGCATTTTTTAAGAATTTTTGAATAAACAGGTTTAATTTCTCCTCAAAATAATTATTTGTGAATTCTAAGTATCTTCAATGTAGTAGAAAAGAATATTAATTATAGTCACATGGTACATAGTGCAAAATATTGAAAATTAAAGAAGAACGAAAGACGTCCCTTCTTACCTTAACCCTTTTAGGTTCAACAAACACCCCCGTTTGCACGGATGATATTTTTTCCCCCAATTTTTTTAACTTAAAGAATCTTGAAAAATTTTCCAAATAAAGGTTGTAAAATATTCAGAGCCATAATTTAAAAATCACTTTTAAATACAAAAAAAATTCGAAGGAAAATTTTTTTTATGTTATTGTATTGGCTATACTCTAAACTATTTATTCTATATTATTTTAATTTTTTTATACCGAAACCATAGCAATAACGAAAGATTTTCAAAAGGTGTTCCATGATATGGAACACTGGGAAACTAGAGCAGTTTGCGCAGTAGAGCACGTGTTTCTCTCTGGAGACCTTTCTGTCCAGCTTAGCCAGTCCAAACCGGTTCAACTTCTACCGCATACCTCGAACAAAACCAATATGTCTAAAATCCTGTGCAATACTAGTCCTCCGGGCTCCTCGTTGTTCGTCGATTGTCTGGGCAGCATCCTGGCATCCTCGAGTTTACGAACAGTAAACTCGAGGACCTGCAATGTTGCAAAACCTGCAATGTTGGTTTCTGCTTTTTTCAGAAGGGACTGGCGTGCTTCCAAAAATATCGCGAAGCAAAAAAATAGGTTAGTGAATATTTTTAAGTGTAGGAGCTGCTTTTGTATATAGGAACTGTAAATATTTATTTAAAATCATATATAATGAAGTTTTTTTTTATTGTGTGTTTTTTGTATATAGGAACTGCTTTTGTATATAGGAACTGTAAATATTCATTTAAAATCATATATAATCACGTTTTTTTGTTGTATTTTTATTTGTGTGTGTGCATTTTTTCTTTTGTTCGCTTCACCGCAATGCTCGCTTAGCCGCACTTTTCAAAGCGCTAGCTTCCCAGTGGTCCAGGTCATGGAACACCCACAACATCGAAACCGGAAGAGCAATCTTTATGAAATTTTAACTGTGTACTCCTTTAAGCCTAAACAGAGTGCCTACAAATATTTAGGTCATAATTTCAACTTTAAAGGGTACTGGGAAGTAAAGGGTTAAAGCCAAAATTGGACACATTAAGTTGTATTTTATGTCTATTTCTGTAATGGGTATATTTAATGTTTTTTTTAAATATTAAACCCAATCAGATTATGGAGTGTATACTTTTTGTTATTTTTCCAGTAATAATAACAAATAAAACAGTAACATTCATTTTATATCGTTTATTAATAATATCAGATATAGGAAAATTGCAAAAGTGAATAAATTTGGGAAGCTAATTTTTTCAATGTTAAACGAAATTTCAAAACATTTAAAATTTAAGTCGACGTAAATATAGCGTAATTAAATATTTACCTAAATTCCTTTACATATGTTTACCATTTTTAATTTTAAATACTCATCCAATCTAGAGGATGAAAATTGTACTGTCAGTGTTACACTGTCTTATCAACCATAAATATCCCCATCTTCATTTCCTGCTCCTTTCATCGCCACTCAAAGTCAGAGGGAAACTAGGAAACTGATTATTTACTCTGTATTATTTCTTTAGTAATTTCCTTTCAAATTCTTTCTTTACGAATGTATACAGTAAAGTTTGCCTTTATTTATTTGATTTTTTGCAGTCCAACTATGTGTCAGCTTTATATTACATTTTTGAGTATAAATTCTAGAATTATTTGACAGAGGGTGCAATATTGTTTAATTTAATCCAATTTTTTTTTCTGTTTTTTCAAATACCATATATTTTCTTTTTCAAATTCCTAATATTTTGCATTGTATAGATTATGTTACAGTAATGATAACCCTTTTAAAGTAAATCCATATTTACATTTAATTAAATTAACCCATCACGAAATTCCCTGTATACAGTTCGTTGAGTTTCATCAAAAATTAGACGTCACCTGAAATATATACACTATTTACAGTGCCTAGGATTAAAAAAAATTAGTTTCTTAACTTTAACAAACCAATTAGAAAGTTCTCAAATTTACTCTGTTCAAAAGCCGAGAGAGCGAAATTAAAAGAAAATTATACCAATTCAAAAATGGTTTGTTTTCATCACGTATGGCACATAAAAGATAATTTATATTATCATAAATGAATGAAGTCATAATATACTTGCTTCAAGGCCTTTTCACCTCTCTATCGCTCTCTCGAACTGTATGTATATGTACATATATCGATTATATCTATTTATCTATATCTATCTATCTATCTATCGATACCAATCTGTCTATCTATCTATGTGCCAAATTATCTTTCCACCTATGTACCTCTCCAACGTTTAGAAATTACGGCATATTCAAACACATCCTTTATCCAGAATCTTACTGAAAAAGGTAATTTAATTAATTATGAGGATTTTAAATAATATAGTTTATATAGAAATATAATTGAGAACGCTGTTCTTCTTTTCTTTTTCATCGATTTTCTTTATTAACACATTAAAGATTAGATGATAAAAGCAATTTTATTTTCTATCCCATTACGCTCCGAAAAATGCAAACACATAATAGGTTTTTACACAGCAGTCCCCTATCAATCGGTTGATTGATTATGTTTTAGTAAATCATAGCGAAAACTGTTGTGTAAGACTTCATGCTGTGCTTCATTATAGAATCATGGATAGTGATGGACATTTGGGTTATCATGTACAGAAAGGAAAAGAGTTTATGCTCGTCTTATGTAAATATGATCAAAGTACCCTTAAAGAAATATATTTTTGACACGGAAAGCTTATATTCTAAGAATTACAAAAGAATAGTTAGACATAACTATAAATGATTTACATTTTATAACGAACAATAACGTCCATAAAGCATACAATAGTTGCAAATGCACTTACTTATTTTTTTGCAGTAAAAATATAAAGGAAATCACTCAAAATAACGTTAGGGAGTCGTAAAAATTTTGCCTTCTCACTACAGGGTGGCTAATAAATACTGTAACACTCCAAAAAATAAGAGTTAATTTTAATCATTTGGAAAAACAATTTATCTATCTATTTGTGTGATTGGCAACTTTTTGTAAACGCAGACGATTTTTGTTTAAAGTAAAACATGTAGAATATTTTTAAAGATGGAAGTCAAAACGTTAATGGTTAAACAGCTTTTTGATCGCGGATTTTCTGCAGGTAAAATATTTAAGCAATTAAAATGCCTTGGTTTTAATAGGACGTTTATATATAGGACTATAAATCGATTATTGGATACCAATAGCTGTAAAGATCGACCAAGGTCCGGTCGTCCACGCACAGTTCGTACAAAAGTACGTATCAAAAGAATTCGTGAAAAGATACGAAGAAATCCCCAACGTTCTGCAAATAAAATGGCTGCAGAAGAGAACATCAGTCGCAGAACTATGCAACTTATCATAAATGAAGACCTGGGTGTTTGCCCTTATCGCAAAAGAAAAGTTCAAGGTTTGACTACTGCACAAATAGTAAAAAGGTTACAGAGATGTAAGAAATTGCTGAACCGGCACGGTAGCAAAAGTGTTGATAAAATAATTTTCTCTGATGAGAAGCTGTTTTGTACAGAACAAAGTTATAATGCTAAAAATGATGTTGTATATTCAGCAACCTTCGAGGATATACCTGAAAATCTTCCAACTGTTAAACTTTTTCAGAACAAGAATTCTGTTATGGTTTGGGCTGCAGTGTCACACAATGAAAAACTGCCTCTGAAATTCATCGATAAAGGGCTAAAAATCAATGCTGAATATTACAAACAGGAAGTATTGGCTACACGTTTATTACCACATGCTAACAGATTGTATCCCAAAAAGAATTGGATATTTCAGCAAGACTCTGCACCGTCCCACCGATCCAAAACAACACAGGAATGGCTCCATGCCAATTGCCCGAAGTTTATCAAGCAAGAAGATTGGCCACCTTCTTCACCAGATCTAAATCCTTTAGACTATTGCATTTGGGGGATTTTAGAGTCTAAAATAAACGCTAAGCAGCACAGAAGTTTGGACTCCCTCAAAGCTTCCATACGGAGTGAATGGGACAAATTACCTCATAAAATGATTCGTGCCGCAATAGGACAGTGGCGTAAGAGATTATCTTTAGTAATCGATAAAGATGGCGGTCGATTCAAGTAAAATTATTTCATGGTAAACTTTCATGTATAATGTTCATAATATTGTTGTATTTTCCATTTTCTATTTCATCTGTGTGTAATTGAATGATTCGATATTTGTCACAGTATTTATTAGCCACCCTGTATATACATTTTGAGAAAAAATCGTTAATTTTACACGTATGACTCATTATTTGTTCCCGTAACCTCCAAAAAATCGAACGATTATTGTGCAATTGTTTGAGCATAAAATAATTAAATAATTTAAAGATTATATCACTGTAACATCAAAATTGTTATAAGACAAATGTTATCAGTTTAAATTTAATTAGTTCATGCTAAATTTATGCCAGAATTGCCTAGCAATAATGACGTATATCTATATATTTATATGTATATATACACTTATGTCCATAAATTAAGGATAATGAGGGTTTTAAATAAAATAGGTTATATAGAAATATAAGAGAACGCTGTTCTTCTTTTCTTCTTCATTGCTTTTCAGAAGAAAAAAAAGGTTCAGAAACAAAACAAACGTGACATATTCATAAAGCCCATTTATTAAACAAAAGATAAAGAATAAAAAAGATGGTGTATGTATGATACCATTCATAAAAACTGCGATTTTTTCTCCCTGGAGCAATTGTAAACACTATCTCCTTAACTATCTCCTTAAAAACTTAATATTACATGGTTGGTATGAAGGTTAATACATTGTATGCCTCCCATGCGATGAAATACAGTCCGTACAACGCCTAGGCATGCTGAGTATCAAATTAAGGAGCTGATCTTGGGAAAGATTAGTCCACTGAGTAAGAAATGCTCCTCAAGTTCCGGTACACATGTAGGAGGTGGTTGACGGGCTGCGACTCGTCTGCCAAGCATGTCTCACCCATGCTCTATCGGATTCAAGTCAGGTGAGAATGCTGGCCATTCCATACGAGTGATATCCTCAGATTGAAGGCATTCGTTTACGATGTTTGCTCGGTGAGGACGGGCGTTGTCATCCATAAACAAAAATTCTGCTCCGATGGCACCCCTAAACAAACATACTTGTTATTCCGGAATGATGTCCCGATAAATGTGGCCGTTCATGGATCCGATTTGAACATGTAGATATATTCTGGAGCCCAGTAAAATTCCACCCCAAACGAGCAATCCTGCACTACCGTAACGGTGTCGTTCAATGATGTTGTCTTGGTGGTAACGGGTACCTGGCGTTCTCCATATGAAAGTCCCACGTGAATCAGACTGCAAGCTAAACCTGGACTCGTCGGAAAACTTCACAGAAGTCCACTGTGCCGATGACCACATTGCATGTTCTCTACTCCAGGCTAATCACAACCGACAGCGAATTGCCGTGAGCGGAACACATCTGACAGGCCTGTGAGCATATACACCAATATTTCCCAAACGTCTGTGCAAGGTTTGCCTTGAAACTGTGATGCCCTTGGCTGCAGATAGTGACGAGACAGGTCGGATGCTGTGCTTCGTCTGCTTCTTTTGGCAGTTACTGCCAAATACCGGTCTTCATTCGGCGTTGTAACTCGGGGGCGAATTGTACTGTAACGATTACTGACATTTCCATCATCTTGGAATCTTTGCCAAAGCCTAGAGGTGATACTTTGGGCAATTCCAAGTTCCTCGGATACTTCCATCTGAGTAAGCCCACATTCCAGGCGGCCGATAATTCTACCACGTAAAAAATCATCCATATGCGTCCTTTGTGTCATAACTATTCGGTTATGGCACTGAGCGGCTTATAGAACGCTTGTGAACAATTTTACTTCTTTGCCACCATTCCTTAAATGCCCCCCACTTACACTCTCGTCATTGTGACGTACTATCGGCGTCATCTGGTGGATTCCTGTAATTTGCATATTATTCTTGAAAATATGTGTGTGATAATTCTGCAGGGGAAATTTTTACTTTAGAGTTCGATATCCGTGTGATTCTGAATTATCATTAATTTATGGACATGAGTGTATATATATATATATATATATATATATATATATATATATATATATATATATATATATATGTGTGTGTGTGTGTGTGTGTGTATGTGTCTATATATATGTATATATATTATATATATATATATATATATATTATATATATATATATCTATATATATATATATTATATATATATATATATATATATATATATATATATATATAAATAAATTTTGGGAACAGGTCCATTTGGAGTAAAATTGCACTGGTGCTATTTGCGGGAAGCAAGAAAAGGGAAATAGGGTGTCAAATATTTACTCCCTATGTTCTTATTAAAAGCCTGCTAGCGAAACTCATCTAGTTGAAGATTAAGTGTGATGAATGACAGTGGGGGATCTCCTACAACAGACAGAAACCAATTTTCTGCTTGACAAATCAACACCTTTGTGTCAACCCACCACTGTGTTAAACAGTTTTCTTTTTCTCCGTAAAACCAGATCGGTTATTGCAATTCTTAGCCGAAATGCTTTGTCTCGAAATTCTGATGAAATATCTACGTGTATGTTAACTAAAACGTTGATTTTTTTCCACTTTCCTTTTTTCTTGAATTTTGAGTAGTTTTATTTTTTTTTTATTCTAATCAATTTTACTGTTTTTAAACGAAAGTAGATCCTTTATCTTCTAATACAGTCTATCCCCGTTATAGCGAATTGGGTATATAGCGAACGAAAACTTTGGTCCCGTCGCATTCCTGTTGTACGTAATTTAATTAATACACTCGAAAACCGTTATAACGAACCTCAAGGGACCAAAGGTTTTGTTCGCTTTATCCGGTGGTTCGCTATATCCGGCCCGTTAAGAAAATTACTATAGTTCACAAAATGTATAACTCATGAGTTGCAATGTGTATTTAATAATGATGTATTAAAAAATGATAAAATCTATTAAAAATAGTCATTAATGAATTAAATCGACTAAAATCGATTACATTAAATTGATATAATACTATTTAAATTTCGTAGAATAGGAAAATGGTGGGATCAAAATTTTCGTTCGTTATATCCGTGAGTTTCTTATATACCGGGTTCGCTATAACGGGTTTCGACGGTATTGTGTCAGTTTTACGTAATCGATTTTATTCGATTTTATTCGATTTAATTCATTAATGATCATTTTTAATAGATTTTATCATTTATTTAATACATCATTATTGAATACACATTGCAATTAATGAGTTATACATTTTGTGAACTCTAGTAATTTTCTTAACTGTTCGGATATGTCGAACCACCGGATAAAGCGAACAAAACCTGGGGTACCTTGAAGTTCGTTATAACGAGGTTCTACAGTATTAACAAATTTGTGTTATCGCATATGATGGTGTTATGTTGTAACATCAAGGTTTAACACTTTAATGATTAAGTTTTACTCATGAAAAGACTTATTGCTCATTCTATTTCTATGAGATTCTCATAAAAGTCAGGACTCGAAGCAATCTCAGGAATCCTAGCATATTTCTTTTCTTATTTTCAGAGGCTCTAGAATTCGATGCCCCTTATTGAGCTGTTAAAGCTGTAGATAAGGATTCCTTTTCCAAAAACTATTTGATTGACCTATTGGAAAACAAATTTTTTTTTTGACAAGTCAAATGAAAATATCTATTAAGGGGTTCCAGGACACAAAATTCTTCTAATTTTCTAAAAATAATTTATTGAATTATAATATTTTCTGTTTTTTCGCTTAAAATAATGTTTAAATCATGTTTCTATCTTAATTAGAACAGGAGATATTATTTTTTGTTGTTGTTGTTATGCAACATTCTAATAGCAGCCAAACTTTGTTTAAACCTGTAAATGCGTTTTTCTGCATTGTGGTTTTTTTTACAATTTCTCGTCTTTAAATTGTTATAAGTTGGGATACGTTATTTTCGCAT
>OU015498.1:32596943-32624443 GCA_907164885.2 Dolomedes plantarius | reverse complement strand
GATTCTTCTAATAGTGTAGGGGTGCACTAAGAAAGATTTTTCAAAAATTCTTAGATTTTTTTAAATTAAATTTTTAAGCTGTTTTTTAAACTTTTTTTACGTTTGCATTTAAAATAATACATTGAGGGTTATAAAATTTATATCACGAGAAAGATCATAAAAATTCCTTCAAAATGAAATTTTTTTTCAAATTTTTACCTCCATTTCCTGATTTTTGGTGAATTTTTAAAGATTAATTTTTAGAATTTAATTTATTAAATGCTGATCACGTGATTTCTTTTTCTGGTACTTTCAATAAATTTATCGTCACGTGCGTAACAACTAAATAGACAAAAAAAAAATATTTTTTTCTCTTTCTAATGCAGCAGACGATTAGATATTATCCCAAAAAAATGCATATCCCTTACGATTTTTTTATAAATATATATATATAGATAGATATATATTTTACATCAATTGTATACATTGATCATCGCATTTATTATAAATATATATATTTATTTTTTGGCATAAATTGCATACGTTGACCGTTGTATTTAATTTGAATGTACTCCGTAGCGAAGCGCGGGTTTTCAGCTAGTATATATATATATATATATATATATATATATATATATATATATATATATATATATTTAACGTTCCTATTTCTTTTTTCAGAACTGCCTGACACGCGGCCTGCAGACAAGACGCACTCCATGTCTGTCTATTTTTAATTTCCTTTGGCATCTTCGACAAGAGGCCTCCAACAAAAAAGAACGGAAAGTGTAATAAAATAACTAAAATTAAAAAGGAAGCAAGAATGCAATTCTTGGTTTTTAATGAAAATATCTGTTCCAAATATCGCCTGGTAGGCGACATTAGGAACAACTTGGTTGGCTATATTAGGAACACAACACAGTCAACACAAACATGCTAAGAACGAAGTTTAAAACGCAGTTTTTTCCAAAAATAATAGCACCTCTGGATTCTCTGTTTAATGCACCATCAAATGGTATAAGCAAAATTAGAATTTGGATGCACCTGCCTGGTCATTCAGTGGATTCTTTGGAGCCAAAATTTACGAAGACAACAGCTGCAACAACTTCTGACGCCATACAGTTTCTGTTATCAGTGATAAGGGCGTTGTCGCTAGCGCAGCTGTTAGTACAAACCCAGAGCTAAGAAGTTACTGTATTTTCTCATACATAGCGCGAATCGGACTTTGAAATCACGAGTAGCCGATATTCGGCACAGGAGCGATATTTAGGCCACCCACTCTATTAAAAAATTTTTTCTTGCGAAATTTCGATATTTTTTATGCGAAATTTACATACCCCTAGTTATAAGTCAAGAACCGTTAAAGAAAAATGGCTCAAACTTGGAAATAGTTTTTCTTCAATTATTTTTCTTTAACTTTGTTTCAGCAAATTTGAAAAAAAAAATTCACTTTTGAAAATATGTTTTTTTTTAATATAAGTTACATAATTTTTTTTTTTAATTTTTACTCTAAATATTTTTAATTTTTCAAAAAAAATATTATTTTAAAAAGTACTGACTCAGAATTAAAACTTTTATGTTTCTGTTTAATTAAATGAAAAAAAAAATTGAAATTCGTCAAATAATATTTTGAGGTATAACGATTTTAAATAACCCCACATTTTTAAAAAATTTAAATTTTTAAATTTTTAAAAAACTTTATGAGAAGTTTTATGATGTGATTTTGCTTACAAATTATATGTTTAACGATCACGAAAAAATTAAAAATTTTAACTCAATAAATTATTTTTTTTTAAATGTGTCCCGTACCCCCTTAAATCTCGTTTGCACATTTATTTGAATTCATCTAGCTTCTAGGTGTGCTGCTTTTTACTTGATATAGGAAAAATTTACTATCATTGTTTAAAAATATTTATTCTCCAAAGGTTTTAAGACAGAACTGTGGTAATATAACTACTCTATTCTTCGCTGATCAGTTTTCTGACATATGGGTGAACTATAATGCAAAAATATGGCTTGAGGTAGCCTAGTGGTAGCGCTTCGGCTTTCGGTGTTGAGGATGCCCGCATCGAATCCCGACATTAAATACCTCCGTGTCTAGGCCGGATATGAGCACATTAAATAAGTGAACCAAAAAGTCTCTCTATGCGGTAAGACAGGGTTTGGGAGGGTACGATCCCCTCAGATGTCACCCCTGGGGGTGCTCGGTCAAAATTGAGGTGGTACCTGGCCAAATCGGACTCCGACCCTTGTGGTGCCATTTTAAACCGGAGCCGCACTCCTGAGACCGACTTCCGGCCGGGGGGGAGGGGGCATTAGAAACAACAACAACATAATGCAAAAATAAGTATATACCTTGGTTGAAATTTCAGTTATTTCGCTATAAATGGACCGGAGCTTGTTGGTCCATTTTTTTCAATATTTTTATAAAAAAATAATTTATTAAAATCTTTAATTTTTTTAGTTTGTACAGTTAGCACATCTTAAAGCTTAACCACGTATGAGAAAATTTGCAAAATAATAATTAATAATTTCTATATGAAGCTCAGCAGGACATCAAGTCACTGGGCCGACCTGCCCCATTAAAGGAGTCAAGTTGGCCCTCTAAGTTGATTTGATTTTTGGATCACTAACAGAAATGAAAAAAACACATAAAATATCAAATGTAATTTTAATCTATATATATATAAAACAGTTCCGTAACTGACTCATTCATTCATTCATTCATTCACTGACTGACTGACATACAACGCACAGACCAAACCGCTGGACCTAAAGGGCTGAAATTTTGCATGGCGATTCTTCTAATAATGTAGGGGTGCACTAAGAAAGATTTTTCTAAAATTCTTCTTAGATTTTTTAAAATTAAATTTTTAAGCTGTTTTTTAAACTTTTTTTACGTTTGCATTTAAAATAATACATTGCGGATTATAAAATTTATATCACGAGAAAGATCATAAAAATTCCTTCAAAATGAAATCTTTTTCGAACCTTTACCTTGATTTTCTGATTTTTGGTGAATTTTTAAAGATTAATTTCTAGAATTTTATTTATTAAATGTTGATCACGTGATTTCTTTTTCTGGTACTTTAAATAAATTTATCGTCACGTGCATAACAACTAAATAGACAAAAATGATATTCTTTTTCTTTCTAATGCAGCAGACGATTGGATATTATCCAAAAAAATAAATATCCCTTACGATTTTTTTATAAATATATATATATATATATATATATATTTTGGCATTAATTGCATACATTGACCGTTGTATTTAATTTGAATGTACTCCGTAGCGAAGCGCGGGTTTTCAGCTAGTATAGTATATAAAAGATACAAAGGATAAGAAAAGATATTTTGCCCAACTTAACTACTGTCTTCATCGATCTTTCTCGTCATCACAATGAATGCACACATAAAAACATCGTGTCCCCAGTGACACGTGGTTCATGTGCCCAACGATTATACCTGTTACTTTGAATCCAGACTTCTCCTTATTTATTGACAATTTTATTGACTTTTATTGGATTATGAATGTAGAAAACAAACTCTCAGACTGCGGGGCTCTTGGGCCACTGGGCCAACATGCCCCGGATTAAGTTGGCCAACTTGCCCCATACCACCATTTTGGTTTTTGATCGTTGTATCAAATATTCTGTTAATATTTTTTTCAATTTAGTAGGTAGAAAATTAGCTCTGAACAACGATCTTTTAGAATGCTATTCACCTAAGTGAAACTGTTATTTAGGAAACAAATCAGAAACGACTATTTATAAGTGCAAAAGAAAACTCACTTCAGTGAAAATTTGAAAATTTAAAGTCGCGTTCGTTTGATTGCTTCTTCGCTGCTGGCACTGTTATGGGTGACAGAAAACGTGCTAAGACACACGTCGCTTTGGTAGTAACGCAATCTACCAGATAGTATGAAAAATATCGCACATGAGCCAACGTACCCCTATGGCCAACATGCCCCGGTCTACCCTACATTCCAAATTTTAAAATTTTAATATTTGGAATTTTAAAATTTTAAAATTTGGAATAAAAATTTAAAATTTTAAAATTTAAAATTTTAATATTTTTTAATTTTTTAGTTTTCTACTTTCCAAATTTAAAAAAATCTTTGGTGGAAATAATTACCTCAGATTTATTCTTTTTATTAAGTCGGGTTCGGTAGGTCACATTTAAAAGCGTTCTGTTAACGAATCTAGTAACGAATTCCATAGACAAGGGTAACAGGAAAAAAATCTTTAACTCAAATGAATTAAGCAGGATCTAATATAACAAGGTGTTAAAAAGTTCTGAAAAATAATTTTAGAAGTTTTTGGTTAGTTTTGCATCGATTATTGGTTTGCTTAATTTGCTGACATACAAAAATATATTCATCGCTCTCTAAAATTCTATATTCAATTCAAATTCAAACGTTATTCTATTCAAACACTGGAACGTCACATGGTCATTAAAAGTTTTTTACTTGGATATTTTGTATCTTTCGGGGAAATCCTAAAAAGGTACAAATGTGAGTTTGAAATATAGAGCCGTATACAATAGGCGTTGTTCATGTCGTATAAGCAAAATGATATAGGTTCAAGGTATGGTTGATAGCATACCTCATGGATATATTTCATAGCTGTTATTATGATATTAAAAGTTAAGCAACCCATTCATGTATTAACCATTATAATTTAACTATTAAGTAGTCATACATACATAAATTTTACAGATAAGTATAATCTGATTAAGGTCTCTGGAGCTTTTAATCTAAATTTCATGACATCATTTGAAAAAAAAAGGAAAACTTATTACTAAACCCGCGTTTTAATAGACAAACTGCTTACAGCGATGAAAACAACACCTACGTATTACTATTCCCAAAACATTCACATATGATTTAATATTATTTTTTCTTACCACTGAACGTCGACGAAAGCTTTTAAAATAGACCAAATTATATATATAATAGCCGTTGTCTCTGTATAACACTTCCGGGCTGTACTCATCTTTCAATTGAAGCCCTCAGTAAACAAACAGCCGGTTAGGCTTAATTTCACTTTCAGATGTGGATCAGAATTTTTTCTTACCTAAAAACTAATATCGTATCCATCAAATCACGTTTGTTCAGCCTAATTTTCTATAAAACATTCAGAACTTTAAAAAATTGGATGCTTTTAGCTGTATATTTAACAGTTTTAAAAATCTGTTTACTTTTGCGATGAATTCTGAAAGTAAACAAACTTGAATGTGAATGAATCAAGTAGCTCAAGTATTCATAGCAGTAAAAAACTGGATGGCAGTCTACTACTCCAATCGCATGAAAAACTAAATAAATAAAAAATAATGAAAGGGTTTGCTTTTACAAGGTGTGGATTAAATGCAATATTGTTAGATAATTTGGGATATTTTTTAACTTTCATATACTTTTTCCATTATGACATCATTATTAGTATTATGACGTCAAAATGACGGGTTACCTTCTAGTTTATTAAATCCAAAGTCCTACTTTTTATCTTGAATTAACGTAATATATTTCTATGAATATAGATTAGATATCACTTGTCTCAGAAATATTTTTTATATAGATTGTTGGATTGTCATTAGTATCTTTAACTGCCTCGATACGACAGTTTCCTTCAGAATTTTTTTTCCTTGCAGGCTCATTGCTTCAGTTTCTGACTTTATATCACGATATATTTCTATTGGAGGTTGTGAATCTAGCCATTTATCTGTCATGAAATATTTCTTTTTCGTGACACTCAGGATGAAATGTGGGAAAGGATTTAATAATCATACGTTGAACTTTTTTTCCATCTTGAACCGGACGTCATACAGATGTTTTAGGAATAGGAAAGCCGTTTGAAAAATATGAATTAAAACTATATTATCCAATGAAGAATGATACATATTTCAAAAGTAATTTCTTTTCCTATTATATATTGCTTTTTATCATTCATTATGTACCTTTATATTGGCATATATCCTTTAAGTGCATAATAAATATAACAATCTGTAGAAATGTTATCCAAGGTATAAATCACATTTTTTCTTAATTTAAATATTCAGTATATTTAAAACTTGCATTTTGATGATAGCCTTCATGTACGCATTTTTTCAAAACCTTATTACAGCCTGCCGTGCAAGAGTATTGAATTTCTACTCCTTCATTGAAAGATCCATTGACCTAAAATTAAAATCAAAGGCTGCCAAATGTAATGAAAAATCGCCAAAAAAGTGATAAACAACAAACAGTAACTTATCGGACCATAGCCAATTTTAGTCGTATTTCACTCAGTATGAACACAATGGATAAGTGGTCGTAATTCCATTGCCTATACGTAAATTATACTTCCGAAACATTTGACTTTTTCGAATTATTTTGAGTTTTAAACTTTCTCAGGAAACGTGTATAAAATCTTCAGATTCTTTTGATTAGCCAAATCAAAGAATGTAATTTTATATTTTGATTACCCTTGTGCGATCATATGTTAAAGTCAGTAACAGACCATATTTTGCATTGAATTTATGTGTGGATATGGTGGAATGTCATCCAACGTCAATTGGTCATGATTTACTTCCTCAAGTATAAACAAAAGGTTGGTTAATTGTGTGCTTTCTTACCATCTTTCTATGAAGCGAGGAATTTAAGGAACTTTTGTAGACCATTGGTGATAGATGAAGATCAAAATTAGAAAATGCTCAAGCATTTTTGGACGATGGAAAATAAATTCAAAATGTTTTATCAAGTTGATACTTTTTAGGGCTCAGAGAAATTTCATCTTAAAAAACGAAGAATTATTAATTCCGATTCTTTTAGTGATATCAATGCGTTGATTTACAGTCGGATCACGTTATAACGAACTTCAAGAGACCAAAGGTTTTGTTCGCTATATCCGGTGGTTCACTATATCCTAACCATTAAGAAAAATGTTACAAAATGTATAACTCATTAGTTGTTATGTATATTCAATAATGATGTATTGAAAGAATGATAAAATCTATTAAAGAAGATCATTAATGAATTAAATCGACTAAAATCGATTACATTAAATTGACACAATACTAATTAAATTAACTAAAAATGAAAACAAATGTCAATAAATTGATTTTATCCTTAATAGTTGCTCACTGTTTTGATACGGAAATAATCGGTAATCTTCTGCTGACGTGATGCCGATTTCAAAAACATTTTATGAATTTCTTTGTCCAATACATCAAATGACTTCAACACTCTTTCTTCCACTGTTTGTCTTGACTAAAACTTATTAATTACACTCATCGCTGATGTAGCATCTGAGATAGTGGAGATTTCGTCATTTATGTGCTCATCTTCATCAACATCAGAAGCAGAATCTTCGATTTCAGAATGATTCATTTTAATTTCTTCCACAATATCTTCATCAGTCAGATTTTCACATGCAATGACTTCATCATCACATGTTTCGAGCCATTGCACGCCACAATCTGAGATTGATGAAATTTTGTGCTTTTCTGTCCACATCGGGATAGATAAATTTTCATCTTCTTCGTCAACATTCGTTGTATCTTCAACATTCTTAAAAAGTTTAAAAATTAGAAAAAATTCAGTTGTCGACGGAAAAACATGTTCGTTATAGCCGATTCTTAAGATTTCGGAGGTTCGCTATAAAAGGATAAATTAGCACTAAATACAATAGGAAAATCGAGGGACCAAAAGTTTCGTTCGTTATATCCGGGAGTTCGTTACATACCAGGTTCGCTATAACGGGGTTCGATTGCATACAATTATATTATCTGATAAAGCTTAGTATCGAGTAGTATCGAAAGTAGATGAAATACTACCTAGCAATGAACAGTGGTTAACCCCCTCTCTCCCCGCCTCCGAACAATTAATTGAAACAGGTGGTCGAGTTTAACGACTAATGCTTTAATACTATCAAACAGTGGTATTGCCAACAGATTATCTTTGCAGATTATTCATTCCATATTTATTACTAACCATAATTTGTTTTACCAATACACAGTTTTGAGTTTATTACGTATACTATTTAGAATATCTTTGGGGATTGAATCGAAATAATCAAGACAGAATACATATTTTCGAATTGAAAAAAATTATGATAGAAAAATCAATAAAATAACATTAATTTTTATCTTAAATTTTCATAATTCACCGTTCATTATACACTGCTGGCCACCCAAATTGCAACACCAAAAGAAAGACAAAAGATAGCACAACAAAATTTATTTTGTAGATAACATGTTGACCAAGTATCAAATGATTAAATTTATAGACTTCTGTGAAGTGTGGTTCCTGCCAAAATCAGTAGCCAGAGTAGCCGCCATCGTTGGAGATCACCGCTGCCACACGCCTCGGCATTGATTCAAAGAGACTTTGGATGAGTTCTTGGGGTACAGCAGACGAAGCAGCTTCCACACGTTGCCAAAGTTGATCTGCTGTGGCAGCTGGGGATGGAATCTGGGTCAATCGTAGAGCAACCATGGACCACATGTTTTCTATCGGCGAAAGATCCGGGGAGCGAGGCGGACAGGGAAGCAATTCAATCTGGCGATTGACGAAGAACCGTTGGACAATGCGTGCCACGTGTGGTCGCGCATTATCCTGCTGAAATATGGCTGTGGGCAAGCCCTGAAGGTAAGGAAGGACAACAGGCTCCAACACCTCGGAGATGTAGCGCTGGCTGTTTAAAGTACCGGCAATGCGTACTAGAGGTGTGCGAGAGTGATATCCAATACCGCCCCATACCATAATACCCGGTGCAGGACCAGTGTGGCGGTGCATAACGCAGCTGTTCAGCATCCTCTCTTCACGGTGTCTCCAGACTCGAATGCGACCATCGTGGTCTTGCAGACAGAAGCGTGACTCGTCAGTAAAGACAATTTCATTCCATTCTGCCGTCCACATCCTTCTGTCATCGCACCATTGGCGGCGGAGACGTCTGTGGTTCTGCGTCAAGGGTAGACAAAGCAATGGACGTCTTGCGGACAGACCACTCTGCTGTAAACGGCGTCGAATGGTACGCGCATACACTGGATGATGCGTTACAGACTGCATGTGCTGTGCTATGGTTCGTGATGTGACTGAGCGATCCGTCACTGCCATGCGCACAATTTGCCTGTCATCACGTGAAGTGGTGCGCTGAGGTGGATGCGATCGAACACGCCGGTCCGTCGTACCCTCCTGCATCCAACGATCACATATCCGCATTACAGTTGTTTGGTTTCGTCCAACCCGACTACCGATTTTCCTGAAAGATAATCCACAATCTCGGTAGGCCACTATCCTTCCTCTGTCGAACTCGGATACTTGATCAAAAGATGATCGCTGTTTTCGACGAGGCATAATTGATGGGTTTTTTTTTTAAACCACAAGAAAAACACAATTGCCGAACTTGAAATCATCGAAATCTCCAAGCCTTAAATAGCGCTTTGAAGTGGCGCCACAGGCGCGCGTGATGTGCGTCTGCGCTGAAATTCTAATCATTTGCATATCTCACCTCCGCTAATGCATGTTGTAAATTTCATGTTATTTGCATGTTTCCTTCAGGGTGTTGCATTTACAGTGGCCAGCAGTGTATTATTCTGAGTTTTTCGTATAACACAGTTTTTCGTAAAGCGTCAATAATCTGGAATTAGTCTAGGTATCATTCACAGGCTATTCTCGTTATAGGAGCAACAGAGTCAAATTTCTAAACATACATCCACTGATCATATTTTTTGTTTAAATATTGCTTTTACGAATTTTAAGGATATGGTTAAGGATAGGAATTTGTAAAATTACACTACAATTTTAAAATTTCAAGAAAAAGTAATATGCAAAAAGTAAAAAGCGTTTAAAATGCAATAAAATTGGTGAAACTTGAATGCTTCATTTTTATGCTGATTTCATGCAATTTTAAGGGGGTGTTGTAAACAATATTTTTATATATCTTAGTTGCACGCATATCTCTGTTATTCTCCCTCAAATGCCTATTTATGTAAAGATCATTACACACACAAAAATACTTAAATTATTTGAAATTTTGTTAAAAACATTAAAATTTTAATTTAAAACAATGTTATGAGGAATATGATGAACCAAAAGCAGCCTTTGTAATTCTTTCTCTTTTGTTAATAGGAATGTTTCAAAATAAGTCTTTGTAATTTTAAAATTATATTTAGAAAATTTGTAATCATTTTAAAGAACAAAGAGTAATAACTCTTTGTATAGTAATATTTGATCCAAGATAATATATATATATATATATATAAGTATATATATTTAGAATTTTGTTTTGCAAGATAAAAAAACGATTTTTTAGCGATTAAATCAAAAACGATTACGTACGAATTTTTAGCGATGCCTTGAAAAGAATTTTAGATGTCGAGTCATCAAAAATTCCAGTCCAAGAAAAATTACTTTTACGTATAGATGTATAGCAGGGTACAGACGGAACCAAATAAAAATTTCTTCTTCTGGCATTATAATAATAGCTGAAAAATACAGTTTGTGTTATTTTACTCTATAAGCTATAAAATACGTTTTAGGTTAGGCCAACAAATAGAACATTGGCATTTTTTTCTGAATTTTGTGTCCCATAATCATTTAAAGTGTTGCGTTATGAATGTTCTAATAAGAAAACTGATAAAACACTATTTGTATTTAGCTCTATGCAAAAGTTTCACAATATATATAAAATATACGACTTCACATCCCGCTGAAGAAAAAAGAAAATCAACATTTAAACAATAAACAAACATTCTTGGCCAGTTTCTTTTTATACGAATTTAAAAAAAAAAAAACACTTTTTCTGTTAAGTGAATTTTTTACTTAATACGTTTGTCTCACACGGATTCACCGAGTATTATGCTTATCAGTATTAAAATGAAATCTTTGATTATATGCTTATCAGAATTAAAAGGAAATCTATGATTCATCGTATATAGTCAACCTTTCTGTCGAAGCTAAACTATTCCCCTAGATTTCTAACATCAAATAAACTATAATATTTATGTTAAATAAGTTACATAAACATATTTTTTATTTCTGTGTTCCAATTCTAAACTGTTCTATTAAAATGTTCGAATTCTGCAATGTACAACACATCTTTAAAAGTTTTGTAATTTTTACTTAAAAAACAACTACGCACTACGGGAAAATTTTTGCTTTGAATGTTTCAAACAGCAAAATTTTTCAAAAATTCAAATAACTTCACTGTTATAAGTTTTATTCTTTATTGTTTCCATAATTAATCACAGGCTTACATATACTAATTATTCAACCCCTGTCTATCCAGTATTAGCTGGATATTTTAATTTTGGCGTTTCTAAATATTTTTCATTTTTCTCTTCTTTGAAGTTCTTGTTTCTTTATGTACAACCTCTGACAATAAAGTTCGGTGAATGAAGTCAGAACGGCCGATCTGGCAACACTGGCGAAACAAAACGCTGCACCTGCGTAGCGGTAGGTGTTGACCATCTGCTTCCACCATTGTTCAGTTGAGCGTCGTTTGTGTTCCGTGTAAGACTTGTTTTACAAAGTGCTTGTTTAGTGCGACAATTCGTTACGCAGAATTTAGGGGTGAGAAAAACGTGTTGTCTTGTGCCACATCACTTGGATGACGATCACAAGCAGGCTCGTTTAGAGGCTTTACAGGATTTTGTCGAAACGGCGGATGCGACACCAAACTTCTTGAACTGTATTGTCACTGAGAATGAGTCCTGGTGTCTCAGGTACGACCCTGAAACGAAACGGCAAAGCATGGAATGGCGTTCTTCTGCATCACCTCGTCGGAAAAAGGTCAGAGCAGGAAAATCACGCATCAAAACGATGGTCATCACCTTTTTTGATAGTCAAGGCATTATCCAGAAGGAATTTCTGCCTGAGGGAACGACGATGAATGCTGAAGGGTACATTGAAATTTTGACCCGTTTCATGAAACGTCTACGCAGGGTACGACCCCAGTACGCAGAGCAAGGTTCATGGTTTTTTGTTCACGACAATGCTCGCCCTCACACAGCCAATATCGTCAAACAGTTCCTAGCAAAAAAGGGGGTGGTGCAAATTGAACATCCACCATACTCGCCAGATCTCAGTCCTCCAGACTTCTTCCTATTCCCACAACTCAAACTCGCTTTGAAAGGAAAGAGATTTGACGATATTTCTGACATCCAACGAAACGTGACGAGACTTTTGAACTCCATCCCAAAAGAAGACTTCTTTCAACGTTTCCAGAACATGTATAGCAGATGTCAGCGGTGCATAGTTATGGGAGGTGACTATTTCGAAGGACAGTAAGATAACTTTCGTTAATATTTCATCTACGTTAATGTTACAGGACTATTCACCGAACTTTATTGTCAGACCTTGTATAAGAAATAAAATACGATTCAATATTCTAGAAATTTGACATTTTTAATTTTGCACCGGGGTTTTCCTACTTGTTTCCAAATATTTATAAGTTATGGTGTAGAACCTACTAATTAAAATGATAAGTATAATCTATATTTATCTTGTGTGTATATTGTTGATGGAAGTGGCATCTTCATCAAATAAACAAACGCTGTAGAAAAAAACAAAATTAAGAGGACAAGAGTCCTTGAACCACGAATTTTTTTGTTATCAATTTTTTACTCTATATACAAAATGAGAATAATTTATATTCTTTTTAGTACAATTAAAGATTTAGAAGATCTTATTAGAATTCAAAATAAGATTTTTTCTGCAGAATAATACCTGTTTTTAAAAACAAAATTTAAAAATGCTAGAATATTTAAAAATGCTCCAACTAAATTCCGAATCATTTAAAAAAGGTTAAATTTTTTAATATAAAGTTACTGTATATGTATTAACATAATTGTGTATTAATTTTCATTTTGTATGAATATAATGCCATAAATAATTATTTTTTTATCTGCCTGATATTTTTTTATGTTTTTGCCTGTTTTTTCCTTTATTTCGCGATTTTTAAATTAAAAAAAATATTTCTTGTTTTAAAGAATTATGCACTATTTAGTAGCAAATACTTCAATAAACAACCTTGAGAAATTTGGAAGAAATCATGAGAAAATAAATGCGCATGGAGCATTTAGAATAAATCCTAGCATTTTTTAAGAATTTTTTTAAATAAAGGTCTTATTCTTACAAAATACTTATTTGTGAATTCTGAAGGTCCTCATTGTACTACAAAAGAATATTAATTATTCTCCTCTTTTGTGGTAGAGTAAAATATTGAAAATGTTTAAAACAATATTGAAGGTCCCTTGTCCTGTTAAGAAATCCAGACTCTTATTCTATTTACCTAGCAGAAATACTTTCCATACAGGAAGGTTAGAGTTCTATTTGGATTGATGTTGAATTTAATAATATGTGGCTTTTATCATTTAGTCGTGTTGACTGGTGGATCATATATGTAGAATTCATCAGGCAAAAAAGCTTGGATAACTTAGGGTTTATTAAATTTCAAACATAAAGACAATAAAGATACTGTCCAGCAGTATATTCAAACAAATAAACATAATCACATCTATCCTAATGCTCACTGCAGCTTGCTTACTGGCTTCCTCACTGACCAAACTTGGACTTTTATATCATTATATATAAAACAAATCTGCATATTCTGAAAATATGTGCATGTGATGCCATTTGATCAAAAAGAAATTAAAACCCAGTGTTGAGGTGTACCTGACTTCCAAATACTCAATCACTATTTGATGACCTCATACCTGGGAACCAATGAGTAATTAACAAGCTATCAAATGACATCACATGCCTATCATACTACAACTTCAACTTCGTCCAAATGAAAACATTTGTTGAGGTAAGTGAACAGCTCTTAACTATGCAACAGAAAAAGGTAATTATCAATTACAGCTAAAATAATATTTAAATTAAACAAATTCAATTTTATTTATACATTATATTTTTGGACTGGATGTCAAGCCTGGGGAAAACCCATTGGGGATAAAAATATACTTTATTTTTAACCCTTGGTGCTAACAAGTCGCAGATCCATGCAGTATGGGTGGTTATAATTAAAGTTTCACTTTGAAATGGTCATAAAAGGAAAACTACTGGACCAAATGTTATCAAACTGGGTAATAGTTTAAAGGAGGTCATGGCAATTTCTTTTCCACCAAAAAAAAAATTCAAAACTCACCACCAGCGGGGAAATGGCGCTGTATGCAATACTGTTAAACGAAATAAGGGTCGGACTCTAACTTAACCTTTTGTTACACGGGTTTAACATTTTGTATACCCTTCATAAACATTGACCTAAACAAAATTACCATTTAAAGTGTGAACGTAAATCGCTAATTTGTGAATTTTGAAGCCTGAATTCGGCCCTAAGACATGGCGATATCGGTTGAAAACGATTAAATCGTTTCTAAATGATTTTAAACCGATGTCTTCATGTCTTATTCCGTTTAACAATATTGCATACAGTGTCATTTCCACTCGGTGGTGAGTTTTGAACTCTTTTTTTTTGGGGGGGGGGCGGAAAAGAAATTCCCATGACCGCCTTTAAAATATTACCAAGTTTGATAACATTTGGTCCAGTAGTTTTCCTTTCATGGCCATTTCAAAGTGGAACTTTAATTATATCCACCCTGTATATCAGCTGGACGAGAGTGGTCAAGAGAGCCGGTTTATCTATCCTGTACCATCTAAGTCGTCTTTCTGTGAACCATGATATTTACATGCAGTGGGCCCCCTATCATGTGGGCCTATTTGACAATATTATGGCTGACTCCTTAGAAAAGTAGGGTACAACTGACCGTTCACCACCAAATTCTGCTCTAAATCTTCTGGAGATTTTCTGAGCAAATAAATCGATCCTCCAGCATACTTGGAAATCTCCCCAGATCCAACCATGACTGGTAGTTTAGTGTTTGCCATAGTAGTTCTCAGGGATGATAGAGCTGAGCAGACTGCAATCTCTAAGGTTGTCAGTGGCCTCCTAAGATGCCTAAAATTTGATGAACAAAGGAGACTCCTCAAGTGCAATACTGAGCAGGCCACTGATGGTAAATTTTTGACTTGATTAAATTTATTTAACCCTTTCAGGGGTAACAACCTCTACCATATTCACGGTGCAGATTTTTTCCCTATTGTTTTAAACCTAAAGAATCTTGAAAGTTTTTCCAAGTAAATGTTGCAAAATCTTGTTACTTCTTTAAACTGATAACAGATGGCAGTACTAGCCATTTTTCTGGTCATTTAACTGGAATACATTGAATGCAAGTGAAAAAAGGGCTAGATTTAGGCGTTTGCACTGTGCAAACGGCGCCCCTCAAAGGGTTAAGGAGGACTAAGGTTCTGTTCACATAGAATCTGTCAGCGTCAGCATTAAAGACTCCGTTGGCGCTGATTGGTTTAATGGGTCAATGATTGGTATATGATTGGTCAAAAAGTTTAACGCTAACACTGACGGATTCTATGTGAACAGGCCCTTTCTCGCCGATCCGCACCAGTTAACGGACCTCCTCGGGATTTAAGGGCTTTTGAACATGGTCAAGAGGAGCTATACCAGAAAGGATTAGAAACAACATCAACGTTAGAACACTACAAAATTTATCATGTCTCTTAATGTAACCATTTATAAGCTTGTAACAATTTAACATATTTTTGCTATAATGATTATGTTTCGTTGATAATCACCATTAAAACTAAAAACAATAATTTGAAATAAATAATTTATAAAAAAGATTTATAAAAGATATGCATTAAAAAGTGTGTTTAACATATACCCTCGATTTCAAAAGAATAATGATTTTCAATTAGTGTTACATTTTCTCAAGAGCTATTCATCATTTTCAAGATATATGCTTCTACCTAACCTTTTATTTAATCTCTAAATGATTGCCAAGACCACTCAGTTCCTGTTCTAACACAATGATGTATTGACCTTCCGTATGCAATATTTTGATGCTTCAAAGGGATTACAATAGATGTTCCTTAAGAAATTCGTGAGGAATGCGGAGCAATTTCACATTAATCAATGTCGCCTTGATTTGAATCCAGATACGGTATGCAGCGGTGGATGCCGTATTTTAACAAGAATTAATTGAACTAGAAATATTCAGATCTGTTATCATTACGTTCTTATCATTCTTCAATTTATAATAAAATTAATGTCTATCATAATGCATTCATGTGGGAGAATAACTTTGACGTACGCTTTTGTTCATCAGTCCGAAGAACATTTTAAATTTCTTATTAAATAATCAATGTAACTGAAATTAATATTTTTATGTAATTGAATTTTAATGATGTCTAAAATCATATATATAAATTTAAGATTAATGTTATATTCGTATTATACATTTTCTAGGAATTTTAGTAAGGGTTGATCAAGTTCTTCAACTTCTAGGAATTAAAAGTTTCTATACTTCTAATAACTGTAAGATATTGAAACTAATTTCTGTAAGATATTGAAACAGTATAATGTATATTTTGAAATAACATTTTGTTTCCAATATGAGTTAATAGCTGGACTAAATTATTTTAATACAAAATTATCGTTTTAAACAACGGTATTTGTCTGGTAACGTCTAATGTTACATTATTTCAAATATAAATTCAGAAGCATTAAAAGGTCTGACGCGAAAAAATAATATAAAATGACAAAAGAAATAGGCACTTATAATTTTATCATTTACATTCTATAACAAAAAAATCGACGCACATAGAACGATTTGTCCGATTGCAATGAAATTTCGTCTGCAAAGATGTTTCGACCGAACATGCAAATGATTAAAATTTGGTGACCAACGAATGTTTATCGGGAGCTCCAGCGCATAAGAATTGCGCATCCAGCAGGTGTATATAAGGAGCTATTCTCGATGTGATGTTAAAATTTTCTGTTATATCTCGAATGCGGATATTCCCGTATGCCTCGCTGATACGGGCTGATTACGAGCATATTTCGGAGTTTGAAAGAGGTCGTGTCATCGCATTGAGAGAAACTGGATGGGCAAATCGAAAAATCTCTCTACATCTGGGTCGATGCGATGTATAAATTAGACGATGATGGCAGTAGTGGGTCAACAAGCCAGATTAAAACGTCAGGGCAGCAGCGGTTGACCTAGGACTACAACGGAACGGGATGACAGAGTGATTGTCAGATCATCTGTCACGGCATCGGATTCGTCGTTATCAGCCATCCGAAATGTGACCCGCTCACAAGTGTCCAATATGACCAATGACAAACGACTTAGAGATAGGAATCTGCGCTCGTGCTGATTCGTCATGCCGCCTACCCCTTACCCCTGTACACCATCAAGTCCGATTTCAGAGGTGCTTGACTCGATCAAATTAGAACTGCTCTGACTCGGGATGTGAAGTCTTTAGTGACGAGTACCGTTTCCAACTATGTTCTGAAGACCATAGAAGACGTGTCTGGAGACGTTTAAGGAAGCTTGGGCATCCTGCTCTTATTATCGCACGCTACACGGACCCACAACAGGGCGTTAGGGTTTGGGATGCCATTTCATTTGATAGCCGGACCCCTTTTCACAACGATATGTAGACTACATTCTGAGACAAGTTTTGTTGCCGTTCCTCTTGCGCTACACCGGAGTTGATATGAATTGTCTCCAAGCTTGCAGAACACTTCCTTGGCCAGCTAAGTCGCCTGATCTCTCCCCCATTTAGCACATTTGGGACGTGATGAGAAGGGATAGCAAGTATCCCGAAATGTTGCGATTTAGCCAGACAGTTGGAGACAAATATCCCACAGGACATCATCCGGGAACTTAGTCTATACCACGCCAGGTGACAGCTTACATCTAGGCCAGAAGTGGACCAACGCCGTTTTGACTCTCTCACTTTGTAAAGATCAAACTCTGGAATAAATCCTTCAATTGTTCTGAAATTTTGTTTTTTTCTGTGCATGATTTTAACATCCGCCAAATTTTGTCGCAATGGGACAACTCCTTCTTAATGCGTCGATTTTTTTTTATTATAGAGTGTACTTAGCAGCTTTTGTTCTTTTATTCAATAAAAGAAAATAGTTTTGAAATTAGGTATAACTAACTACTGCAGGCAACGTTAATTAACAGACCGTAAATTACCTCTCAGATGAAAGAATGCAAAACATATTTGTAATTTAAAGGTATAAGTAGCTATCACCGAAGTAATTCAGCTGCCAGTATATGCTGTAAGCTTAAATAAGTGTAAAAAAGTTAATATTGTTTTCAAACAACGCTAGTTTTTGTCCTAACATCTAAATTAAAATTGCAGCCACAGAAATATTCCAGTTAAAATATCCTTCATGCTTAAAGGGTGAGAATGGGGTAACATTCTTTCAAAATAACACATTCATATTAATGTTGTACAATAAATCATTTGGTTTGGAAAATCCTTTTTTTCAACCACGGTGGGCCTCTGGAAGTGACCACATGTATGTGGCATGGTGAAAGTGGCGGTCTTTCTGATATCAGGACATGTTATAAACCTTTGCTTGTGGTCTGACGTTTCTTTAATAGAATATTTAGCCTTACGATTCCCATAAAATATAAAATATTCTCACAACCTAAAAAACCCCACAGAAATTGGAGAACAAAACTTTTTTTCTGTACCAAGCAGAGAACATAATCTAATCATTTTTCTACAGTTTATACGTTGTTAATTTGAAAAGAATAAAGTATTAACTAAAGTATCATTGCCGATAGTGTCTAATCGGATATATTGAGGGTATGAGGTATTGCATCAAAATTAACCCCCATTTGGTTTTAAATAAATCGCCGTTTGAAGAAGAAACAAGCGAATGCAAAATGGCCGGCGATTTTTTACTAGATGGGAATCTCCGTGGATAGCGTACACGCGCGACAGTGAGAGAGAGAAAGCCACGAGGTGAGGTCGGACGGAGGTGAGCGTCGAACGAAAATCAATTGAAGAAGTGAAGATCGCTTTGCCATACAGCTGCCGGACATTATCAAGGTTACCGAAGGCGTTTTGCAGTTATCTATCACTTTATCACTAGCGACCTGGTGATAAAGTTAAGACAGGAAGTTTAGTGTGGCGTATGTACAAGCAGTGGTGTGGCTGAATTCTGGCAGGGTTTCAGTAAATATAGCTACCGGGATTAACACGCGTGATAAATAATTCCCCGTCGCCTGCTAGCAATTGAGTTCGGTATTGATGTAGTCTAATTGTGTTGTAATTAATAGAGTTTAGTGTAAAAAACCTCGTCGCATCTTATTAATGGTGAGTTCGTTGTTTTAGTACAGTTTAGTTCTGTATATACGCTACCGCAAACTAAGGTAATGAAAATTGCTGAACTTCACAAGAGTTCATCCCAACAGATTTGGTAACTTTCAGTTGTATGTTATTCCACACCATTTAGATTCTGTAACCAGGTGGTTTGAAGTTGATGGAGACTTTGTCAATACAGTTGCCACTTTCATTGTCGAATCCCAATCCGTATAGGACTTTAAGACTCATGGAATCGCTACCTTTGCATATCCTGTTCAAACATTATTGGGTAAAGTAAATAAAAACTTTACAATTTCCTTACAATGTACAGTAAAAATCTATTGGTTCGGATTTCATAAGGAAATACTGCTTTCTTTATCAAGAGCAGATCAAGAGAACACCAACACAGTAAGCGAAGGAAGGCACGTTTTACTGTCGTTTTACTGTCAATTATAGAGAAATAAAAAAAAAAATATCTATTCGCTAGTTCGTTTCGTTAGTTTTGGTACATATAACGAGATAGCATACTTGATCACCTTTGGGCTAAAGCTCGACAAATGAGGACCTTTAGATGTTTAGAGTAAACCAAAACAACACGAATTAAATCAATATTTTCTGTAAAAAGTAAAAGGTAGATTCACTCAGTATAACCACGTGTTTATAAGAATTTAGACCTTAATATAGGCTGAAAAATAGATTAGAAAATGAATTTTCTTAACTACAATTTTAACAGTAATTCCATGACTTAACAACTTCTAGCTAAATCCTTAACTCGGCGATTAAGTTCACAGTTCATGCATATTTGGAACATTATTACTCCCGTCTTTGTAAAGTTGCATTTCATAACAAAGGATAATAGAACATTGATTTGGTAACTATGAAACAATTTTTGATAGAAGCAATGTCCTAGATATCTATCATTATTTTGAAGAAATTGGGAATAAAGTTACAATTATGTCATAGAAAATTGCATTTATTTGATAAACTCTTGCCATCATTTGGGGATACTGACATTTTTTAAATAATTTTCTCTACTGGGCGTTGTAAAATCAAATATTAAATAACCTGTATAATGACAAGCCATATTTTATTCCAAAATGAGGGCATTTAAAAGCAATCTATGGCAGTGTTCCAATATAATCCTGTAAAATGGAAAAACAGAGCAATGTTATGGTGTTAATAAATCGGTCCCTCTGTTTGTATTTCTCGAAAACTACGAAATTCTGAAGTCAACAAGCTAACAATCTTTTTTATTTTCTCCTTACGATTTTCTCGATACCTAACGGTTTGTGTTAATCCTTTACTAGACTTCTATCTTCATACTTCCGACAGCCTGCAGTTAAAGTATTAAGGTCGAGATCTTTTCGAAGAAGAGAGTCTAATTTCCGGAAACTATCCGCTAAGCCTGAATGTAACTAATGCTATCTATTTTTTCAGTCTTTTGCTCACGCTTTGTTCCACATGCATGCTAGAAATGAAAACCTCTGAATATTTTATTTTCCTTCCGTCAAATACAAAGCATTAAGTTTTGCTGGATTAAATCAACCTGTAGTTAGACAGTAAAGCTGGATTTGTTTTTTGCAAAATGAGATTTCTATTAGATATCAAGACGTTTGCCTCTAATGTTGTTGTAGATACAAACATTAACATGGGCGAGGGTTGATAGTATAAGGCGCTGAAAATTCCAATTTTAAGGAAAGGGGGTCAGGGGGGGAATGCATAAATAACGTAAAAATATCACAGAAATGGGCATTAAGTATGCGATTGGCTCTGATGCATGGGAAAGTTACATTATGTTGCATCGTTCTTTCTAAACTGCGAAAAACACCGATTACCTTAATCTCAACTTTTCTTAAGACAGTATTACATTTTAAAATAGAGAATCCAATAATGTAAATTTGTCCATAATTTATCATTTCGCTCACTCCTTTCAAAAACGTCATAACTCAAAAAACAAGATTTTTCAGGAGAGTGATTTCAAAGTTGAAAAGCACATTGAAATATATTGAAAATAAATTTTAATTCTGCTCTCTAGCGGCCAAATATTGAGCGGTGAGATATAACGATCTTGCAGGGACACAATACTCTTTCAGGGCATTCTGAAAACAAGCATAACTAAAAATCGCCGATTTTTGAGATATGACGTTGTTGAAAGGAGTGAGAGATTTGCCGAAATTTTCATCTGGTAAATATGTATCAGTTACATCTCTATGTTTATAATTTTTTACGAACAGAATATAAATTGTAAAATAAAACTAATCTCCAGAATTAAATTTCATGACATATTTCGCATATAATCTGCAGTATCATATAAAGTTTTGCAAAGAAAACTTAATTTAATTCCATTTAATCTTCTCCGGACTTATGACTGAGTGAAATGGCAAAAATAGAAAGAAATAATAAATTTGCAATTTGACGCAATTAAAACTCAACATGTCTTCTTTTAGCGTTCTTTTCAAATTAACGACGTATAAACTATTATAGAAAAGGGATTAAATTATTTTCTCGGCTTGGTGCAGAAAGAAAGTTTTGTGCTCCATTTTCCGTGGGGGTTTTTTCTTGCTGTTACTGTATCTCATATTATCCTAACTTTGAGTTCTAACAGGAAATTAAAATATCAAATCAATGGAATTAAATTCAAACTTCTACTTTAATTGTTTAGTTTTATCGAAAGTACGTTTTTTTAAACATGTCATAATGTGAATTTTGAAAATAACTAAATTATTAGAGCATTTTCCGTTTGAGAATTTTTACGATCGGGGTATTTACGAATGGAGCTAAGAACTTAAAGACAGATGAATGCAATAAAAATCTTTAGCATAGGAACTAAAACTGTTGCTAGTTATGCCTTCGATTATATTGAAAGATTAATGTATATTTTTCATCCTTTTCCATTATGTATGATGTATAGATATACATACATACGTATAAGTGAGACAAAATGCTCAAAATAAAGGAAGTGTTTAGAGCTTAGGAGTATAATATATCAATATTCTACTTGTATGCATGAATGCCTTTTTCCCAGAGTCAGTCAATAAGAAAACGATTTGTCTACAGCTGCCGATTTACTGATTTTGCAGATATGTTAGATGTGCATGTATGTTTACGGGATTGGGGTTATGCTTAAAAGTAAATTTCAAATATTTTAGATATGTATTACAATAGAGAACATTTCAAGCCTTTGTAAGATAATGTTCAAAGTGCATTTTGATATTTTAGATGTATAAAGAGAACACTTCAAACCATTACATTGCATGAATTACACTGAAGTGCCACTGAATTAGGGATAGCAAAGTCTACGCAAATTGTGTAGCGCTGCTCATCATGTATGCGCAAGTGAGGGCGCTGTGGTAACTGCATATATAGCGCGTACTGTGGTTGTTCTGAATTAGTTGTTGGAATTGCCAGTATGGGTAAACTGCCTCATTTAGACGCCTTCGATCGCGGACAAATCGTAGGTGCGCGACGCATGGGCCATTCAATTTCCGAAATCGTCAGACAGCTAGGATTTTCAAGGTCGACAGTGTTAAGAGTATACCAAGAATACATGGATGGTGGAAAAAAAAACTACCGATCGGGCAAACTGCAAAGGACAATTAGCCTTGACAGTGCGTGGTGAGAGACGGCTCAGGCGTATTGTACGTAGCCAGCGAATCCAAACATTACCTCAAATTACCACCCAGTTTAATGACGGTGCCAGTCGTACAGTCAGTAAACGGACTGTGCAACGCTCGCTTCACCGTATGGGTTTCGGGAGCCGTCGACCTACGAGAGTACCATTGTTCTATACTCGCCATCTGGCTGCACGTCTTGCCTGGGCAAGAGAGCACAGAGACTGGAGTGTAGAGGACTGGAAACGAGTAGCATGGAGTGATGAGTCTCGATTTCGACTACTTAACGCCGACGGGAGGCTGAGAATATGGGGCCAGGCTCATGAAGCCATGGAACCTGCATGCCTGGCTGGAACTGTACAAGGGCATGGTGGCTCAATCATGGTCTGGGGTGTTTTTTCGTGCCACAGTTTGGGATCTTTGGTGCGTGTACCAACCTCCCTCAATGCAATTCGGTACGTAGAGTTGCTGGGTGATCACCTCCATCCGTTTATGCTCTTCTGTTATCCGCACGGTAATGGAGTTTTCCAGCAAGACAACTGTACCTCTCACAGGTCCCGGTTGGCCACTGGCTGGTTGGGTACGCATTCCTCTCACTTTTCTGTCATGAATTGGCCACCTAGAAGCCCAGACTTAAATCCTATTGAGCATCTTTGGGATGTTTTGGAGCAAGGCGTGAAAGGCCATCACACAGAACCAAAGAACCGTACTGAATTATGGACCGCTTCAGGCAATATTTGGCAAGCCATTCCCGTGGAACGTTTCCAGAAACTTGTTGAATCTATGCCTCGTCGTGTGGCAGCCATTATCAAGGCCATAGGAGGCCCAACTCGTTACTAGGTAGGTATCCCTAATTCAGTGGTACTTCAGTGTATTACCAATCTAACGTAAATAGTAGCATTAATATACAGCAAAAGCATTTTAATAAAAAGATTGAAACCTCGGTAACATTGAATAAGATAGCTAAAATATTTGTTGAATCAAGTTATTCTTAAAATATTTAATTTTGTTTATGTGTTTGATAATTTTATATCCTGACTATAACTTGTATAATTTTAAGTCTCTTATGAATTCGTTTTGAAATGTTTCGCACTTGTGTTTCTGAGGTTAAACCTTCATAGTAATATTAATCATTTAATAACGACTGTGGTATGTGACAGTGAAAGTATAACTGGTTTGGGTATTATATAATAAATAATAATGGTTTTGATTTTGAATTAATTATTAATTGGTCAAGTATGTTGGTTAGTACATTGCATTCATTGTGACTCCCAATGATGAAGACAACTCTGGTTTAATATGACAAATTAATTTATTGATTATTAAACACATAGATAATACTATGCAATACACTCCTTCTAAATATTTCATATTTCATCTACACATATTACATACAAATTGATTCCTACTAAATTAATTCTCTAGAACACTGATATTTAATTCATTCAATTATTATGATATCATTTTATAGGCATAATCACTCATATTAACCTTGTTCAATTACTACTAATATTTACTCATATACAAGCATAGCATCATGTTAACTAAATTGTTTTGTACGAATTATCATTTATGTCATTAAACATTCTATACGCATGACTTCCTCATCGCGCTCTATATTAGTTATTTGCGGCTACGCTATGAGAAGCAATGACGGTAATATGAAAAGGAAACACAAAAGACGTTACCTCGACAGATGATTATTGGATCACTTTGATGGGAATCTGGCACTCGTAAGGACGAACTTCGTTGCACTATCATCGCACTGGACTCGGGGCACTCTCTTCGTGAGGTACAGGACTCCTTCACTCATTATAGATGCTCGATTCAGGAAACTGGGGCACTCTCTTCGTATGGTACAAGGCTCCTTCAAACATTGAAGACACTCTACTCAGTAAACTGGGACACTCTCTTCGTAGGTTATAGGGCTCCTTCACTCATTGCAGACCCTCGGTACAGGACACTGGAACGCACTCTTCCTCGGACTCTTTTGTATGGGCCATGGCTTACATTACTCTAATCGGGAGTGATTCGCACGTACTCGTCAGATTGATACCACTTCTCTCTTCCTCAGTAACTTCTCTGCCTTTTTGCCTCTCTATCTTATTTCATATTATTTTCTCTTATTAATGCTGGCTCCGCCTCTTCCAATTCTACTGGCCATATTATTACCATGTCATCGCCATTCTTCCGTGGATGCCTCCTCTCAATCGGCTTTTCACCAATGCGCATCGAGGGCGGGATTTATAAAATTCTCCCTCTACCTTAATTTTTTCCCATGCTCCCACATCACCAAGCACGGTGGTCTGTTTTATAACCATCATAAATTTAGTCTTTCCCTTCTTCTTTTCGTTGCAACTTATTCTACAGAACTTTCATCATATACCTTTATTTCTTCCTACTAGCCCAATCTTTAATAGTTTCGATTTATTGTTGGCTTCTCTCCCTTTCTCTTTTATTGCCCGTCATTTGCTTCTTTGCCCTGTTTTTTTCTTGCATTTAGCAATTATTTTACTTCGTCCCGTAATTTTCAATTTTCCTGGCCTTGACATTATTGTCATATCCCTATGACATGGTATTTTTTCTAACTTTTAAAAAGAATCTTTATATGTTTTTCTTTTTCTATTTTTGCTTTCTTGAATTTGAATGTTTTCTAATAGTCCCATTAACACTTTCAGTTTTATGGGGTTTTATTTATAAATACGTACAAAAGCATTTTAAACTGGTAATCATAAGTTTCTGTTTCAAAGTAATGTTTTCCATACAATAACCACGCTCATGGTTTTGATCCTTACCGTGGCATAGTATACTTCCTTTTTGCATCTTCTCAAAGAGTTTTAATTTTTTCCATCTGTCACTAATTTTAAATATTTGATATTATTTCCAGTTATTTTTACTTCCAGGTAATCTTAAAGCATAATGTTAGTTAAAACACTGCTACTATTTCTCCTGAAATTAAACTCCACGTTTCAAGTTATTGTGTTTCACTTAACTGTTCTTTTTGATGTGATAACTGTCTCCATCTTTGAATGGTAATTTTTCGGAATTCACGATAGCTTTAGTTCCTCTTGTGTATTTTTGTGTATTTTTTATCATGTGTATTTTTAATTTTTTTTTCATCGGTCACAAATTTTAAATAATATTTGATATGATTTTCAATTATTTTTACTTTCAGGTAACCTTAAAGCATGATTTTAGTTAAAACACTGCTATTATTTTTCCCCACATGAAACTCCCTGTTTCAAGTTATTGTGTTTCACTTAACTGTTCTGTTTGATGCAAGAACTGTCTTCATCTTTGGATGGTCGTGTCTCAGAATTTACGATAGCCTCAGTTTCTCTTATATTGTGCCTTTAAAAAAAATCTCAACGACTGTCTAGTGATGAGGAGTATTTATTTTTAAGATCATATATAAAAACTAGCTGAATACCCGTGCTCCGCTACGGAGTACATTAAAGTCAAATTAAATACAACGGTCAATGTATGCAATGAATGCCAATATATATATATATATATATATATATATATATATATATATATATATATATATATATATATATATATATATATATATATATAATTTTATAAAAAAATCGTAGGGGATATTTTTGTAGAAAAAATAATGTAGAAGAAAATATTCAAATTAAAACTAATAGAACATACTAAAGAATATAGTACAGTTTGAAGAACATTTAATTTACTGTATTTTAATATTTTTTTGGATAATGTCCAATTGTCCGCATTAAAAAGAAAAAAATATATTTTTTTTTGTCAATTTATTTCGTTGTTATGCACGTTACGCAAAATTAGTTTAAAGTATTACAAAAGGAAAAGAAACCACGTGATCATTATTTAATAAATTAAATTCTTAAAATTAATCTTTAAAAATTCAGGAAATGGAGGTAAATATTCGAAAAAGATTTCATTTTAAAGGAATTTTTATGATCTTTCTCATGATATATATTTTTAAAACCCTCAAATTATTATTTTAAATGCAAGCTTAAAAGAATGCAAAAAGGCTTAAAAATTTAATTGAAAAAAAATCTAAGAATTTTTTTTAATCTTTCTTAGTGCACCCCTACACTATAAGAAGAATCGACATGCAAAATTTCTTGGTCTGTGCGTTTTTTGGTCTGTGCGTTATTTGTCAGTCAGTCAGTTAAGGAACTGTTTTATACCTATACATTGAATAAATAATTAAAAACCTTTGTCTCCTGATTCTCTCTCACAACTGTACAAACTTAGATGCATTTAAATGAACTACTTAGATGCAATTGTTTGTTTATGGCCTAAAAAATAGATAATGTATTCCTTTCAGTTTTTATGTTGATCTTATTTCGCTGAATTTATCTGTAAGCTGTATAACATCTAATAATATGATACTGAAGTACAGTCATATTGAGGTTAGTTTTGAGGGCGCAAAAATTTCCTACAAAAAAAAAAAAAATCAGTTAGAAATAACCACATTGGCCACTTTTGGGTTCTAGGAGTAAATCCAAAGAAGGTCTGTTTTAATGATAAAACCCGCGCTCACCTTTAACCTTTACCTTACGGGGCCCATTTTTCCGATTCCATCTTTAGAACGGGAAATTTCCTACCTCTTTGTAAGAATGACCATTAAGGGGTTATATATATATATATATATATATATATATATATATATATATATATATATATATATATATATATATATATATATATAATATATATATATATATATATATATATATATACATATAAAT
>OU015498.1:32539443-32589443 GCA_907164885.2 Dolomedes plantarius | reverse complement strand
TTACATCAATTGTATACATTGATCGTCGCATTTATTATAAATATATATATTTATTTTTTCTGGCATTAATTGCATACATTGACCGTTGTATTTAATTTGAATGTACTCCGTAGCGAAGCGCGGGTTTTCAGCTAGTATATATATATATATATATATATATATATATATATATATATATATATATATATGTATATATATATATATGTATATATATATATATATATATATATATATATATATATATATATATATATGTATATATATATATATGTATATATATATATATATATATATATACATACAAATGAGGTAAGCAACGATAAGTAATCCTACGTTAATAATCCGAGGTAGTTTCGCTAGAGGAAACTACCTAATTTTTTTATATACATTTTTCTTCATTGTAAAATAACTTATTTAGGATTCCTGAACTTCTAATTTTTAGACCAGTATGTTGACAACAGTCAGGTCATACATGAGTTAAACTCTATCTATATCTGGTGAATAGTTATTTACTTAATATATCGTACTAGGCACGTTCATAAAAATGGTAATTGCAAATTATACGTCTGTGACATAAACGGAAGAAAATAAATTATTAGGCAAAAATGCCTGTCAACAGACTTTTACGGTTTATATTTTATTAATTTTCAGATACCATTTTATGACGTTTCATCCTCTGTTACATTTTAACGTAGGATTACGCTTCTCCATAACGGTCCTCCGGAAAGCAAAATATCAGACGCTAAAACCACCTTGCGTCGTCGCGAGTTGCCCAGTCTGTATCGCTTGGGCAAACAGTAAACAGTTAAACGGAAAAGTACCAAAATGCGTCAAAATTTTGACATATATATATATATATATATATAGAGAGAGAGAGAGATAGATAGATAGATAGATAGATACATATATACATACAAAAGGGTAAGCAACGATATATAATCCTACATTAATAACCCGCGGTAGTTTCGCTAGAGGTACCTACCTGATTTTTCTTTTATTTTTTTTTTTGGGGGGGGATACATTTTTCATCACTGTCCTAAATAACTTATTTAGGATTCCTGTACTTCTTTTTTTTAGACCAGTATGTTGACCACAGTCAGGTCATACTTGAGTTGAACTCTATCTATATCTGGTGAATAGTTATTTACTTAATATATTATACTAGGCACGTTCATAAAAATGGTACCAGTTTTAAAAAAAGGAGTCCATTCTCGAAAAAGATGTAACTCACGGTTGGTGACCCAGTCATAGGTTTTTGTTATACAGGACAATGATTAGTGATATCTTTGGTAGGATAAACGCTAAACGGAATAAAGGCAGACCTCCCAATATGATTCAAATAAAACTTTTTCCACGCGCAATTCCGATTTTCAGTACTTAAAAAATTTACAATCATCAAATTGTTTTCGAATCTGAATGCCACTACCAGGGAAATGGACTCCTCTTATTGAAGAGTGTATTCCTTTGTATTTTCCGATGGAAAACCATTAAATTTTCCTCTTTTTTTACAGACTTCATAGGCTTTATTATCACATTATTCATCTTGCTCGTAACTTTTAATTGTTTGTCCTGTTCTTTGTTCGCTCAGTCTCTTTCCCCCCCCATTTTTACCTTTACTTGTACTATCGACACTTTTTTCCCCACTTTCTATTTTCATTCCTACTTTCGTTTTTTACTGATCACTGAAGTTTTATGCATTGCTATATCATCCTACAGTTTAGGGCCCGGCCCATGTACTGTAGTTACCAGTATTCTTCCTGAAGTCCTGAACCATATTATTCATTTATTTTATAGAATAAACATTGTTTTATCTTTCAATTTGTGCATCTGTCTTCTATGAATAAGTGGCAATTTTTAAGCCACGAATGCTCTTCAAAAGTTTTAAACATCATTTACGAAACGCTTAGGCAAAATTAAGAATTTTTAACTTGAGTAGTACAAATATAGGTCAGGTGACATTTTGAGGGAAATTTTAATTATTCTAAAATTAATACCTGAATTTCAAATTTTAATGTGCTTTTAATTAATCTGGAGTACATATTTGGCGATGAAATGTCAAGAATTGAATACGAATCACGAAGTTTAATTTTAAGTTACACGACTAGTTTTAATATAAGTAATTTTAAGTTCTAATATTAGCTATTCCTTGGTTAACACTTCGTATGTTGTGCCTAATAATCAATTATATCTTGCGTCTTAACCGTCAACAGTGAAAAGTATTGCTATATTATAAGTATAAGTTTTGAATTTTAACATATATTTTAAGTTAAAATATTTAAACTTTAAAGGTATGTGGATTTTTATTTATAAAATTTCTAAAACTTATATTTTTTGAGCTGAGTGAATTCCACATCGAACAGTCTTATAGAATTTGTTATCTATATTTGATTTTCAAAGAAGTAATTCTCAAATAAACCAAAGTGGACAAACGTAATGAGGTACTTAAATTGAAGGTACATATAAGCTAACTTTAGTCAACTTCAGATGGAATTAATTGGCTATTTCAAGATAGGGGAAATTTGAGACAATTTTAAATTGAATTTCTTTAAGAGACCGGTAAAAAATATCATCAAATTCCTGGCGTAAAATTTGTAAAATATACTCAGGATTGTTTTCCTATACTACCTGTATTCTAATCACCTTAAATTCGTTCAACCATGACAGTCTTTAAAGAACATTCTTAAAAGTGTTTTAAACATGCATAGTCTATTAATATCTAAACTGGGAAGAATAATAAAATTGTATCATCAGTTACAGTTTAGTTCTATCATTAACATAAACAGTTTCCCTGCGTAAAATTCTCAGAATAAAAGCAAAATAAGCCTCATTTCCACCATTTCTCACAAAAGGTTATTATATCATAGCTATTTCTATTGTATTTTTCCCCACGATACTAGAAGTCCAGGAAACACGGAGTTAAAACAGATATTTCTTTTCTCTTAAAAATTAAACTATCTTTTGAGATACAAAATCAAGGGTACACCTGAAGGAAATCAACCATTTAAACAGCCAATAACATTAAACCTGCTGACATTCCATGCTCGATTCTATTCTTGATTAACCATGTAATAACAGAAGACAATACCTAATTAAAAATCATAGCCTATAAAGAAGCAGTTGTCATTCTATCCTTATAGATCCTAATGGACGATTTATATTTACTTCTAATGGCTCCCACAAGTAGATTGATAAATATGAAACAAAATGAAGTCAAAAATCTAGTTAATACTCTGTAAGAAAGGCCATTAGTTTCGAGCCAACAGTCATAACCCTTCTTAAAACAGGAAAAGTTAGGAATTTTTTATGCATACGTCTTTTGGAGTAATTCATAAACGATTGTGATCAATACCGTGCGAAAATCCCTGAAAATAGACGGGACCTAAAACTATAGTTCTCACTCATTTATGAGTTACAGAAGAAACAAGATTGAATAGCCAAGTAATTGGCTTCTGTTGTTTCGCTTCTGTTGTTTAAGATTACATTCCAGTTAGTTTATCTCTCCTCCAATTAGGATAAGGCATGAGGGTCTTGCGTTGTCCCGTCATAGGGGAGTAACGTTGGTCTCCCTATTGGATGGTTCCAAAATGAAGTTGCCAACAAATTTCGCAGTGTGTTTTGGGGCACATTAATTTAAGCTATGATAAAATGAAAAATTAAATGATACGCATTTAAAATGCTGCAATGAATTTAAAAAACTATAGAAGTAAATATCAAAATAATTACAAGATTAAAAAGAACTTTATATATATACCATGTTTTTAAATTTTCTGTTGAATTATATAAACTTGACAATTCTGTGTATTAATAAATACTTTTTTTAAATTTTTTGATGAATTATCCCATCGACTTGAAAGAAAATGAAGTTAATTGGAAGTTAACTTGCATTTAACTTTTCTTTCCGCTTCCGGTCGATAGATGGCTGCACCAGTCTACAAAACAAAATTAACTGAAAATAACTGAAAATTAATTTAATTATGCTTAAAGATGTCTAAAAGTATTTAAAAAATGCATTGTCATCGTGTTCTCAGCTATTCTAAAAGTTTCAAATATCTACCTAGTCGGGAAGTTAGTTAAAAATCGATTGGAAGATTTGTAAGGGACAAACACACAAATAAACAAGAAAGCAAGTTAAGAAAAACATGGCAATGAACTACCCTGTCTAAAAAAATTGAATACCTCAAAGACAAACTCCTTAAAATGTACCTCCCTTGACTAAGTTTTCAGATCAACCTAAAATTTTCTGCCATCCCTTTTATTTTAAAAGTCATGTGCAAATTGTAATCTGTTTCAGAATACCATTACAACATGGTCTAAATTACATACATTTATGTACACATTTTTGAAAATATTCAGTGAAGGGTGTAATAAAATAAATGAATCAAATCACAAACGGTAAAAGTATACTCGAACGATCCTATTATGTAACAGTTCTGTTTCTCTGAAAAAAAATATCAAAAGCAGTTGTAAATGCATAAAAAAATAATTAAAGAAATCCGTTTTTATGTTAGAACAAATAGTTTCGCATAAAAGAAATTAACATCCGAATATTTTACTTGGTGAGCTGAATTCTTTTAAGATGATCCCCTCTACAGAAGCGTAAAAATAATGTTTTTGAAAGCATTTCAGAGCAAGGATTTTGTACATTATTGAATTGCATAGAAATGAAAGTGTAAGACTCCATGTAAAATAATAAAGTGTGATATTGTTCTTCCACGAATTTCGAATGATTATCGAGGCTTTTAAACGCACATATTAAAAAAGACTATTTTTACGAGTGTTTATACCAGAAACTTATTTTTTAAATTTCCATTTAAATTTTGTTTCCTTTTTTGCTTTAAATTTATCTCTAATGATTGATTTATTAGAGACTAGCAGAAAACCCGCACTTCGATAAGGAGTACATTCAAATTAAATACAAAGGTCAATGCATGCAATTAATGCCAAATAAATAAATTAATTAATTAATTAATTATATATATATATATATATATATATATATATATATATATATATAATATATATATATATATATATATAATAAATTCGACGATCAATGTATACAATTAATGTAAAAAAAAGCAAAAAAATGTATTTATAAAAAAATCGTAAGAGATATTTTTATAGACAAAATAATGTAGAAGAAAATATTCAAATTAAATGTAATAGGACATACTAAAGAATATAGTACAGTTAATTACAGTTAATAGTACAGTTTGAGGAACATAATAACTTCTATTGTATTTTAATAATTTTTTGGACAATGTCCAATCATCTGCTGCATTAGCAAGAATTATTTTTGTCTATTTAGTTGTTACGCCCGTGACGATACACTTATTTAAAGTACCAGAAAAATAAATCACTTGATCAGCATTTAATAAATTAAATTCTAAAAATGAATCTTTAAAAATTCACCAAAAATCAGAAAATGGAGGTAAAAATTCGAAAAAGATCTCATTTTAAATAAATTGTTATGATATTTCTTGTGATATAAATTTTATAACCCTCAAATTATTATTTTAAATGCAAACTTAAAAAAAGTTACTAAAGCAGCTTAAAAATTTAATTAAAAAAACTTAAGAAGAATTTTTCAAAAATCTGTCTTAATGCACCCCTACACTATAAGAAGAATCCCCATGCAAAATTTCAGTCCTTTAGGTCCAGCGGTTTGGTCTGTGCGTTGTATATCAGTCAGTCAGTCCGTCAGTCAGTCAGTTGCGGAACTGTATATATATAGATGATTGATTTATTAGAGATGATATGATCAATGCGAACACCGATGGAAATCCCAGTAGAATCCTAAATTCCTATCAGGAACTAAAAATAAATACAATCAAATATTTTATATATTTTTCGATTTTTAAACCTAAATTTTGGTGTTTATTTGTGGCTACAAGACATATGTAATGAAACTACTAGAAAAAAGCTTTTTTATTGAAAATGAGTTTATTTCCCATCTTTGGCTTCAATTATTGCCTCAACTGTTGCCTCGTTCAATTATTGCCTCAACTAGGCATGCTTTCGACCAATTCCTAGTATTAGAACTCCAGGATTTGTCTTGTTTTTATGTACAATTATTAAATTTTTAATTTTAAAATGTTTATTTCAGTTTTAACAACAATAATAAATTGGTTGGTGTATTAGTCATGTATCACACTTTTGTGCTTTTTTCATGTGTTTCCAGTATGCGAATTTTAAGTATAAAATGTTTACTTATATAATTATTAAATATTTTTATCTGTGATGTCGTGATAGTATTTTATAAGATAGAATTACGTTTCTCAATAACGGTCCTCCGGAAAGAAAAAATTCAAAGTCCGTCGCGAGTTATAATTTTGGCAGCACACCAAACCCAGTAGCAGTAAACAAAGTGTTTTTTTTTTTTTTTTTTTTATTTTTTACCAATGCGGAGGCACTTGTAATCAAACATTCGCCCTTACTATGCTACAGTTTTACTGTCCATTTTATTATGGGGGCACCATATAGGCGGGCAGCATTACCCCCTATGAATGGACGACACGAACGGAGGCATTTTTAGTGGCGCAATGCCGGGATTCGATCTGAGCACCCTCAGCACCGAAAACCAGCACGCTGTACCAAAGGGCCGCCACAAGCCCGTTAAACAAAGTAATCCTACGTTAATAACCCGTGGTAGTTTCGTAAGAAGAGACAACCTGATTTTTTAAAATTTTTATTTAAGAAGAGAATGGAAGTTCTTGAACAACTGAATATTGAAAAGTTATTCTATCGTGTACTAAATTGGTCTAATACTTGTATTTGTTATACCCATAAGACAATACAAATGGAAAACGCTCAAAGGTTAGTTATTCAAAGATTCAAATTTACTTTCACTGTATGCTTTTAAGATTATCTCAATATTAAATTCCCAATCAGCATTTTCTATTTTATTATCTGAATTGTTACAAGGATATAAAACTGTCAATCTTTCACAACTTGTTTCAGTCTTGCATATAACAAGTGTAAGATGTTAGTGAAATACTCTACAATCCAACAGACTAAACATCTTAATAAGATTTACTTACTTATGAATAAAAACTAAGATTCAAAATCATTAGTTCGATTGTGGAGCTACGGTTATGCGGAACACGAGTGCTATACTAACAATAATCGAAATTGACGTATGAAATTAGAACCGGATACAGTGCTCGGGTTCTCATCAGCGTTCGTGTACCAGGCGGGAAGATACAAGTGAGATGGAAAGTGATGTATGGGCGCATTCCTTATGATGATTCAGAAAACAGTTATACAAAATCATTTAACAATGGAAAACGAAACACTGTGTATCACAACATCCTCAATACAATTTTAAATCGACGCATATTGGGAACTGTCAACAAATATAAGCAAAGAATAAAATTAATATTTGGACTAACAAGTATGATTCCAATCTGATTTGGATAATGTTTCAAGATAAGTTCCTGAGGTAGCCAAGTAGTAGCGCGTTGAGCTCCGGGCAGAGGGTGATTAATTCCAGCGCCGACAAGCTGCATTAAATGCCTTCGTGCCTGGATCGGATGTGGGCATGTTAAATCCGTTGATCGAAAATTACTTCTACGATGTCAACGGGTGGGAGAGGGTAAGAGCTATCCAAATCTCACCCCTGAGGGTGCTCGGACAAAATTGAGGCGCCACCAGTGGGTGGTGTTGGTTAATCTATACTGTGCCCCCGTGGAAAGCAACCATGCGAATAAAGGAAGAATGTTTTCAATAACAAGTGGGAAACAACAGCATGATAATTCAAGATAATCATTGCTTTCATTAAAGTGTGTGTATATGTGATATGATGAAAAACCTTTAATATGAAATCCTAAATATTTAAATTTTCTATTTGATGAATATTACCTTCAATCTTGTCCCATATACTATCCCTTGTAAGGGTCGCTGCTTGCGGTATCGTATATTTATGCAAGAGCACAATGCCTTTTAAAAGATTACCTGGCAATCGATATTTATGCGACCTTCGCAACCACTTCAGGGTTTCACAATAAGACGCTGCATTAATTGTCGCTCCCTTCGGCAAGAATTAGGTATGCACTACATATTCTCTATCAAAAAACAGCATCATCATCACCTTTCCTGTGGATGCAACTGTTCGGCTTTCCTTTAGAGCACGCAGCGTTTCATTTCAGGAGCGAAATGTTGCACCCAAGTCATGTCCGCGGTCACGATTTTGCCTCAAAAAGCATTTCCTTCCTGTTGATAACTTTTCAAAAATGCTAGAGAACTTCCAAATCGTTGTGTTTTGTGCTGGTTAGTCAATAGACGACGCGATCTCGTCTACTACGGCAAGTATGTTTTGAAGATTAAGTTCATTCACGCATTATTTGACGTCTTCATCTGTCGTCGAAGTTTTAGGAACTTATCCTCGATATCTGACATTCTCGACTGAGAGATGGCGCTTGGTGATTAGCTTGCTGTGATTTTACGTTATCACCGTACACTTCGTGCAATTGCCGATGTGTGTCAGCGTAGTAACAATCTTTTGCCCGCAGAAAGCGGATTACTGCACGCACTTCAAATCTGGACCCCACTGGCATATACATATATATATATACAGTGATTTCCGCTTATAAGAATCACGTTTGTTATTACTGTTATTGATTCTTATAAGCGGTTGATTCTTATAACCGAAACTTCCCTTTGGACAGGCACACATGCACAAATATATACTTGTACATATATATAAACACACAGGCACATATATACATAATTTACCATTAAATACTCTTTAATTTACGTTATTTATTATTTATTAAAATTATTTTTTATAATTTTAAAAATACTCAATTTCTAAACAAATACTATAACTCAATTTCTAGACCTATAAGTAACAACACATGATTATAAAATCAACAAGAGGCAGCTTCTCTTTGACTACACTTTGGAAGAGCATCATATCTAATTAACAAGTTTTGTTTCTCAGAAAAACTAAGTTTTCCTTGTTTTTATCATATTTGAATTCGACTATGAAAAAGTTCTAACACTAAATGGCAATTTTGTTAGAAAACTAAAGTGAATACTAGCGACGTATGCTTATTACAGTTCCAGACGAAGATTCACTTTATAGCTTACGTTTCACGGTTTGATTCTGAATCAAACCGTGAAACGTTTGATTCAGCATCTGGTTCATCTGATTCAGCAAAATGGATTCGTTTACGTTTCACGGTTTGAAGTGCTGAATCCACTGTCCCGTTTGCGTAAGTGATGGTGGACACTTCGCGGAAGATTTATGTGTTTCAGGGTCCAGAAATCCGCAACCAGGAAGTAAGTGGTGGGAAAAAAGGAGTGCCTGTCTGGAGAAATGTGAAATCGGACCCGGGCGGGTTAGATGCCCTTGGGTAAAGCTAATAAGACAGTGTTTAGCAAAAACGTATAAGGAGAAACTCTTATGTTGTGTCCAAAGGAATGTATTTTACGACTGTTTTCCACCCCAAAGTTTTATCAATCTTTCTTTTCAAAAACTTAAGAAAGAATTTCGTACCTTTTGAGAGTTCAAGTGGCATTTTTTGGAAAAATGAAAGGAAGGCGAAGATTGCAAACTGATTCTTATAACCGGTGGATTGATTCTTTAAAGCGGAAATTTTAACATGGAAATAATACATTTGTTTTTGTTTTTGCGATATTGATTCTTATAAACGGTTGATTCTTATAACCACTGATCACTATAAGCGGTGGTTACTGTATATATATACATATATATACATATATATATACATATATATATGTATATATATATATATATATATATATATATATATATATATATATATATGTATATATATATATATATATATATATATATATATATATATATATATATATATATATATATATATATATATATATATATATATATATATATATATATATAATTCTTAAGAAGCAGGATCACTAACTATAAGCCATAAAATCTCAAAAAGTAAGCTGCTTTACATAATTCCTTAAAAGGAGTGCATGAAAAAATGTTAGATAAATGAATAGTAAAATTTTATTCTCTCAAGCAGCCGTCCTTAAAGGAAAATGAAAAGAAATTTAGTATGAAAAAGCCTAGACTCATAACTCAAATTCATAAATTTAAAAATATTCAAAACCTCAAGGTTGCATGAACATTGAAAGAGTAGGAACGATACAAGCTGTGATTCGATAAGCTTTTCCCAGGGGGATTTCATTTCCCTTAGAGAATAGAAATTCTAAATGGATAATTAAGGGTGTGGCTTCTTTAATCAAACTACTCGACAGTTCCGGGTATTTAAAACAGGGAAAGAACTTTTAGTTTGGGATTTTATATTTTCTTCTGTATATCTTATTGAGAATTGCATTTGAAACGAGTAATTTCATTTTGTACTTAAACACCCTTTTCAGATGGGAATCAGTATGTTATAATTCAACAAAACTGTTGAATTTATCATCCTCGATCTGATAAGCCAAAAATTCTCCAAATGTTTCCTTAGAGTCGATTTTAGTCTTAAAGATAATGTAAAAAATTTTAAAAACAAATTAAAAAATATTTCAGCATTTTATACACGGATATCAAAACCGTTATATATTAAGTTTCTATTTTACAGATCATTAATTGGAACCTTACAATTGTTCGTTAACTATTGTTTATTTCATTTCTAAAAATGTACGATTCGATTGCCTTGTATATATTACTATTCATATATAACAGGACTAATCTTTGCTGTAAATAAAATAAATGTTTAACCTGTATAGAGTATATACTAAGGGGCACTCTATTTGAATTTGATACAAACACAGTTTATACATGAAACAATGTTTATTGAATTCGTTGCACATGTAGAATTTGCTTTTACAGCAATAAGCATACGTACTTCTTGTACGGTATATACATATTAACATTCAATAGAAATACTTTTTGCAAATACTCACAAACCAGCAGAGAGTCAAACCAGCAGTACTGCCACGTAAACTTTGGGCCCCCTAATCACTAGCGCAGAATAGCACCTGGAGCCGCTTAACTCGTAGCTCCCTCTCGCTTATCTGTCAACTTTAACAACCTTTTTTTATTAATGACGCTGCATGGTATTTATACTAAGCGCGTATGCTGAAATTAGCATATCTCAAGCAGCTTCTTTAATTCATTCACTCAAAAGTTCGATTCTTGTGAATCGAATCTTGTGTATACCTTACACCTTTCATTTATTTTTATGGGCTTCCGAATGCATAAGTTTTCATAATGCGACAGCACTTATCCTGGGAACATTCACTCCGACATAAGGTGAGACTTTCTGGCGGGATGTGCAGCCTAAAAGTGAATCAATGTCACTCTGTATGAAGGAACAGTACAAATATGTGTGTACCTTGTCCCGTATTCGAACCTCGGGCTACGCGACTGCAAGTCTGCGTAACTGACGACAATACAACGGGGAGGTTTCGAGTTCATCATAACTTCAGTTTAAGGGGGCACATGACCTTTCAGCTCGTAGAAATGACTATAAATATGGTCTGATTTTAACCACAAAAACTCAAATAATATTAGAAAAACAAATTTTCTTTCTTTATACATATAAAGTACACATATCTTTAAATATGTCATATATGAAAATGGAAATTATAAATCTATAAATATTTTAAATTAGCAGTTTAGAATTTTACATGATTAACTGGTGATTAAAAATCATGAAGTGCTGTCCGAATCATAAAATTGAGATATGTGCTTACAGAAAATAATTAATGGTCAGAATAAACATGTAATATATTTTCCTAATTTACAGTTTATTTGGTAATGTAAAACCAAATAAATTGTAATAAATATTATTTAAATTAAAAACTGAGCATAAAATTGAAAAAAATTAAAACTTATCACAATTATTTGCATAATTTTCCTCACATAAGAAAAAGCATTCCAGAATTGCACATTTTTCTGGTTTTAAAATGTAGAGTACCATGAAATATACATATGAGTGTATTTTTATCATTTCCTATTGATAGTTTAAAAGAAATACTGCATGCAAACTCAAATTAGCTGTTAACCATATAAAATTCTAAACTGCTAATTTGAAAATTATTTATAGATTTTTAATTTCCATTTTTATATATGACCATATTTAAAGATATGTACTTTATATGTATAAAGAAAAAAATATTCTTTTTCTAATATTATTTGATTTTTTGTGGTTAGAATTAGACCATAGGTTTAATTTCAGCTGTTAAAGTCTAATTGGAAAATTTATACGGTGGTTCCACGGGTGATGTATACAACATGCCCAAAGAGCAACCACAATGAAACCCTCTACCACAAAGTAATCAATACCGAGAAAAGATCTTACCGAGAAATCAATACCGAGAAAGAAGACTCAGCCGAAGGTATTTCTTTTGAAGTCCTTAACGTATACACTTACCAGATGATGAATTAGTTATCTTGGTGCATTATTTTATTGGACAACCTTTAACTCGAAGGGCGGCGTGGCACTCGAAGACGCGTGGGTGGTTAGGCTAGGCTCTACATGGTACTGGCGGGCATTTAAGTCGAGAGTACCACGAGTAGAGCAAGCAAATCTTAAGGTCAGCAGAGGATAGCAGAGGTGATTGCTGTCGGATGTGTATTTCCAATATATTCCAGATGTTCTCTATAGGATTCAAATAAGGACTTGGTAGTGGCTAGGGTCGATGTCATAATTCATAATTATGTTAAGTGAACCACCCCTGAAATGTACTTGCGCGGTGGATATCATTATCGTCCACGAAAGACCCGCTACATACGGGAACAAAATGCAACATTGCAGGATATACTTGATCTGCAAAAAAGTACAAGTAATCCGTAGATGACACCTGCCCTTCCATAAACATCAGGGGACCAGTGCAAAACCAGCGTAACATCCTCTACACCACAATACTCCCACCGCAGTCTTGAACTGTGGTAATAAGACAAGATGGGGTCATGACGTCATAGGAATCGTGCTACATTCTCCGCCTGCTATCGGTACAAAACTAGGTGTGGCGTGATTCATCCGACCACATATCCTTCTTCCAAACTTCAAGTGCCCAGTTACGCCGTGTAGGCTAGTGATGCGACATCGATAACAAAACATCGATGTTTTGAAACATCGATATTCAATATTAAAACATCGATGCTAATAAAACATCGCCCAAAAACCATCGATGTTTTAGAACATCGATGTTTTCGAACATCGATTTTGTAAAACTGGTTTAGTAATCTCTAACATTAATGTTACTTCCGTTAGTCCTGGGGGGAGGGGGTGATTTAATTTTACTCTCTGATTGGGCATGCACAAATGACAAAAACTTGGTTGCTTTGGGCTACATTGATGACTCAAAATTCTCGTTGTAAATACCGCCATGTTTTGCCTTCAAATGTCCAGATAAATTCGTGGTATTGCCAGAAGTTTTGAGGGACTTACGGCAAATATTGCATTTCGCCAATTTGTCAGTGGTTTTGCAAAAATATTTCCAAACGGTACTTTTGGGAGGCATCTTACTAATAATATTAACGTCAACTTATATAAAACCAGAACAAAACAAAAACTTAAATGGATGCACTCGTGTATATACTATTTGTAAAATAAAACCCCATGGAAGGTTCTGGAGTGTCAGGAACATTCCGAGCGCTCTGATTGGTTCATTGGATGTTAATTGCCATTTGTCTGTTTGCCAAGGAATCATTCCCCCTTTTGTTTTCGTCCTTTTCAGAATTCAGACTTACATTTACTGAGTGTGAAAATTATGCTACGTGGTAAATTTTTTTTTTATTACGGTACTTTTTCATTAAAAAAAAACATCGAGACAACGTAAAACATCGAGCACAAAACATCGATGTTAAAAAAACATCGGCTTCAATAAATCGATGTTTAAAACATCGATGTTTTTATCAAAACATCGATGTTTTGAAAACATCGACATCGATGTCGCATCCCTAGTGTAGGCGAGACCGCACACCACTATATACGAGCTTTCCAGTTCTGCGCAGAACTGAGTAGTTTCAGCACAGGCATGGGACTGGATATACCGATTATCTGCAATCCCTGTACATTTTTCGGCTTGAGATCTGTTGAAACGAGCCTTATTATATACTTGCATAAAATGTATAGTTATATACATTTTATACAAGTAGAATGAAAAATAAATGGTGTTGCATAACGTTTTCAGTCAGTTGTCGCGAGTAGAACTCTATTCTGCCGTACAAACTTCTGAGAGGCTTTATTGATTGAACTTCTGAGAGGCTTCATGAACGAGCTTGATTGATTGTTTAGAATCCACATTTATGCATTTTAGCCAAAGACTGTGGGTTCAGTTTCCAACTGTTAAATACTTTATATAGCTTACACTTCGATAAGTTCTGATTATCGTGATTTCTGCCAAATGGGCTTCCAGAATAACACATTTTTCAAATGGAGATAAGTCTGTCATGTTTCCCATTTGGCTATACTTTGTACCGAACCCCTTTGCATCTACAGTACACCTTTAGCATTCTTAACTCGGCAGAGCACGTGTAATTCCCATTTTTTGTATGAACATGCTTGTCACGTGCATTTATATTAATGTTCACGGTTATCTGCCAGTTTGTGTACATGTCGTCAAAAGAAGAGTACTGTAAAATACAAACAAATGTGTAACATCACAACCAAAACGTTTTAAAGCTTGAAAAGACACTCATTTGTATATAAGTAAAATAAATCTGTAGTTATATGCATTTTATACAAGTAGAATGAAAACAAATGTTGTTTCATTACGTAACTGTATAGAGGTATACACCCACGTTCTTTGGTAGTTAACATTGCAATATTCCGCCGCATTCGTTCCCCTTTCTAATCTAGGTTAAGCAACAGATGATCCCGGGTTTACTATTAATAAAGATAAACGATATTTAAACTTTTATATTCTCCCTTAGGAAATTAGCTAGCAAAAAACTCAGTGAAATAGACTACCCACTTGTTAGAAAGAAACAAAGGTGACAAATGTAAGTAACAAACATGAGATTTACATGTTTGGATATCTAAATTTCAGTTACACTTTTATCTTAATTGGAATTTGAAAAAATCTATCAAGTATCACCATATGAAGCAATGAAAAATCTATATCTCCAAACCTTATCTCCAAAATCCATATTTTATCCATATTTTATCTCTTTCTCTATTTTTTAACACACACATAATGCATATATACAAATTTATACATACATATATATATATATAGTACATATATATATATATATATATTTTATATATATATATACACGTAAGGAAAATATATTTCACATAATTCAGTGTACAGTGTTGTTCTTTAAAAGTTATTTAAGCTGATAAACTAGATTGTATTTCTTTTACAAAGCAAAATACGGATGATACGTGACTGGGAATTTAATGCTAAAGCAGATATTCGTGACATGAATCATTCATTGCTCACACTAACGTGACAAAAAATATGTAAAATATACTATTGATATTTTACTTTCATAAACCAAGTCTAAGAGTGCTTCGAAATTGTTATTGCTTAAGCTCAAACAAACATAAATACATAGTACGTTCTGTTATATCATCCATATTTCTTTTACGAATTTTAGAATGAGCAGAATTATCATTGCCTCATCTCAAGCTTATAGTAAAGCTTTGCATATTTTAGAGCTACAACCATATTAAATGAACATAAACTTTACCTCTAATATCAAGATTTGCAAATCTGCGCACAGATGCATGAATATACAACTCACGTTCACTAACCTACAATTAGGTAATCGGATAGGTTGATAAATCCTTAAATTACCACCGGAGATAAAAAAACGTTATTAAACAATGAATACTTGTGAAGAAAAAATAACAATAATGTTGCAATCGTCTGTCAAAATGTCGGAGAAAATTATGTATTTATGAAGTATATTGTCATATCTATGCAAATGGCAACTATATTACCCCGAGACATTGCCTGATAAAATTGAAAAGAATATTTATTAAGAATAAAAAGTAAATGTTACCTATCGTTCTGGATTGTTTTACCTACGACTTGATTTTTAGCACGTACAAACACATATATAAATTTATGTATATATATATATATATATATATATATACAATATATATATATATATATATATGTATGTATGTTTGTTTATACTTTGAGATAGCGTATTATTACGGATACGTAATTTTTGTATTTACGAAATAGATGAGAATAAATGCGAAATTTGCCGATATGTGCGAATGAAAGCGAAAATTATTTTTTTACTACTTTTCGGCGAAAACTTGGTGATAAACGGCTTTTTAAGTGAAATTAGGTAATAATAGTAATAATTTATTGACATAATTGCTTAACTAAGACCACTCACGGTCTTTAAGAACGTCTCTTGAGCGCCAAAGTCAAGGGTATTTCAGCTACTTACAAAAGTCAACCAAGAGACTCCTGTTGATGTTCTACAGATTTCAATTTCAACGAAATGCTACCTTAACTTTGCAAAGGCAGCTAGCTAAACGAATCCTCTATAGTCCCGTTAACAGAGCAGATGCTGAGATATTTTAGTATGTAAAACATAGTAATTAAGGGTAGAAGGGAAAGACTGAAGGAACATAAAATTGAGACAACTACAATCTAAGCTTTTAACTAAGAATTTTTATACTTACTTATCCAAGTAATTAATATTATAATTTTTTAATAAATGCGAAATTTTAAAATGTGTATATTTTTTGCGAATAAACGCGGTTTTCTATATTTAATTTTTTTTGTTGCGAAATTTCGATATTTTTAATGTGAAATTTACGTATCCCTACGTTATATATATATATATATATATATATATATATATATATATATATATATATATATGTGTGTGTGTGTGTGTGTGTGTGTGTGTGTGTGTGTATATAATTTTCTGGGGACTTTTTTAACAAGTTCTTATACGAATTCACTATATTCGTTCTACTTTAAAGAACTATTTAAGTAGATTAATAATTTTAATTAACTTTCGAATTTCTCTTAATTACATTTGATATCATAGTTCCTAAAAATGTCTATGCTTTTTCCCAAATATTATTCATTTAATCCTCATTTTCGTAGCATATTTGCCGATCTAGCAGCTTTTAACCTTTAAGAAAGTCCAGTTTATTAGTGATTATAAGCATGCCAAGGTGCCGATGAGCACTATTGAAATGCTTCATTTCGCGTTCTAGGAAAAACGAATCAAATCTCTAATAGTATTCTAAAATCTAATTGCATTTTATATTAACCATTAGGCATGAAATTCGAGGCCGTCGCCATTCAAATAAGGCAAGTTAATGTAAGAGGTATTTTCGCGCTGAAACTATGTTTAATTTCCATTTTAAGTTAGTTCATCGCCATTTCAGACAGTTTAAAAGGAGCAAGGAGGATTTTGATTGGGTTGCGTAATTCAAAGAGATTGTGAGTCAGATGGAGATTCATGTCGGTTGGGTTAAGTAGAGATAGGAAATCAGATCCCCATGGGTAACGCCGGCGGGAAAATTACGAGGAGGTCTCTAGTTCGTTAATGATTGGATGAGCGGGTTTTCTGTCAGGAGGAAGTATAGAGTTGATTACAAGTGCTATTAGTGTAATGAATGTGTGATAAACAAACGAATTAATTGATGTGTTATACCTTCTTTTGTGTGTTATACGTGTTTTCTAGAAATTAGTTATACATGCCAAACTACAGTGCTGGATACTTTTTCTGGAGATCATGAAACGTCGAGAAAGTCAATTCTTGTTTTTCGCCAACAATAAATCAACAAATTTTCTCTCTATTCTAAAAAAAAGTAACCGCCGCCGCCGCTGTCAAAAGCTTGTCACGCTATCTCCTCCGAAACCGCTGGGGGAATGGGATCGAGACCGATACCAATAGATGCAGAAAAATGTGGGGAACAAAGTTAGACATGTCTTATCTTCGTCGGACTTCGTCGTAAGTTTATTTTTATGTTTTGTGGGAAAATATTGACTTTTTCATCTTCAGATTACGATACCTCGCCAAAAATTGATCCTAGAATTTTGATCTTTTAACAATCTAAGACTACAGACATTTCTCTTTCAAACTAGACCTCATTTGTTTAAAAATATTTTAAAACAGACTAATATTTTCATCAAAAATGAAACACAGTTTTTCAAGAAATATCGTCCCCAAAGTGGATATAATATCGATGCTCCTCGAGTTTTTATCTTACAAAGAAAATATGATTTTTAATTGCATTTTAAAGATGAAACAGTGATGATTCAACAGTGATTCCCCTGCGCATAAGGGTGACAATAGTAAATGGATGGAAGCTGTTGCATTGTCCGAGAATTACCCCTATGTATCTTGCTATTAGCAGCTTATTCTTTCAATTTACTGTGCCATGATTGGCGCTGTGCTAGAGCGCGCTGCTCGTAAGCGATAGTCCCCGGTTCGATCCCGGTGGACGCTCATTTGTACTAAATATTTGAATTTAATTCTTATTATATTTTTTATTTTACTTATCTGAAGAGGGCTTAATTTTTATATATTTATTTTACTGCTGAGCACATATTTTCTGATGTACATATGTTGCTACTGAAGGTAAAGTCGTAAGACCATGGCACTCCAATAAACTCAATATACCTTGACCTTGACCCTCACAGAGGAGCGAGCGTAGCGAGCCTAGGGGCGAAGCCCCTAGTAACGAAAGAAAGAAGTATATTGGACGATTTTGCATGATTTAGATATACGAAGTTATGGAACAGAATGTTACCCAACTTTATCGGAGTATTCTGAGAGTGAAGAAAATATATGATGTCGAATAACATAATTTTAATTTTTCAAATATACATATTTATCTATGGTTTCTATTTTTTTACCTTCAATGATAAAGACAACTGTTTCCCTTTTATGCTATATTAACGTAGGATTTCGTTCCTTCATAACGGTCCTCCAGAAAGCAAAATTTCAGACGTTCTGGGTAGCGAGTTGTAAGTTTGGTAGTGCGGCAAAGCCACTCTGTATCGCTTGGGCAAGCAGTAAACAGTTAAACAGAAAAGTACCAAGATACGTCAAAATCTTGAAATATACACACACACACACACACACTTAAACATATATATACACGTACCTATAGATACGGATGTGCATAACACATACATACATATATACATACAAAAGAGGTAAGCAACGATAAGTAATCCTACGTAAATAACTCGCGGTAGTTTCATTAGAAGAGATTACCTGAAATATTTTTTTTACTTCTCTTACTAAGAGGATTCTTTAACCTTGGACGTTTACATACATTCGTAAAATTATTAAATCCATGTTTCATGAAGTGATTATTCATTGTGTAAATGTGGCTTTCGTAGAAGCATTCAACATACTGCACCTCACTAGTTGTAAAGAAAATTGCATATGAAGTAAATAATAATTAAAACTATCCATTGCAGTACTTAGAATTCTACTTAAGCAGAGCCTGACTAAGGCAGGGGCATACGGGGCAGTTGCCCCGGGCCCCTACATCAGACGGGGGCCCCAAATCGAATAGAAAGTTTAGTATTAAGTATTAAGTTCTTCATTACTAAAGTAGTGAAGCAGAGGGGGCCCCCCAAAGAAGTTTTTGCCCCGGGCCCCAATTAGGCTAAGTCGGGCCCTGTACTTAAGTGCAGAATTTAATTTGGCTAATACTTCCTAAATTAGATGATTCATTCTTTATTTTTATAATTTAGTGATATTCCTCAAATTTTTTTCAAATAAACTGAACATTCTTAGTTTAATTAAAATTAAAACTAAATTTGTTTTATATATAATTGAACATTTTATTATAATTTAGTTATATACCTCAAATGCATATTGAGTAAGTTAAAAAGTCTTATGAAAATTAAAATGAAATAATTTGTATAATTCTAATAGAACGAAATTCTTAATTAAAAATTATTTTTTATCATGATGTTGTTGTTGCAATCCTTTGAATGGACTGTATGTTCGATTCAAAATTTAAATTATAAATGAATTAAAGGCTTTTCCAAAAAAAAAACGAAATTTATTTAATTCGATTCTTCCTAGATGAAGACATCCGAACTGACGTGCGATTACATTTAGTTCTTGCAGCCAACTCATATCCTTTGCAACTTACAAGATTCGCCGTCAAAATGGCGTTAAGGCCTTAGTTATTAACCTTATTTGTAATACAGGCCTCAACAATTGTTAACAGTTCTTACAATGTCTTGGTTGTTAATAACAATAGTCTGTGGAAACTGTGTTTTTTTCCATCATAACATGCAGATTTGAAAGCTAGTACCAATAGAAAGGTATACACAAGCTCTAATTAAATCTGATTATGAAGATCCGTTCAATTTTCCATGGGAAAGTTACCTTTAAATTAGTTTTCAAGAGCTGGCTGATTCAAGACTGGCGTGCGATTCTGACTGACGTGCGATTACATTTAGTTCTTGCAGCCAACTTATGAAATCCTTTGCAACTTACAAGATCCACCGTCAAAACGGCGTTAAGGCCTTAGTTATTAACCTTAATTTTAATACAAGCCTCAACAATTGTTAACAGTTCTTACAATGTTTTGGTTATTAATAACAATAGTCTGTGGAAACTGTGTTTTTTCCATCATAACGTGCAGATTTGAAAGCTAGTACCAATAGAAAGGTATACACAAGCTCTAATTCAATCTGATTATGAAGATCCGTTCAATTTTCCATGGGAAAGTTACCTTTAAATTAGTTTTCAAGAGCTGGCTGATTCAAGACTGACGTGCGATTCTGACTGACGTGCGATTAAATTTAGTTCTTGCAGCCAACGGATGAAATCCTTTGCAACTTACAAGATCCGCTGTCAAAACGGCGTTAAGGCCTTAGTTATTAACCTTAATTTTAATACAGGCCTCAACATTTGTTAACAGTTCTTACAATGTTTTGGTTATTAATAACAATAGTCTGTGGAAACTGTGTTTTTTCCATCATAACATGCAGATTTGAAAGCTAGTAACAATAGAAAGGTATACACAAGCTCTAATTCAATCTGATTATGAAGATCCGTTCAATTTTCCATGGGAAAGTTACCTTTAAATTAATTTTCAAGAGCTGACTGATTCAAGAGCAAATTGTCAGACTACGTTAGAAGTAGTGATTTTATAACATCGGAAATGCATTTTAGAAGCATTAGGTCTTATTTGTACTTTAGAGTTGAAGAATGATATGAAATAGAATGCATTGTTTTAACATACCTTGAAGTTCAGGATATTGGTTTCAGGGGAAAACAAAAATAGAGTTCATCGTTTTCACAAAACCACACTCCCTAGGCAATGTTTCTCGTGAGGCCTTCCCTAGAATAGCAAATTGAGAGTGTTCAATTTGTCTCCCACAGAGCTAAGCACACTGGGGAGTATCTCAGTACTGAATTTATCAAAGGTATTTGATAAATTCATTACTAAAAAATTGAAAAATATACTAAACAATTGAATCTACGAAAACTGTCATTTAAAATTAATGAACAGAAATCAGCCTATTTCATTGACAAAAAGAATGAAAAAAATTTTAAATTATATAAAATAGAGATTATATCAAAAATTTTGAGTGGCATAACTTCGGCTAATTGGGCAAAAATGCATTTTAAGAATTTTATATTTAAAAACATTAAAATTCTCTATACCCCAGATGTTTGTAATTTATCTTTTATATCAAACGTCAGACGTTAACTTCACTATAATTTCAGCATTTTTTCGAACAATTATGGAAATATATGAATCGACTAACATTACTCCTTGACAGAAGATAAGTTTCTAGGATAAAAGAAAGCAACTATTTAAGCAGTCCGAAAGCTTTTCCTTCAGAAAAATTTTAAAGTATGTCAAAATTAAGATATTAAATTTCATTCAACAATTAAATTCTTTTAAGGAGAGTGGATTATGATCATGCTTACGATGAAAAAGAAAGTTTATTAAAGTTTTTTTTCCCTTTCACTTGCAGTTTTGAAACGCCTATTTTCTTTGTCTAAAAGCGAGCACAAGAAAATGAGTTTAAGAAGAATATTTCTAATTAGATATCATTATAATTTCCAAGACTCTTAATTAGTTTCGTTTTCTACGTTTTGGATCTTTTAATTTTTAACTCATGCTTCACTGCAGGCACTTAATTACTATACAAAGAGAGTTATTCGCACGTGTAGAGACTTAAAGAAATTTCATTTAGTCTTATTATTAGCGAAAGAAAATTTAAATTGAAAACTATCTGTCCTCTCAATGAAGTAATAAGTTTGGTCATTTTTTTTATCTGATTAATAAAAAATGTTTCTGTTAGGGAATGGTGGCGGTTAAAATTTATTTTTCTTTACCTTTCATCTTAGAGATACGAAATTTTGTACATATATACATTTGACCATAAATATATAGAATACCTTAAAAGAAATTTCCAATCTCCTTACAATTTTAAGATTTTTAAAAAAAAATGGAAATTCATAAGCAAAATTTAAAAATGTCCCTTGATACTTAATTTTTGCGATATTTTCTCGATTTTTCATTTTAATCACTTTAAACTGTATAACAAACAAATTTGGGCATCAATTATTTAATCCCTTGAATAGTTAGTTTTTGAGAGATTTTTTTTTTCTGAATTCCATCCCGATTTTCATAAAAATTTTGCCTTTTAATAAATTATAAATCCAATTTAACAACTTAATGAAGTCGAATTGTAAAATGCATGCCCGGTTTTTTTGTAAACAGTATCAGAATTCTTCCTTATCAATTTCGTGAATTTCTAACAAAAATTAAGTAGCATGGAGCATTTAAAATATCTAAAAACTTTGAAAAATCTGTTTTGATAAAAAACAGATTTAAAGTTTATTACTACATTCTTTTTAAATTACTTACTAGATGCTTCATAAATGATTTTTTACTTGAAAAAAAACTATTTTGGTACTATTTATCTACAGAAATATATATATATTTTTACAATAACACAATCAATATTACAATGACAGCATTTGCTCAAATAAAGGTCCACCGTCCCCTTAAATGGAATCACATTGAATTGGAGAAAGTAAAATTATTATATTAGATTAATGTAAGTAAAATAGAACGCCATGCATCAGATATGAAATGAAGTTTTGATTTTTGCATATGTTTGCATTAAATCTAATTAATTACCTCTAATGTGTACATTGAACCAAAAACTATAGAAACCTTATCATCTGTATCGGATAATTCGTCATGTATGATAAATACATATATGTAGTTACAGATTTTTGCTATAAATATTTATCCATGTATGATGTCGTGAAGAAGTGAAAAAAATATATATTTTTTATGAGTGGACATGTGTGGTCTTTTCCAGGAGAGCTTTCGGCAAGGATCGGAAATTCGATTTTACTCTAATCGGGACGCATATTACCATTCCTTACATGAATTCATGCCATTACATCGTTTGACGGCTGCTGATTGGTCAATTGACTTTGCATCGGTAATTGCCATAATATTTGATCCTAAGCGCATTTTAAATGAGATAAATGCTAAAATACATGTCTTAGTTGCTTTCGTTTCGATAATTGCATAATATTTGATCCTAAGAGTATTTTAAATGAGATAAAATCTATTTCTTAGTTGCTTTCATTTTTATATATTTTTTTACGCGGTATTTTACAAGGAACGGGAATTTTTTAAGTGGCGCCACCTATTAATGTAAAAGTAATTTAAATTGACAAACTAATTGTAAAAGAAATTTTCGCCATAAATGCCTTCATATTTCTTTTTTGTGCATGAAAAATTTTAAGAAATTACCAATTGCCGTAGTAATTTCACTGTAAAATTTTAGGAGTAGAATAAAATAGAGTAAATATTACTCAAAATTGAATTTTTTCTTAAATTTAAATGTTGCAAATTATATGCAACATTATATTAAGATGCAAATTATATATTTTTTGCTGTTTTGCACACTTTAGTTTTTTAACCTTACTCTTAAAAAATAAAAATTATAAATACTCTTTTAAAAATTACCAAAAATAGACTGAAAATAAGGTGACATTATTGTACAAATGCATAAATTTTATGATGCACAAAAATGTAATTTTGAACGTTACTGCGTACTACGATACTACATATTATTTGAAATAGATTCTATTTCGTTCAAAAATAGTGATGGAGGTTTTGATTCTTGAAAAACAGACATGCTTTCATAAGAATCAGCGCACCAAATACACAAATACCGATGTAAACTCATTTACCAATCAGCAGCCGCCAAACGACGTAATGGCGTGAATTCATGTAAGGAATGGTAATATGCAATCGGAACCCCATGGCAATCGGACAGCGGAGCATCGTTTAGTTTTCAGGTTCCCAATTAGGGAAGTATTATTGATGACCCCTTCGATTGTTCGGAACATGCTGTCCAGCTGAGAGAATGGAAACGGCTCCCCTCCGGCTGTCTAGAGGGGTGCACCTAAAGCACTGGCGTGGGAACGGCGGATGCGGAAGTTGAGATTGTAAAAGAATCATCAAGAATGTTCGAGAGGTTTCTGGAAAGGAAGAAAGGTAATAAAAAGGGTGGATTCTCGGAGGAGAGAGGAGACCTTAGCCGACTGCCGAACGTGATGCTGCTCTTTTGGGGCAGAGACCTGTGACGTATACATACTTTGGCTTTTGCTAGCCACTACATCATGATGAGATGTAACTATGTGATTTGTACATATATTTAATATAAGCAGGAGGTCTAAATAAAGACTTGTGTATATATTTTAAAATAAATCTCTGTCTTCGTGGTTAAGTATGAATGTCTCATCTGAAATTTTGGCTTGTTGTCGGCCACGCTATGACACATATAACCAGGTTTCAAGCGTAACCACGAAGCAAGTATTATACCAACTATACTGAATATATACTGAACTAAACTGAATCTATATAGAAACCTTATCATCTGTATCGGCTAATTCGTCATGTATGATAAATACATATATGTAATTACAAATGTTTGCTATAAATATTTTCCATGTAACCAGGTTTCAAGCTTAACAACGAAACAATTATCATACCAACTATACTGAATATATACTGAACTATACTGAACCTATGTAGAAACCTTATCATCTGTATCGGCTAATTCGTCATGTATGATAAATACATATATGTAGTTACAAATTTTTGCTATAAATATTTATCCATGTAACCAGGTTTTAAGCTTAACCACGAAGCAAGTATTATACCAACTGTACTGAATATATACTTAACTATACTGAATCTATATAGAAACCTTATCATCTGTATCGACTAATTCGTCATGTATGATAAATACATGTATGTAATTACAGATTTTTGTGATATATATTTATCAATGTAACCAGGTTTAAAGCTTAGCTACGAGGCAAGTATTATACCAACTATACTGCACCTTCGATGCAATGGGATGAACTGTCAGCTTTAGATTTCTATGCCCTATGTTTCTGTAACATTACAGAGATTAGAGGTTTAGAGGAATTCGTACTCGAGAAATGTAATCAATAAGAACAGAGCTAGTAAAAAATCTCTTAGTTCGTTGAAAATAATAAACATGTACAGTTGATAAAAGCTACATGAAATTTCAATGCCCTGATGTCTTAACTCGCCTTTGTCTGATATACTATATCCGGGGTTTTCAATAATGGCCACTCGTGCTGAAAATCTCATAGCAACAAGTCCCTGGAAATCCCCTTCACCGTCTGTATGAAATGGGCTAGCATTTTGAACTGGAAGGGTGACATTTTTATCTCCTTGTCGAAAATTTCATAAGTTTTTCTTTCTCATTTATAAATACTGTTTCCAGTGAAAGGAATTACACTGAATTGTAGGAAGTAAAATTCAAAAAACGTATCAATACCGTAGGCTACTGAAATGCAACTTTTGAATTGCGTTTTATCTAAAAAACTGTATCTCAGTAACAACATAATTTATACCTTTTTATTTAAGGAAATATATGATTAATGCATTTCCCTAATTTCCCTTGTTTAAAATGTTTCGACAGTCAGTATATATCAAATAAGATAAAAAAAATTAAAAGGAAAATTTACCTTTGAAATATTATCTTAAATTGTTATACGGACTACTAGGTGTTATTTTTTTTATTTAAATGCATGCTTCATGTGTTTAAATTTTAGAAAATCTCATTATTTATACTGAAAAAAACGATTCCTACTCGGAAATTAGTCATTATAGTTATTAATCTACTATCGAAATAGTACAGCTTTCATATGTTGTAATTTTGGATGCATTTTCACCCTAAGTAAATTTGTCTCTTATAATGGATTGATTGGGGGGAGAGAAAGGAGAAGTAACTGGTCATGAGACCAAAATAGCATAGGATTTGGGGTTATTAATTATGATACTCGATGATATGATTAACATATGTAGAATTAAGTACTGCGTTGTGTTTTTTTTTACAAATTATTACAGACCATCTGATTGATATAATAATGGATACATTTATTAATTGGAATCATGTAAAGCATATTTATACATTATGTTATTACAAATAATCACTTCATTAACAGTTTCATTCAATATCATTATAATCCTTTTCATTTTCTTACTTCCTACATACAATTATCACTCTAGTAATTTCTCATCAATTATTAAACCTTTACTACAATATTTTTCTCATTTAATGGATTTTATAACCCGTTCATCAACTCACAATAAATCATATATTAGCACTTATTCGTTTAAATACCATTGACCTTCATTAATCAATTTAAATCATAATTCAACGTTATATCAATTTCTAACAAAAAGATCTATCGTATATACATTCGGAATATATGGTGTATGAATGAGAAATCGCGATGGCACACGTTTGAAACAAGTGATCAATACGGAGCACAAATGAAACATACCTCCATTGACGAACTCTCATGAAGTCAATTTAATGCGCTGGTACTGTCTGGGAATTAGTCTTTCAACCCACGCTCCTTTGATGAACTCGTTCTGAAGTACATCAAATGCGCTCGCGTCGTCTTGGAATCCTCCTTTCAAACGCGTTCTATTGTTGAGGCACGCTTCCAGGGTCCGTAAATTCACTTTGTAGCATACGGTAGGTCATACTGCTCAGGCGATTCGATTCTTGGGATGGGGCACTCTGCTTCCACGTTGTCGGCCGGCTATATTCTTTCACGGAATCAACTAATCTCGATGTTAGTCACTGCCTAGTATTTACGCTTTGGGGACATCGGTGCAAAAAAAAACGTCAAGCTATATTCATTTATAATACGCTGGCTCTGAGTTTCATCTCGAGCTTTCTAGTTCTAAGTTAACTCGTCGGCCCATGCCTTTAACTACGGGCTAGGTGTTCGTCCTTGATGCTCCTTGGTCGTAATAACTTTTTAGGATCCCCGCATCATCTGATCTGCTCTCTTTTTTCTATTTCCTTCATTAATATCTCTTACTTCCTCTCGTTATTCCTCCTTCGCTGCTCTCAAAATCCTTTTCCTTCTTTCATTGGTTTAATTATGTTTTTGGGGGATCTTTCTTTCTCCGCCCATCCGTACATCTTCCTCCGTTCCCACGGCTCTTTCCCCGTGTTCCAGGAACTACATCTGTTTTCGTTCACCTTGTTTTTTGGCTAAGTCATATATTCTCCCCATCTGCAATCTCTTTTTTGTGCTGTACCTTTTCTACCATTAATTGCTTCTCCACCTAGACTTCACCTTTGCGACGTCTCTTTTCATCCCATAATTGTCTTTTCACGTCTTACTTCTTTAGAATCTAGCTAAGTCCATCGCTTATTCATCTCCTGTGTTCATCAATCCTCATTGCAGTCTTCCCCGTATATTTATCCACTTAAACTTCGTTTGTTCACGCTTGCCTCTTTATATTTCATTATTTTCCTTCTCTAATTTATTTCAAATGTTACGCTTACTTCCCCGTACCATCTCTATTCTTATTAATGGCTAAGTTTTTATAGTTAGCAAATTCAACTTCGGTAAAGTAGCGTACTGAAACTTTGAAAAAATATTCCTTAGATTTAAAAATATTATCGCAAGTAAACCAGTTTTTTAAATTAAGTTTGTATTATACTAAAATTTAATTCTTTATAGTCAGTCAATAATTTTTTAACTAAATACAGATGAGGACAGTAGGCAAGTTAATTTATTTTACTCATTCAGAAAAAAATGACTTAAGCTCGTCTTAAGTCATCATTTTGCTGAACAAAACAAGCAGTTTGTATAATTGAAGTGAAATATTAACTTTTATATGGTTTAAAAGGCAAAATTACATCTTAACCGAATATGCTTCCTTCTTACGTATATGCTTTATGAATAGTATATGAAAGTAAAAATATATGTCGTCATGCAATAACATGACATTTTCACATATATACTCTATTTAATTTCTATATATAATGAATTCTTATAAAAGAAGTCAAGCACCACACGAAATACTAAAGGTTAGAAAAAAAATTATGTCACCGCATATACTTCCTAGACGTAATTCGTGAATTATTCACAATATAATGAAAATCAAATGAATTCTGAGGAGGAGATTAAATTGCTAATTTTACCCTCTGCAAGATAAGAAAGCATTCATGATGAATTCTTTAAAAGAGTACCATTAAGCATTCAGATAACAGAGGGCGTTGTCTGACAGTCCTAACCTGTTTTTAGTCAAATTATTTTACACGAGATTTTATGTTTTCAGAGCATTGACACGTGAGGAGTCAAAGAGTTTTAAAAGTAAGATCTGCTGTGGAAATATTGTTTCTTGTTCCATAGCATTTTATTATTATACTGCCTGAATACCCGTACTTCGCTACGGAGTACATTCAAATTAAATACAACTGTCAATGTATGCAATTAATGTAAATATATATATATATATATATATATATTTAAAAAAATCATAACGGATATATTTATAGACAAAACAATGTGGAAGAAAATATTCAATTTAAATACAACTGTCGATGTATGCAATTAGTTTTTATGTTTAGTATCCATAAAACATACTAATTTGAATTAAATTCTTTAAAAACTTCCAAACTGTTGTAACACTAAAAGGGAGATTGAATGAGAAGGACTATGTCGAAATTTTAGCTCTCTAGTCAATGCTATGCTACAAACATAAATTCTTGCAGGAGATGGCGCTCTCCGGTAAGATAAACCCCCTATACGTACAGCTAAATCTACCAAGTATTGGTTTGAAGAGCATAAAACAGAAGGCAAATATCTTATCTTTCCCTGTAAAATCCCCCAGACTATAAATCCCCCAACCACTGTGATCTGTATAAGCGGATAAATCATGGTATCGATATCCACCACAGCATCTCTACAGGAACTTTCATGATTTTTCCCTGAACAATGGTATAATATATTCTTAACCACGATTTAGGACTCCTATAATCCAATTCCAAGGGAAATTATGTGGTATTACATGACAAAAGGTGCTCCTGCACCGTATTAATAAAGGTTTTCATGATGTTTCTTATGTTTATGTTTATATATATATACAGTAGCCACCGCTTATAGTGATCAGTAATTATAAGAATCAATATCGCAAAAACGAAAAAAAATGTATTATTTCCATATTAAAATTTTCGTTTTAAAGAATCAATCCACCGGTATTAAGAATCAGTTTACACTCTTCGCTTTACTTTCATTTTTCCAAAAAAGCCACTTAAACCTTCAAAAGGTACGAAGTTCTTTCTTTATTCTTTTTAAAAGAAAGAGTGATAAGATGGGATGGAATACAATCGAAAATACATCCCTTTCTTTGTTAGACATAACGTAATAGTTTCCCCTTAAACGCTTTAGCTAACACTGTCCTATTAGCTTGACCCAGGGTCATCCTATCCGTGCGGATCCGATTTCACTTTCTCCACTGACAAACAAAGACAGGGACTCTTTTTTCTCACCTCCCACATCCTTGTTGCCGCTTCCTGAACCCTGAAACACATAAATCTTCGGGGAAGTGTCCACTGTCACTTAGGAAAACGTGACATTATTAGATTCAGCATGTTATCAAACCGTGAAACGTAAGCTAGAAGGGGAATCTTGGTCTGAGACTATTGGTATTGAAAGAGGTATAAACAGCCTCCTGAAAACTTCATTACGTCAAACTACCATAGAAAACTTTTCCTTGCATCCTTTCTTTGAAATGTTAAACTGTTAAGCAGGTATGTTGTAACAAATATTGGATTTTTTTTCTTCTCTCACTATAGTCATGTGTTTCTACATATAGGTCTAGAAATAAGTTTGAATGTTTAGAATTATAAAAATAATTTTAATAAAAGATATTTAACGTAAATTATAACGTAAATTAAAGACATTATTTTATATATGTATACTGTATATAGGTGTGTGTGTTCCTGTCCAAAAACCTAAATTTCGGCTATAAGAATCAAAAATAGTAATAACAAACGTGATTCTTATAAGCGGAAATCACTGTATATATATATATATATATATTACTATTACAAAATTGAAATTTTTAAACTTTATAACAGATTATAGAAAAAATATTTTTTGGTTATTTTTATTCATTATTTTAGATTACTGATAACTAACCCAAGCTACGAAATGATAAAAAGGCGACCACTGTCATTCAAAATCTCGAAACTGCTGAGCTTATAACGTCCGCAATTTATTGTTATAATTTATTTTCTGCTTCAAATATTTCTGGGTGAGTAGTTTTATGTCAATCTTGGATAGAATTTCTATTTCCTCTGACTTATGAGCACGTTACCTTACGTGCTTCCAGTTTACAAATTCTTGTGCTTCGAGTAAATGGGATTGCGATTTTTTTTTATTATTTAATCCGACAGGTGTCTTGGCTCTGGAACTCACATACTGTACAAAAATCTGCATTAATGTGACAAATATTTCGTAGTGTGATGTTGCAAGGCAAACTAGTAAAGCCGCCATTGATTTTGAAACGTCTTGTTTCAGTCCATCCGCGTAAATCAAATTACGGTATAATCGAACCTTTTTGTGACCTCTGTAAATATTTATGTGTGTGTGTAGGTGACTGAATTTCATTATTTATTTTTTATTATGGATATAAAAATAGACTTCGTTGAGAAGCGGACTTATATATGGATGTTATAATTATAAATTTTTGATCTCTCTATCAATATAAATCATCTCATTATAAATCATCTTATCAATATAAATCATCTCTATATAAATCATCTATATTGGAGGAATGATGGTTAGATAGAATCATCATTAATTAATCGTCTTCTTGTTCACTTTTAGTTTACAATTTTTTGGTTTGATAAAAAAAAAAACAAGTTAAAGGTCTTACATATCTAACTTTGTTAAATCCAGGTATATACAGGTATTTTAAAGTTCTAATTAACTATGCCTATTTCAATCTTGTAAGCATTTATAAAGAAGTTACACAGAAATTACTTCTATAAACAATACTGAAAATGAACTCACTCTTACGTTCATATTTTATTAATAGAAGTCTAAATCATATTTCGAATAAACAAGCTATCATTTCTGAAAATTCGACGATAAACAAGCATTACAATATTGTATCCATTCATAAAAGTAAATCAAATAGAAGCACTAAAATTTAAGAATAGGAAACAAATAGAAAATATACAAAGAAAAATTGAAATAAAACGTAGAATATTAATTATATATATATATATATATATATATATATATATATATATATATATATATATATATATATATATATATATACCGGGTGATCCAAAAGTCAGGACGAACTTTAAAAATGAATAATTCGAAAACGAATAAAGAAAAAAAGATGCGGTTTGCACCAAACGGATGGAAAAGAAGCCGGGTTTTGTGTGGCAACGAAAAAAAAATAGTTCTGTTGGCGACCAACAGATGGCGCTATCGTATTTCTGATATAGGATTATGCAAAGCAACAAACAATATAAAAAGGAGCAACTGCAGCAGGTAATGGTAGTCGAAGCTTATATGCATCGAAATGCTGTACATAGTTGAGAAAGCCCTCTTAGTTAAACTGTATTATAAGAATTCGGAAAGTGCCATTGCGATATTGCGAGCATATCGCTACATGAAGGGTATGCGAGATAGCAAAGGACCAATAAAGTCTTCTGCATTGAACAAAATGATGAAGAAATTTGAAGCTACAGGTTCTTTGGCGTCACGTCCAAGAAGTGGACGCCCCTCATGACAGTTTAGCAGACGGTGCAATCCATGTCGGCAGTTTCTGCACATGGGGAGTGCAGTGCTCGAGAAGTTTCGAGACAGACAGGAGTGTCGTACGTAAGTGTCTGGAGAGCACTGCGAATAACCCTGAAACGGTATCCCTACAAGTTGCAACATAACCAAGAACTGAAACCTCTTGACTTCGACTCTCGCCAAGATTTTGCGAATTTGGTATTCAATAAGATAGAAGAGCAGCACGACTGGCTTCACACTGTGTTTTGGACAGATGAAGCGCATTTCACACTCTCTGGCGCTGTTAACACCCACAATTGTCGAGTGTGGACCACAGAAAATCCACATGCATTTGTTGAGGTACCCTTGCCACAGCCTAAAGTGACAGTCTGGTGTGGCTTCACTGATTATTTCATAATCAGTGTGGTCCATTTTTCACAAAGTCACAAAGACGGGTTTTAAATCAGTTTCTGTCACTGGTCAGCGATATGCAGCACTGTTACAGAACAACATTAATCCTGAACTGCAAGCGCGACAGGCACTCCAAACAGTCCCCTTTATGCAAGATGGAGCACCACCTCATATTGCTCTGCCTGTGCAACGCCTGCTACGCTCAACATTTGGAGAGGATCGCATTATCAGTCAATGCTTTAATCACGCATGGCTTGCAAGATCTCCCAATCTGACACCCTGTTACTTTTGGCTGTGGGGGTTCTTGAAGTCAAAAGTGTACCGCGACCAACCGACATCACTAGCCGCACTGAAAGATGCCATCCGCCAAAATGTGTTTGCCACAACGCAAGAAATGCTACTCAATGCTGTGAACGGTGTGGTCACTCGTCTCCCAGCGGTACTTCTGAATGATGGACAACACATTGAACATTTACTGTAATTAACTGTAATTAAGCTGACTTGTAACTTGTAAACATTTTTTCATTTGTAAATCATCTTTTGGTGAAATAAAAAACTATAGCGCCATCTGTTGGTCGCCAACAGAACTATTTTTTTTTGTTGCCACACAAAACCCGGCTTCTTTTCCATCTGTTTGGTGCAAACCGCATCTTTTTATCTTTATTCGTTTTCGAATTATTCATTTTTAAAGTTCGTCCTGACTTTTGGATCACCCGGTATATATATATATATATATATTGACTAGCTTATATTATTAAATTAGCTTGTCAAAATATTTATTAAATTAGCTTGGATTTTGACTAGCTTAGAGCGAGACCTCTGTTGAATCATACAAGTGTATTTGTATCAAGATATATCATGTCAGGCAAGCGTGAACGATGCTAATGTTAGAACCAGTGTATAATAATTTGACTTCGTCATACTCCTTTCGAAGTTCTAAGGACATGATATGAAGTTAACATACAGGAGTGTTCACACTTCGCGAAAGTTAACCACGAAATACAATGTAAATCACGTGCTACAGTTAGGGGGAGGGGGAATTAGAATTACTTTGTGAGAAAATGATGTAGACAAGTTAAGCAGCAAACACTATGACAAGTTTTCCCGAGAGAACTTAATCAATCTGAGCAGCAGTAGATGCGATTGCCTCTAGGAATAGTTAAGAAAGAGTGTATCATCTAATTCTTCGATTTAAATCGAGGAGACAACATGAAATTCCAAATGGAAGTCGTGAGAGGTGGCTGTCGAATAGGCTACAAGAAAGTGGAAACGCTTGGAGAAGAAAAACGTTCACACAAGGAACACATTCGTTAACGAAAAAAACCCAAATAAAGTTCAGATTTCTCAGAAAGGTGAGAGAATAGAGCAAAGAGACGGAATTATGAAATGAAAGTAAGAAATAATGTAAAAGTAAGAAATTATTGGGAAAAACAGAAGTGTACAGGTAAAAGGTGTTGTTTATTATACCGGAAGTGTAATTTTTAACCGATGCTTCGCCGCCTTGGGACTGAGCCCAAAATCCCCCTCACCCCCACTCTTTTGTACGAGCATAGGCAGCGTGTTGTGAACACGTAAATTTGTAACTCTCCTTAACTAATCTATACTTATATATAAAGAGAGAGCGATTTTGTACGTGGATGGTAATCTCCAGAACCACTGCACCTATTTGAAAAATTCTTTCACTGTTTGAAAGGTACATTATTCCAGATGGACATAGGCTATATATTATGTATATCTGATCAGTAGATATAAAGTTAGGGGCTTAATCCTAACAATCTCCATTGTTACCGCTACTGTCCTCTACCGCTTTTTGTGCCGAAGTCTTCAACGATCCTTAGCGTGGTGCTGTCGCGGTGGGCTTCTGTTCTGACGTTAGCGGTTCGAACCTAGCCGTTCTCCGGCACGCCTTTTTCTTTTAAAAAATTAACTTTAATTATTAACTAAAGTAATATTAATTTGATTATTATTTTTAAAAAAAATGAATATTATTTTTAAAAAAACATTCTTTACTTAAAATCCTTTTTTATTTTTTTATTTTTATTTCTTCTTTTAACCTCTTTTTTTTTAAATTAACTTTAATTAATAACTAACGTAATATTAATTTGAATACTATTTTAGGTGCTTAAAATAATTTTAAAAAACATTCTTTACTTAAAATCCTTTTTTTATTTTTGTATTTTTATTTCATCCTTTTTTCTAATTTTGGGATACCAATGTGTATCTATACTTCTATAATTTATACTAATATATAAAGAGAGAGAGCGGATTTTGTATGTGGAGGGTAATCTCCGGAACCACTGCACCTATTTGAAAAATTCTTTCACTATTTGAAAGGTACATTATTCCAGATGGACATAGGCTATATATTATGTATATCTGATCAGTAGAAAGATAGTTAGGGGCCTAAATGTTATCACCTTTACAACTTTTCCTTTGTCAACCATAGTCAAGTAACAATAGCAACACATCAAACTACATATACATTTATTAACGGTAAAACATTTAATATTTTAAAGATTCAAGTGGAGGAGGTATTGATAAATACAAAAAGGATTACTGGCAACGTTTAAGGGTTTATTGAAGAAAACTACATTTGGAACTACGCTTTCTATTGGATATTTAAGGTAAAAAAAGATTTACAATATTTTAGCTATGAACTGGAAATTTATTGGTATAATACTATTACAGACCTTTATTTAACTTATAAACTTTATGTTCTTGAATTTATGTACAATTTTATGCATAATTTGTGTAAACCGTACTTGAATTATTGATCTTTATTGAAAAATCAGTGTGTTTCGTTGAAACTGTGAAATTTATTGATTATTTCGAATAGGCCTATGTTTGTTCCTTTATAAGTGAAAAAGTGTTCCTTTAATTGAGCTGAAATTTTGTATAGATATAGTTGATAGTTCAGATTAAAACATAGGCATATTATTGTTTGAAAATAAGGCCCCGGAGTATTTTAATTAATGTTTTAATGATTTTGCCCCTAAAAGTTGCTTATTTCGACAGCTTCCGAGGCTATACTCGCTGACAGCGAGACTATGGGGCCGAATCGTACCAAAATCGGTGCGCGGGTGGCCCCGGACACGGTTCAGTGCCTGACGTAGCCGAATTGTTTAATTTTTAATTTTAAAAAGTTATTAAAGTTTTTGTGCTATTTTGAGGGCTTTTTCCGTTTTTTTTTTGTGTGGACTCTGTAGCGGATAGCCCATGGGGCCGAATCATACCAAAATCGGCACACGGGTGGCCTCGGACACGGTTCAGCGCCTGACGTAGCCGAATTGTTTAATTTTTAACTTTAAAAAAGTTATTAAATTTTTTGTGCCATTTTTGGGGCTTTTTTGTGTTTTTTTTTGTGTTTGGACTCTGTAGCGGATAGGCTATGGGGCCGAATCATACCAAAATCGGCACGCGGGTGGCCCCAGACACGGTACAGTTCCTGACGTAGCCGAATTGTTTAATATTTAATTTTAAAAAAGTTATTAAATTTTTTGTGCTATTTTTGGGGCTTTTTTTTTTTTTTTTTTTTTTTTTTTTTTTTTTTGTGGACTGTGTAGCGGATAGGTTATGGGGCCGAATCGTACCAAAATCGGCACGCGGGTGGCCCCGGACACAATTCAGTGCTTGACGTTACAGTTTCCATTAAAAATTTCTTTTGCGATCACCAACAACAAATCCCAAGGTCAAACATACAAATATATTGGATTTGACTTACGGAAAGATTGCTTTACTCATGTACAATTATATGTTGAACTCTCTAGGTCAAGAAATACGGAGAATCTATTTATTTTAAAACCTCAGAAAAACGAAAATAGTGGTACACCATGAAGTTTTAAAATAAATTATGCGTACCTAATATCTACTTAAGATAGATAATTGTTCAACCCGGACAAAGTCGGGACGGGCCGCTAGTATATAAATAAAGATGTTCCTTTTCTAATAAGATTTAATAATGTACGAATTTATAGCGCACTTCAACAAAAGTTTTGTTTTTTTTACTGTAAGCATAAGAATTTTTTTTTTTTACATAAACATTAAGAATTTGGGTGTTACTGTTCCTTATAATCACTTTCATATATTTAAATTTGTTAAAAATTTGAACTTATAAGCAATCATTAAGAGACATTTAACTCTCCGCTTTACTTATATAACCCTAAGCATTATTACCTAAAGATATTTAATAACGATATATTTGTAGAAAAATCACCACTATTTTCTAGAATAAATGCAGTATATTTATATATTGCCACGTGAGTAATTTATTTGAGGTTAAGTAGAGTATTTCCTGGGGTAAATAACCTGTAATACATCAAACCCCTTTCTAACATTTATATAAAAACCATAATCCGAAATCTATATTAAGGAGGAATTCTATATATAAGTAAAAAAACAAAATAAATGGACCGCTGTCCTAGAAAAAGCAATGACTTATAAATGTATCGTGTCAGAAATTCGATATGAATCGATTGCCAACAGAGGAAAGAAAGCGAATCGCATAAAGAATTAGGATATTGGTGCTTACTAAAACTATCCTGTGTAGGTATGAATGATGTCCCGTTTTAGATTATACTAGAAGCTAGAACAATATTTAATTTCAGGGACTAGGTTCATGAGAAAGGCAGCGATGATGTGCACAAATGAAACAGATAATAAACAATCGAAATAAAAATCAGTTTTCAAATAAATTATTATTATTATTATTATTATTATTATTATTATTATTATTATTATTAGATAAAAACTAAATTCATGAGGACTGAGGCCGCCGGTGAACATCTCCGCTTTATTGACCGTGGGCCTGGGGTGCCATACAGCATATGTCTCAGTCAAGGGGTCAACCTGACGTGAAACCCCCAGAGTTTAGTTCCCAAGCATGCTTAGTCCTCATTTTATCGACCCACTCAAGGGATGAAAGGCTGAGTCGACCTTGCCCAATCGCAGGGTCGAACCCTGGACCTGTGGTGGCAGCTTGAAATTATTATTATTATTATTATTATTATTATTATTATTATTATTATTATTATTATTATTATTATTATTATTATCATTATTATCATTATTATTATTATTATTGTTATTATTATTATTATTATTATTATTATCATCATCATCATCATCATTATTATTATTAATATTATTATTGTTGTTGTTGTTGTTGCTATTGTTGTTGTTGTCATCATTATTACTATTTGGGCATAATTTATATTAATTTATTTGGGCGTATACAATATTTTATTCTTTCAGTGACGTATTTTTGTTGGTCATTTTCGTCCCATAACTATTTTGAACAAAGAGAAAAAAAAACATGCTCAACGTTAACAAATTTCTGCGCACAGAAAAAAAAAACTTTTTGGTGTAAGAAAGACAAAAATATTCCAGAACTAATTTTCCTTTCAGATTAATTATACATTATTTTTAATTTAAAAAATTTCTTAAAATATATACTTAGTTTATTCTTAATTAAACGAGAGTTGTTCTGGTTATCCGTTGTTTGTAATTTTGGTCTTTAAATAAAATACCTTCACTTAAGAATTTCTTCATTAATACATTACAAGACTAAAAGTATATAAATGAAGCTTAACAGAGCTTGAATGCATGGTTGATAAATTTTTAAAAGGGATTAATTTTCGAAATTTATCTCCTTCTTAAAAAATATCTATTAACAAAATTGGAGATGATGTTGTACAAGAGTAGATGCTTGTTACTAAAATATCTAAACACATTTTTAAAAATGTAAACCCCTTTTTTAAAAAATTCATTGAGTGCAACCTTTCACAGCCACTTTAGCATCAATACTTCTGGGGAAAAAATTTTCTTTTCGTTAGACTATGCATTCATTTTTCACCAGTGAAAATTTTTAGAGCATTTGTTAAGGCTATTTAAAAATCCTTATTTATTTATTCATTTATTTTTTGTTTCAAATTACACAGTAAAATTTTCTTGAATTTAGGTATCTCATGAATTTAGGTAGAAAATTTTATTGAATTAATAAAGAAAAGTATTTTTCACCAACGAGATGCCTTATACTTTATTCACGAATTAAGTATTAATTAGTTTTCCAAATAAAATTTGCATTATTTTCGAAAATATATAAAATTTCTTCATTATGCAATTCGCGAAGAAGGATTTTGATATTTTCTATGTGTACTCTAAGTCACTATGGTATAAATGTTGAAAGGTTTTGGTATAATAACTTTACGAAATAAAAAATAAATATTATTAAGAAAAATAATTAATCTCCGTAAAACAGAATGGCTTGATCGTGTAAAATTATGTAATATCTTTGTTATTTATGTTATCTTTTAATTGGTTTATAAAAATTAAATATGTTTGTAGCAGCATAAAATAACAGAACATGAAAATATTTGTGATCCCATAAATAATACGTTGTTTTTTGTATCAAAATGAATGATTCAATGTTTAACATCTAATGCGTGATTTTACAATCTGTATGATTTATTAGATTTATTTTGCTGATAATTGATTCACATTTATTATTGGTACCAATAAAAATTGGTACCAATAATAAATGTGATATGGCTTGTATTGGTACTAATGTTACCAATACAAGCAATGTTTACCAATTTAATAAATCACACACATTGCAAGATCATAATCTGTAGATCACAGTATGATGTAATGTAAAACATTGATTACTTTAGACCAATGAGAAATAATAACCCGCATTACTAAAGGGATTACCCAATAGAACTTGAACGGATTTTAGTCTTCTGCAGAGACGAATGTAGTGACAAATGTAGTGTTTAAATATGTGTGGTTTAAAGGCACCACAATTTCTCCACTATCATTAATATACACAGTTTAATATTTTATGACTCATAAATTTATCCCCTTCACAGAAGCTTGTTCATCTAGTAATATTGACTGTAACGCTATAGACATTAAATAATATTTATTGACAGGATGATTTAAACTGAAATGTGCTAGCATTATAAAGTATCATCTCTGAAGATGAAGAAAAATACAGGCATTTGAGATATAGCCTTGAATTTATGTTTTCAACAATTTTTGTTTTTTGCCTTGTTACAAATCTTGCAAACTTTTCTAAAATCCTCATACCACAAAGTAATATTACTAGAAACTGTCAGTGTGAAAAGCGAACATGTCTTTTGGGAGTTACGGTTATGCTTAATAGAGCTCAAACATAAGTAGTGAATAATCAACAGCTTATATTCCTACTCAAAGTTAATGAAAAGAGGCAGCTTCAAAATATTAAAGATATTTCTAGTGAATTACCGAATAATAAATTAGTTGTCATTGTCACTAATATGATTGACGTATTTACATCATCATTTTTTTGTGTTATTTAATTTAAAATTATAGAAATGTATATATCGGTATTATGAAACCAAGACATAATAACTTACACATTCCTTGTAATAGTTAACAAAAATTTCTTTCCAATTTAATATGTAATAATTTAATCAATCTCTCTCTCTCTCTCTCTCTCTCTATCTATCTATCTATCTATCTATATATATATATATATATATATATATATATATATAGTCGATTCCGGTTAATCGGACCAGCCACTTATTCGGACCAAAATGATCGCGTCCCGATGTGGTCCAATAAACCGGAATCGACTGCCTGTATATATATACATATATATATATATATATATATATATATATATATATATATATATATATATATATATATATATATGTATATATATATATATATATATATATATATATATATATATATATATATATATATATATATATATATATATATATATATATATATATATATAAATTTGCATATATATACAGGGTGTCCATAATTAAAGTCCCACTTTCGAAAGGCTGCAAAAAAAGAACCACTGGTCAGAATGACTTCAAATTTGAACTGAATATACTGGAAGAAGAGGGAAACGATTTGGCATAATAAACAAAAAAGATCCAAAATGTATCAATAGCGCTGTAACATTTTGGAACTTTTTTTATTATGCCAAATCCTTTCCTCCTTCATCCAGTATATTCAGTTCAAATTTGAAGTCATTCTGACCAGTGGTTCTTTTTTTGCAGCCTTTTGAAAGTGGGACTTTAATTATGGAAAACCCAGGGTGTCCATACTTCCTACACGTCGTAACACGTCGTGCATGATTTGAAGGACGTGATCCATGAGGTTTTGAGGCACCTTCTCCCACTCCTCTTTAGCTGCACGAATGGGGGACGGATTGTGTGTCGAAGGATATGGGCAAGCAGCAAGACGTCGCCCCAAGGTATCCCATACAATTTCTATTGGATTAAGATCAAGTGAACATGCTGGCCACATAAAATGATGAATATCCTCGCTCTCCAGGCAGTCTTGAACAGCGTTGGCGCGGTGACAGGTGCGTTATCATCCATGAACAGAAAGTTATCGCCGACAGCAGCACGGAAAAGGCCAACATAGCGAAGCACAACGTCAGCAATGTACCGTTCAGCGGTGATGGTCCCTGTTTCAAGCACATGTAGGGGTGTGCGGTCTTTGACCATAATGCCTGCCCATACCATGATGCTACAAGTACTATATCGGTATCTTTTCTGGATATTTTCTGGATGATAAGCACTACCAACTTCAAGCTATGTCAGTTGCCGTCTACTGTCAGAAGAAAGACTGAACCGGCTCTCATCTGTGAAGAGGAAATTGCTCAGTCATCCTCGGTTCAGTGGAGATTGTCAGTGGCAGCATTGCAAACGGACGCTATGGTGAACTCTCGCAAGTCTGACTCCCACCACTGGTCTTCGGACGTATAGACCTGTCTGTATCAAACAGACAGGACTTGCAAGGTGTACACAAGCAGGACATGTAGTCCTATCTGTTTACACCTTGCAAGAGTTTTCCGGGATATCTGAGTTCCTGTTGCTGTATAGAATTGATGTGCCATTTGACCAGCTGGACTGCGCGACTGCCCCGGTTCCTTTTTGCTGTTAGAACGATGCACCGATCGTCTTCAGCCATCTTATTGCGAGGACAATCTTCTAGCTTACGCATACTCTGTTGTCTACTTGTTTGACACGCTGCCCAAAGCCTGGAAACAACACTGTGGGCGATGTTGAATTCCCTACAAACATCAGTAATTTTTTTCACCCTTCCTCAAGCTTGCCAATTATCCACGTGTAAAATCGTTTAAATGATGTCTGCTAGACATGACCTCACTTTCCAAAACGCAACGTTCTTCTGAAGTGTTGAAATGGAGCGTCCAACACTCACTGGCTGCAAGCGTCGAATGCCGGCAAACAGATATATATATATATATATATATATATATATATATATATATATATATATATATATATATATATATATATATATATATATATATATATATATATATATATATATATATATATATATATATATATATATATATATATATATATATACATATACACATATACATATACATATACATATAAATATATATATTAATATATATATATATATATATATATATATATATATATATATATCAGTTTGTTACAACTTCAAATAAAGAAATTAAAAAAAGAAAGAATTTTATCTTTTAAATTCGATATCCCCATAAATAATGTTCTTAATCTATATTTTCTAGGTAATAACGGAAATAATTAAAGTAATTGACATAAACTACATTCCGAAATCAACAGAAGCAAAATTTTAAAATGTAATCCAATTCATTAAAATGTCTAATCAACAGATACTGGATCCACATGCTTTTTGAATTCCCTTTCAAACATATAATTAAAAGATTCAATTTATCAACTTTTCTTAATCCGCAATATCTGGAATGCAGACAGTTTAATTTCTCGATATGAAATAAAGTTAAGTGCTGCTGTCAACCTCTTTTGAATTCATTTAAATTATTAGTTTGCTCACTGTGAGTGATTAACAAAAGTTAAAATAAATACCAAATTTTCACAGCTAACGATTTAATTATCTTTGTCTCAACCCATGAACTATAAATAATTTAAGGATGAAAATAATTTTCTGGGCTTGCTAACAATTTATCAATTTTTTTCCTAATATTTAAGCAATTAAATTTGTCTTGAGTGAAAATGTTAGCTTAATTAAAAGGATAATTGCTGTCAAGAAGCACTTTTGCTGATTACATAATCCATGCCCTGATATCCTCATTAAAGTATTTTTAGAGGATATTACTTTTTTTTCGGTCGCTTGAGAAAGATTCTTCGGTTGTTTTAATTCCTTAAATTCGATGCTAAATATAATTTTTGCCACAGAATTATTCTTATCCACAAGCATGTGAAATGATTATATCGATTTTGTGTTCAGTTCATTAAATTTGCGACTGAAAAAAGAAATCGATAATTTAAAAAATGCACTTTTAAACATATTGGAAACTACACTTGGGAGATGAGAAATATGATTTTCTTCAGTGATTTTTAAATATTTAAATGGTGAGGAGAGAGAAATATTAACAAACATTTGGGTAATTAGGATGAATGGTTATAAATTAACCTTAAGAGCAGGAATTAATCCAATTTTTGACGGAATCGATTTCGTTTTTGGCGTCAATAAAAAATGTTTCACGTAGAGGATTACCAACACAGTATACTTATTATTTTGTAATGTTAAAATATGAAATATTTCACAATTTTTTTTGTGTCATGATGATAAATAATAAAGCAACATCATGAAATTATTTGTTTATTCAATAAATTATAGTATTTTAACTTTTATTAAGCAGTCATAATTTTTCTAATTAATAGGTTTTTTTAATCTTTAGAGATGGAATTAATCCAATCACTAATTTAATATTTTTGAGAGCTGTTTAACCTTCAATTGTAATTTCTTTAATAAAATATTCAGAACTGATTAATTGAATTATACTTCCTACCATTTTAGCATTTCAGCTTTTAAAATTGTTTTGGTACAAAGCATTGCATCTAGTATATTGCATGCAATTGTGCCCCACGTTTCATATGTTTAATTATTTGCAAATTAATCCAAATTTACTGACAAAGTAATTTTCATCCATATATCTTTAGATATTATTAAACAAAAAGCTTCAAGAGGTTAACTTGATGAAGTAATCATTTACGGGATTTTAGTCAATAAGTGCCCTTTATTTTAAATTCTATTATTTGGGTTGAAACACGAAAAAAAAATAATAAATTAGAAATATATACTTTTAATTGCAATTAGATCATTTTAGCATATGTCTAATGTTCTATTCACACTTTCCATGTCATTTTCATGCAGCAATAATATATTTACTTTCAGTTACGTGTTGTCTAATATTCTTCTTAATGTAATAATAATTCTTAATATAATAATAATATAATAATAAGTCTAACAATAATTATTTTTATTGCATTCCTATACCTAAAAAATAACGTTTTTATTGGTAGAATATTAAAATAATTCTTGCAATATTTTTCTATTGAATATGTTCGAAAAATTTTGAATTTCATTCTTAGTTTATATATCCAAAAAAAAACTTTTCTTATAAATTTTCCCTTCTGGTAAACCCGCACAATATTTTTTCCAAACATAATTTGTATGCAGCGTGACAACTGAATGAATTATTCTAAAGAATAGTTCTGAAAGTTTTGTAACAGAAAAAACAAGGAAACCACAGAATGTGAACTCAACATACAGTTGTTTCTGTAACTTGTACAGTGCTGGGAAAAAGTGAATAACACAAATGTGAAAATAAAAAAAAAAACCGAAGGGCTTCAAAACAAATTCATTTTACCATGAAGCGTCATTTCTTCCACCTCTTTGCACTTCTTGGTTAAATAAAAAGTTAGCTTGAAATTGTTCTTGAAGCTATTTTACGAGTTCCAGAAAAGAAAAAAAAAACTTCTAGAATTATAGAAAAAAGATAATCGAATAGCGAATGGTAATTTTTTTCTCCCTCGTCTGGTTCTGAAGTTGAAATCCATTTATAAAAAATAAAAATCTCTACTTTTTCCCACACAATAATTTTCTGATAGGTATTTGTTTAAAAAAATTTCTTGTCAAAACTATGTGCTCGAATTTGCATCCATTCAAAACAAGTTACACAAAAAATTTAACTTATTTCATGCGTAAATGAAGAGAAAAAGAAAACCATGTAAAATTCGACCCGAAAAGTGGAAGATATATTAAAAGAAATAAAAAACGAATTGAAAGAGAAAAACTACCAGCAATGTCTCAGTTTCGAAGATTATTTTCATAAGTTTGCATGCGTTCTTAATTTAGTAAATAATTATTTCATATTCTTTAAAGTAAACTATGTAAAATCTGATACATTTAGACACTCCATCACGGCATTAATACTAAAGAAGTGGTGATAAAATCCTTTAGTTTTGAAGTTTACTTGGTTATTATACAGGTAGCCCTCCTACAGCATGGCATCTTACAACACGGTTTCTCTCTAACACGATAAGATAAACTGTGGAAACCCTCGTATAACACTGCAACCTCTAACACGATTTTGCTCTAATACGATAAAAAAAATTGCTAAAAACTGTTTTACAACACTGTACTTCTATAGCACAAGATGACATGATTTTTTGTTTAACACATTTAAAAACTAAATAACTTTAAACTAATGACGGGAAGGAATAATGAACTGTAGTGGCTTTACAAGAAAATGTATAAAAAAAATTATAATTCATTCATTTATAACTCTATAAAATTACAAGAAGGCCTAAGCTTAGCTGAAAATCTTGAATCCTTTTTCCTGAATGCAGACCCTTCCGCTGAAAGAAGCCGAAAATTCAATTCGGAGCTGCAAAATTGTCTATCTCCATACCGTGAATCTACAATGACCTTGTAAAAACCAGCAAATAAACCAAAATTACAGATTTTTTAAAGAGGATAGAAGGTGCAAAAAATCTAAATGAAGAAGAAGGTTCTGAAAGTGAAGGTGATATCGTTGAATCGAAAAAAAATGTCTCGTTCGATTGTACTGAGCAGTGATAAGGAAGAATTTTTTAAAATTCGGGTCGCATTAAATGAAAATAGTATTTTTTTTGTTTCTTTTCGTTTTGTGTAATACATACACTTATATTTTTAATAAAAATTAAGTTACTTATATGGAATACTTAAAAAAACGTTGGTTTTTAATAAGTTTTCAGAACGTAACTACCCTTTTAAACTGGCTCTGGGTCTCATATAACACGGTTTCACACAGCACAGCATTTTCTAGGAACCTATCTACCGTGTTATAGGAGGGTTACCTGTACTTATATTTCTTCCATATTTTAAGAACTATTGTACATGAAAATATAAATCTTCAAGTGGGAACCAAGTAATCGGGTACCCGGGGAAATTATTGTCACGGAAAACCTAGTCCCAATCGTTGTGGAACTAGGTATTCTAAGGTAATAAACGTTAGGTTAAAAAACATTTTATTAGGAATAAACTGTTTTTCCATGTTTCCCAATTTATCATTATTTAGATCTTTGAAACCCTTTGTCTATGGTATTACTCTCGACACTTGCGCTTGATTTCAGATTGAAATTGCGTTGGTCCCATCTGCTAAATTCCTCTCTAAAGTGTTTTCTGGGGGGACACCACTGTTTAATTCCATTAAAATAACTTAGTGAATTTCGCCGAAAAAGTTTGTTAGTATTTATTTATTATGAAACTGTAAGGCAGTTATGTGTTTTAAAGAGAAAAGTGCCGTTCAAAGCACAAACTCAGTTCGTTGGAAATCTACAGCCTTTGCGGTTGCTCACTACGTATTCGTACACAAATTCTAATCATCACTACGTAATAAGTACACAAATTCTAATCATCACTACGTAATAAGTACACAAATTCTAATCATCAGTTTGTCTTTCGACAGAGTCTAAAGATTATCCACAGTATTAAGGCCCTTTTCAGACGAGGCACATAGTTGATCAAACTGATTTCCGGGCGGCTGTCAAGGAGTGTAGCCACCATAGCAAATGTATGGGAATCGCCGGAATCTTTTCACACGGAGTGAATTCGATGCTCAGACGGTTTTGCCATCTGGCACATGTGCCGATAGCGTCCTCATACCGATGAGTAGACTCCACACAAAAGACATTACTGATGGTACGCTCTTCACACCAGCCGCCTAGCTGCATGGGCTCAGTTCAGTATGGAAAGCGTTTCAATTGCAAGTTTGAATGTGGAACAATTAATCGAAGAAATTCGTATTAGTCCCGTGATATGGGACATGAGGTGTGATGAATATAGCGATAAAATTAAAAGGGGTGAAGCTTGGACGGAATTGGCAAGCAAATTTTATTCCGACTTCAAAAAATTTTTTTTGAATTTGTGGCTTAAAAAATAGAGCAGATTCTGCAGATTACAAATATATATAATTTATGTACTTTTTGACACTCTAACAACAATTATTAGCAACTTAAAAATGCAAACATGCATTTAAATCCCATATAATGGAAAAGTATTTTTTGCGTTTTTCTCAAAATGTGATTTTTTCATGTAATGGTACACTTTCTGCAAAATCTGTTGCAAGTACATCTCTGTAATTTTAAACGTCTATAGAATAAGTTCTCCTGTATCAATATAACCTATATTTTGATTTTTAAACCTTAAGATATTTTTGTAAATGGTGAAAATGTATGACAAAAATATGCAGATTTCTGATAAGTGAAATTTATAATTTTTTGAATTTTTTTTTAAAAGTGTAACAATGATTTAAATAGGTTAACTATATAAAATAACTGTGTTTAACTGTTCCTCCAATCACTATTTCAGAGGGGAACCCCCTTCTGCTGTAAAAAGCCATGCCATCGAATGTTATTTGCTCGAAATTTTTTATTGCATAAACATAAAAATTAAGAATAGATATAAACATAAATAATATATTGTGTTTTGTATTGTTTAAAAGTATGCTGTCTAGTCTTTGACTAAACTAATCTAGATGCAAATTGAAACAAAATGCATAAAAACCTTCACGGAGAAAAATAACGAGCTAGTATTCCGTAGTTTCAGGTTTAAAACCCAATTTGTTTAATGCAATTTAAATGAAAATAAATTAAATAGAAATGTATGTTTTACTTACGCAATAAATAAAATCCTTTACATTGTGAATAAACGGGATTTTCCCTAAAATTTGTGGCAAATGTTTTGTGGTCCATATTTTGTTCAAACTCGCGTATTTCGGGGGTACCCGGTTCTAAAGAAACACTGAGGCCCCAAACCCGGTTCTGAATTGTTTGTCTGATTCTGCAATCCTTATTCACAACGTTCTTCTGATAAATTCTGTTAACTTTTCGATTTTTATGAAAGAGTTTACTGATCTTTGCGTTTTCGAATATTCTATACGGACAGTTAGTCTCCCCCAATCACCCGACCTAAAGAAAATTTACAGTAATCAGTTCGGAAGAAATTGCCAATTTGTTATTTTATAGGGAATTTTAAAAGGTAGTATGAATTTGCTTATTTCGTGTGCTTTCGTTCACAGAAGTCAGAATCTGCTTTAACGACTATGACTAGTTAATGCCTTGTTATCTTTTTCATTCACAAACAACTTTTTGTAACATTTGTGCATTATATAGCAGTTTTTCATTTATATCAGTGCCATACTTAAGTATACTTCTCTCATTTTCACCCAGTTTGCAACTCCTGATTGGTAGAAGGTGGGATTTATCTGAGCGTCTCTCGTGGGGTTCAGCTCAGTTGCCCATATTTTAATCATCTTCTTGAATTGTACAAGAACTGTGTGTTCTCTAGATGTTGTGTGATACCAATGATATGAGTTCATAATACTAAATGTTTATCTAGTTTCAGTTTTCATCTGGATATAAGTTGAAATCAAGTAGAAGGCATCTTACGAAGGAATTAAACCATGTTGCAAAGTTTACTTCGCTGCACATGTCTCTCAACGGCTAAAATATTTTATGGAAGTACTTACAACGACTTCCTAATATCATCCTTAATTTGACCTACATGTTTGTATAAATATATATTGGTGGAAGCCGGAATTTATTTATTGGTGGAAGCTGGGATTTATCTCAGTGTCTTATACGAATGAAGTTTGTTTTCCACGTTCTCTTCGATGGCCATGTTGTACAAGACCTTTGCATACTGTAGAATTGTGTCTTAAAATATCAGTGATAAGTTTACTTCTCGCCTCCCACATGTTGTAATGTTTAGCATCGTGAGTTTCCACGCAGTGGGCTTGATATCAAATCCTGGATAAGGCTTGGTCATTACCGTGTTATATCCTCATGGGGAGCAAAGGTGACTCACCTAAATGGTGCTCCCATAATAAAAAAAGTCATCAAGGTTTCGCGGTGAATAACAAATGGCAAATGTCTGACGTCAAGTGACTTCCTCGCATTAAAGAATAAAAAATGTTTACATTACATACACATGCACACATCTTTCTCTTGTTGGAAATTTTTGTGGTTATAAGTTATAATGAATTTAAAGATGCCTTGCATATGAATGATACCTTGCATCAAAATTTAGTTTAATCGATGTGTTAATCAATGACTATATGTTTTGTTGTAGCCATTTTATCATACCAGTAGCTTGATTACGTTATTCTTATGATTTTCACCAAGTTTGTATATATGTTGTGATGGCAGTATTCTTATAAAAACAGAACACTCTAAGTATCAAAATTTTGTGGTATTCATTTGAACTATTATATGAAATTTAAATTTTGAAACATTATATATTAAATAAAAGAAAAAAGTTTACTTCACATATACTTACACACATCTTTATCTAGTTCGAAATTTTTGTGGTTATAAGTTAGAATGAATTTAAAGTTGCCTTGCATACGAATGATACATTGTATCAAAATTTCCTTTACTCGACGTGTTAATCAATCACTAAATGTTTTGTTGCAACATTTTTATGATACCAGTAGCTTGATTACGTTATTCTTATGACCTTCACCCAGTTTGTACATACGTTGTGATAGCAGTTTTCTTATGAAAACAAAAGACTCTATGTATCAAAATTTTGTGGTATTCATTTGAACTATTAAATGAAATTTAAATTTTGAAACATTATATATTAAATAAAAGCACAAAATTTAATTTCAAATATTTAAACCCACAACATGCCGTAAAAATGAGTGCAATATGGAATCTTCTTCAGTCCTATTTTCATAATTATGTTTCAAAATATAAGTGTCGAAATATATTTATGCCAAATAAAACTTCTCAAATATAAAATAAAAGTATCTTCAAAACAAAACGGTTTAAATCAATTCATTTCTTCTGTTTTAAATTCTTCACGTTTAAAAAAAACTCTAATTACTCGTCTTAAGTAACTAATAAAAATAGTGAAAACTTTTGAATACCCAAAATTTATTATCTCATAACTCTAATGCTGTCAAAACTGTTCCACGGAAGTTTGTTCCCTGGAACTAAAATTTCTAAGAAAATGTTTCTTTGCAAACTGTTACAATTTTTATTTTAGTTTTTCAGTATTTTGCGCAGTTTTCCCTGTAAAGCTAAAAATTAGATTTAAAAACTTACAGTTGCATTCTACCCTAATTAGTTTTCTACATAACTTCAGAAATATATCTCTGTAGAAATTTATTTTAGAAGGAATTGGTCCGGTG
>OU015498.1:32529443-32534443 GCA_907164885.2 Dolomedes plantarius | reverse complement strand
CACTTTTCTCCACTGACAAAGACAGGGACTCTTTTCCCCACCTCCCACATACTGGTTGTGGATTCCTGGACCCTGAAACACATAAATCTTCGGCGAAGTGTCCACTATCACTTAGGCAAACGTGACATTAGTAGATTCAGCACGTTATCAAACCGTGAAACGTAAGCTAGAAGGTGAATCTTCGTCTGAAACTATTGGCATTAAAAGAGGTATAAACAGCCTCCTGAAAACTTCATTACGTCCAACTACCACAGAAAACTTTTTCTTGCTCCCTTCCTGTAGTTTAAATGTTAAAACTGTTAAGCAGGTATGTTGTAACAAATATTGGATTTTTTTTTCTTTTTATCTTACTATAATCATGTGTATCTACTTATAGGTCTAGAAATTAAGTTGTATTTTTAAAATTATAAAAAATAATTTTAATGAAAGATAATTAACGTAAATTAAAGAGTATTTTATGGTAAATTATCTAATATATGTATATATAGGTGTGTGTGTGCCTGTCCAAAAACCTAAATTTCGGCTATAAGAATCAACCGCTTATAAGAATCAAAAACAGTGATAACAAACGTGATTCTTATAAGCGGAAATCACTGTATATACATACGTACATATATATAGATACATATATACATATACACATACAAAAGAGGTAAGCAACGATAAGTAATCCTACGTTAATAACCCGCGGTAGTTTCGTTAGAAGAGACTACCTGAAATTTATTCCATTGGTTAACATTGAGGTGAGAGAATCCAATAGGGTTCGTACACAGCAGCCTTAACCAGACGTACGCATTTACGAAAAAAAACTAATGGGAAATTAAATTACAACATGAGCGTGGTGACGTTACAATTTTATTTAATTTTCTCTTTTTTCACTCTTATTATTTCACCAATAGAATGGGAAATTGATATTTCTAGGTGTTGATCCAAGTAAAAAATGGTCACTTCCTTAAGACAGTTCCAAACTAACATATAAGTTCCATTTTTATGATCATAAATGACACAGCATTCTTTTTCTAAATTTATAAACGAGTATCACCACAGATGTTAACATTGCTAAGAAAAATGAAATGCGACAGTTTTTTCTCATGTACCCCAAATTGCTGTATGGAATGTAGATATTATTTGGATGCATATTGGCTCAAAAATGTTGCTTAAGTTGTTGTATGGTAAACAAGAACTCTCTCTCGTGTTTAAACTTTCAAAAGAACCGAGTTTCTCCTTTAGGAATATGGTCCCCAAACACAATCTCATCACAAATGAAAGTTACTGCATTCCACTGATTGTTTATTAAAAATACATAAGAATATTTTTCGCCCTTGTTTTAATCAATTTGTTTATCCTCACTTAAATTTCTGCTTATCTCTGTTATTTTATAATTTTGTGCTGCTTCTGAACGGATGTGTTTGAACAATCAGGGATGCTTTTTTCTAATTCTTTGGATGAGTTATATAAACCTAAGTTCAATTTTTATAATTATAAATTTTCAGACTTTTGTTTTGTTTACAAATCCTTAGTTACAATTACAAAGTGATATTAGTAAATTCAAATTCATGAGATATACAATGTTGTCAGAATTTGGACAGTTTGCTTTTCCATCTAAATTATTGTAAATATATACAGGGTATCAGGGCTAAAAGTATCCAAAAGTTATGGCTTATTTTTACAGATCTACCCATTAGAATTAAAAAAAACTTATTTAAATAGAAAGAACATCTCACCAAGTTTTAAGGGGACTGGGACGTCAAATACCTTAAAAAAATTGATTTTGGAATTTGTGGGTTAAAAAATAGAGCAGATTCTGCAGATTACAAATATATATAATTTATGTACTTTTTGACACTCTAACAACAATTATTAGCAACTTAAAAATGTAAACAAACATTTAAATCCCATTTAATGGGAAAGTGTTTTTTGAGTTTTTCTCAAAATGTGATATTTTCATGTAATGGTACACTTTCTGCAAAATATGTTCCAAGTAAGTTTCTATAATTTTAAACGTCTATAGAATAAGTGTTCTTGTATCAATATGACCTATTTTTTTATTTTTAAACCTTAAGATATTTTTGTAAATGGGGAAAATGTATGACAAAAATATGCAGATTTCTGATAAGTGAAATTCATAATTTTTAAAAAATTTTTTGAAAAAGTGTAACAAAGATTTAAATGGGCTAACTATATACAGATTTTTACTAGATTTTTAAAAAAGCGTTCCAAAGTGAATACCTCAAAAATTTCACGGAGAAGATATATGATTGTTTACATTGTTATTTTAAATTTACCTTTCAATCCAAAAAAAAATTATCTTAAAATATTCATAAAGATCTTACTAAACTAACATAAAAAGCATAATGATTCATGCATATTTGTATAAGATATGAGCTTTGAAAGAATAGCCCAAATTTCCAACTTCTTAGTTGTCGCAGACGTCCCAGTCCCCTTAATATCAATCATAGTTTTCGATCATAGTATCAAAGATTTCGATGTGTGCAACTTTTGTAGCACGACAAATTTCTAAATGGTAATCCAGTTCTTTCCAAGTGTTTCGTAGCATATCAGGAATTATTACATGAATTGCTTGAATGATACGCTTCTTCAACTCATCTCCAATTTAAATTTTTTGTTTACACAACGGATTTAATGAATTCCCAAACAAAAAAGTCTAATAACTCCTGATATGCCGCAAAACACTTGGAGAGAATTGGATTACCATTTAGACGTTAGTCGTGCTTCAAAAGATGCACACACCGAAATCTTTGATACTATGATCGAAATCTATGATTGATATTAAAACTTGGTGAGATGTTCTTTCTATTTAAGTTTTTTTTTAAAATTCGAATGGGTAGTTCCGTAAAAATAATTCATAACTTTTGAATACGTTTAGCCGGGACACCCTGTATTAGGACTGCATATTGATGACTTCGCATTGACGGTATAACATATCTGTAGTGGTGGACTGATGAATATTAATATTTAATGCCTATTTTAAACTCTGAAAGAACACAATTCTTTTCATTCCTGAACACTAGAAAATCACATCGTTGGTAAAAACAAAATAAATATACACTTAAATATGTCCTTATATTCGCGAGCTATCACTGACATTTAAAACAATACTTAATACAACTATAGTAAACAAACTAATGGGGCATTAAGAGATCCAACATAAGATTTTTGTAAAAAAAAAGGAACTTCGTGTTAGAATTCTGTACTCCCTTTTTTTTCGTACAGATTGTTCTGAAAGTTTTAAACGGGAATTTCAAGAAATTCATTGAAGCGTTAAGCATGTATAATATTATTTACTTCCACAACTGTCACTTTATTTTACCAGAACGTTATCTAAATCCCAAGCATCCGTGTGTAGATTCTTTTTGGAATTTCTTCCTCCCATCTTTTCTTTTACTTTATTAAATATGTCTCAGTGCTGTCAAAAGTTCTTTTCAATGTGTATTCTCTTGGTGCGAACAAAACTATTTGATTCCAACTATCCAGAGGATTAAGTTTTTTTTTTCAACTCTGAACAGAGAAATAATGTGGAAAGACAGAAATAACTTATGAAAAGTGATTCTTGTTGTCCGGAAGTAAAACAAGTTAGGAAAAATCAGATCTTTGCTGAAAATGAACTAATTTTTTGTTCTATTTGAATTTATTTTATACAACTCAATTAGGGCATTTTTCTAATAGGAATTATGAAACGAACTATTACATGACTGCCCACTATTCATTTTGAGTAACAGTATTCATTTTCTAATATTAAGGGAACAAGGAACCTTCAAAATGAAATTATTTAATTTTCAATTTTTAACTTCAAGTAGAGAATTAGAATAATTAATATTCTTTCTTACAACATTTAAGATCCGTCGAACTCAAAATAAGGATTTTTTGCATAATAATGCCTTTTTTTCAAAAGAAAATTCGAAATGTTACTTGCCGATTCCATATCATTTAAAAATCTTAATTTTTTTATATAAGTTTACTATATATATATATATATATATATAATTTGGAAGAAATACGAAGAAAATGAAATCGCCTGGAACCTTTTGAAAAATGCTAGCATTTTTGAAGAATTGCTTTCAAAATCAGGTCTTATAATTTCCATAATGTACTTGTTTGTGAATTCTAAGTGTACTCAGTGTTACTTATCCTCATTTTGTTTATAGGACAGTGTAAAATTATGTTTATATATATATATATATATATATATATATATATATATATATATATATATATATATATATAAACATAATTTTACACTGACTTTTTTTTTTGGTATGAATCAAAAGCCATAAACATATATTTTTTTAACCTACCTGTTATTTTTATACATTTTTGCGTGTTTTTAATTTCTTTCACGGTCAATAAATTTGAAAAAAAAATGTGGTTTCAAAGAGTGATTCCAAAAATTTGTCATAATTTTGTGACAAAAACTTCAGTTAACAAACCTGCTAAATTTGGAAGAAATAAGAAGAAAATGAAATCGCCTGGAACCTTTTGAAAAATGCTAGCATTTTTGAAGAATTGCTTTCAAAATCAGGTCTTATAATTTCCATAATGTACTTCTTTGTGAATTCCAAGTGTACTCAGTGTTACTATAACGAAGAATTTCGTTATATTCCTTTTAGGTTACTAAATTAACGTTAAATATTAGTTAAATTAATTAAATACCTCAATTTGCTAGTTTTCCTAATAGTCACTTGCTTACTTTAACTTGGTAAAAGTGTTTGAAAAATAGCACAGTTGAATTTTTTGTTGGTCCCCCCCAAAGTGTGGGAATCTCGCTGGTTATCTCTAAGCTTAAGCTATTTTTGTGTTCTGGGAAAATAGCCCATTAAAATCAGTCCGTTTCTTTTGAAAATGCCCTGTGGATCTTTAGAATTGGATTCTTTTTATGTATCGGCTAAGTTCCTAAAGAGCGGATATTTAGACTTCCGGCAGTACGCTTAAATTGCACTGTTATTGCTATTTAAAGCCGCCGTTAATTTAAAGCCGTTTAT
>OU015498.1:32485502-32528943 GCA_907164885.2 Dolomedes plantarius | reverse complement strand
GGATTTTAAAAGGAGAGCCAATACCAAACAGGCTAAACTTACTGAATATTTTTTTAAATGTTAATATTGCTTGTATTTGTACATGATCAATTTTATGCCTTAAAATTTAAAAGACATTTAAATGTTTTAAACATAAAAGTTAACGATATATCTTTGGGGTATGCCAAATTTTGTTTAAAACCAAAAGCAAATTTCAATTAGAGTGAAGTAAAGGTTAATCATTCTAATTCTTGAACTTTAATATGTATAAAATTGTTTATATTTTTAATAAATTTTTAAACCAATTATTTGATCCTAAATTATATTTTTTTCATGGTTTATAAGAGAAACAGGTTGAAATGAGCGTTTTAACTGATCCAAAGCTTCTCATATTAACCGAGTTCCACTGTATATTCAATCTAGATTTACCTCAGTAAATTTATTACTCTGGAAATAACTACATCCAAGATAGTCTGACCTTTCGAAATAAAACTTTCATTCAATAAAAAAACTTTATTTTGTTTCGATTCGGTGAGATAGTGTATTTTTTATGAAGTCATGCTACCTAAATTAGAAGAATCAGACGTTTCTTCTGTAAATAATCTCATTATGTATCTCTCAACCATTTTTTTAAAAAACAACTTTTTACCTCTGGTTCAAGTTCTAATTAATTACTACTAATTCTTTTTATTCCTTCCATTTAAAGCATATTTCAAGAGAGAAGCGTATTCATTAAAATGTACGTGTTTTGTTATTTATCGTCGGTTAATTAGTTTTGTTATATCAGTCTCCCTCAGAAGAACAGTTCAAAATTTTAAAAGTTTCAGAGATATTTTATTCTTTGTTATCGAGTCAATTATTCTGAATGTTCTTTTGAAATAAACAAGAAAATATTCATTAATTGCAAATTGAGTTCTTTAGTTCCTTTTTATAAACTCCATTCTTTTGTCAGAAACTGGAATTTTCCTCAAATTTTGAAATTAAAATTTACAAAATAAATTAAAATTTCATTAAAATTTACATTTATAGACGTGGTTGAATAATAACTGTAACTATTAGGATATCTGTCCTTTATAACAAAGTTTTGAGTTCAATACTTGTCCATATTCAATAAGATAGGACACTAGAAGCACAGCCATTTTGTAAATAATATGATTTTAAAACAAAGGTCTATAAATTTTAAATTTGGTTTCTTTTGCTACGGCAGGAAATTTGTCGTTCTACGACTGCTACCAATCTGAGATATTTTATATTTTCAACTCTCCACAATTTTGAACTAACTGTCTTCAAACATCAATGCTTTTTAAAATGAAAATAAATAATTAGGTGTTTTTATGAAATTAGAAATACATAAAGAGTATGCTTAAAATTTTGCTTTTAAAGACCTAATATTCTCATAAAATTATAGCACTACATAAATTGAGCACTAGGAGACTAAATGTTTCAACTTTATTGAAATATTCCCAACTAACTACCTAATAATGACCGTAGATAGTATCTTGAAAAAACCGTTGCATGAAACACATGAGTTAAAATTTCCTTGTTGAAACAAATACTACTCACATAGGATCACTAATAAGGAACAAAAAGCGAACACCAACAACATGCAGTAACTAACGAAATGTATCGAGTAATAATTCAAAGATAAAAATAACTTTTTTATATACCATGTTTTTAAATTTTCTGTTGAATCATAGAAACTTAACAATTCTATGTATTAATAAATACTTTTTAAGAAAATTTTGATGAATTATCCCATCAACTTGGAAGGAAATCAAATTAATTGGAAGTTAACTTGCGTTTAACTTTTCGTTCCCGTCCCTTCGATAGATGGCTGCAACAGTCTACAAAACAAAATTATCTGAAAATGAATTCAATGCTGCTTAAAGATGGCTAAAAGTATTAATATAATGCATTGTCATCGTGTTCTGAGCTATTCTAAAAGATTCAAATGTCTAGCAAGTCGGGAAGTTAGTTAAAAATCGATTGCAAGATTTGTACTGGACAAACACACATACAAAAAAGAAAGCGAGTTAATAAAAACATGGTAAAAATTTTTCAGTGAGAGTAATGGGGTGCATTTTGAGCTCTTCACAATTAAGTCACAATTTTATGTATGTCTTTAATATTTCATCCTTTTAAAAATAAGAAGCAAAGATGAAAATCGCAATAATTTAAAAAATATTTCAAAGGAAATTTAATTCATTAAAACTTTACAAAGAATCGCATTAAATTACCATTTGTGATTAAATTGCCATTGTGAAACAATCACCATGTGTTTTCCTGTACCATAAAGATTTTTGCCTCGTGTAGGTGGGTTCCATCTAAAAGTTGCTTTGAAGTCAATATTAGACACATGTTGTTTCTGAACAAGTGTTACAGACTTTGCTTACTCAACTCAAAGTACAGGCATTCCTGTACTTTGAGTAAAAGAAAGCTTGGATTACGCAATTAATGTTTGAAGACTGGTTTACAAATGTTTTTGTTGGTGAAGGGAAAAATTACTGTAAAGAGCAAGACCTTCCTTTTAAAATACTATTTCTGGATGATGCACCGGGACATCCACCACACGTATGCGATTTACACGCGAACATAAAATGTCTATATCTACCTCCGAACACTGCAAGTATTCTACCGCTAATGGATCAGGGAGCATTGCCACTTTTAATGCATATTCCTTAAAAATTATATTTGCACAAGGAATTTCGACACTTGAAGAGGGATCGAACTTAAAAAGTATTTTGGACAAAATTTAATATTCTTTATAGTATTACGATGATAGATAGAGGATGGAAAGAAGTCACTCCAGCATGCATGAATGGAATATAGAAGATACTTACAAAACGTTTTGAACGAATGCAATTCATTCAGTATTGGAATAAGCAAATCCATTGGCCGAAGTTGCAGACCTGATCTTAAAATTTGGTGAGAAACTTAATCTGGAAATTGACAACGAAGACATCAACTAATTTATTGATCATTATCGGGAAGACCTTACCAATGAGGATTTATTTGCAAGAGACAGTAACACATTATGCTGCGGAAGAAGAGACGGATACAATCGAACAAACCGAAGGACAATGAAAAATGTTTTGAAAGAAATGGCTTCATCTTTTCACTATATTAATAAGGGACTACAACAATTACACTCTTGTCCATAAATTAAGGATAATGCCAGATCCGGCAAATAAAAGTTCAGAAACAAAAGAAACGGGACTTATTCATAATGCCCATTTATTAAACAAAATATAAAGAACAAAAAAGATGGTGTATGTATGATACCATTCATAAACACTACGAGTTTTGCTCCCTGGAGCAATTGTAAAAAATATCTCCTTTACAAAAACTTAATATTACATGGTTGGTATGATGGTTAATACATTGCATGTCTCCCATGCGATGAAATACAGTCCGTACAACGCCTAGGCATGCTGAGTATCAAATTATAGAGCTGGTTTTGGGGAAGATTACTCCACTCAGCAAGCAATGCTCTCCCAAGTTCCGATACACATGTAGGAGGTGGTTGACGGGCTGCAAATCGTCGACCAAGCATGTCCCACACATGCTCTATCGGATTCAAGTCAGGTGAGAATGCTGGCCATTCCACACGGGTGATAGATTGAATACACTCGTAACGGTATCGTTCAATGATGTTGTCTTGGTGGTAACGGGTACCTGGCGTTCTCCATATGAAAGTCCGACGTGAATCAGACCGTAAACCAAACCTGGACTCGTCGGAAAACATCACACAAGCCCACTGTGACGATGTACACATTTCATGTCCTCTACTCAAGGCTAATCGCTGGCGACAGTAACGTGTCATGAGCGGAACACATCTGACAGGCCTACGAGCATATAGAGCAATATTTCCTAAACGTCTGTACACTGTTTGCCTAGAAACTGTGGTACCCGTGGCTGCAGATAGCTGACGAGACCGGTCGGATGCTGTGCTCCGTCTGCTTCTTTTGGCAGTTACTGCCAAATGCTGGTCTTCATTCGGCGTTGTAACTTGGGAGCGACCTGTACTGTAACGTCTACTGACATTTCCATCATCTTGGAATCGTTGCCAAAGCCTAGAGATGACACTTTGGGCAATTCCAAGTTCCTTGGATACTTCCATCTGAGTACGCCCAAATTCCAGGCGGCCGATAATTCTACCACGTAAAAAATCCTCCACATGTGTCCCCTGTGTCATAACTATTCGGTTATGGCACTTTGCGGCTTACAGAACGAATGTGAACAATTTTACTTGTTTGCCACCATTCCTTTTATACCCCTCTCTTACACTTTCGTCATTGTAACGTACTATGGGCTTCATTTGGTGGCTTCCTGTAATTTCCATATTATTCTTGAAGATGTGTGTGATAATTCTACAGGTGTAATTTTTACTTTAGAGTTCGATTTCCGTGTGATTCTGAATTATCCTTAGTTTATGGACATGAGTGTAGAAGCAATGAATCCAAATCTGGGCCGCCCAGAGGGGGGGCAACTCGGACTCTTTGCCCCAGGCCCCCAACTGCCGGAGGGGGCCCAAAAAAATTTTTTTTAATATTTATTAGATTTCCTCCGAAAGAAAATTCTGAAACTTGTAAAGTACTTCAAAATTCAAAATAATCTCCTGAAAAAAGGGCCCCCCCCAAAAAAAAAAAATGAAAAAAAATTATTCGATTAATCAGATTTCTTGGGGCCCCCAACAGAAGTTGGCCCCAGGCCCCGTAAAGTCTCTGGGCGGCCCTGATCACAAATGTAAATCGTCGTATTCAGGAAAATCTGGCTTGCTACCAGACAATATACAAGGAAAAGAAGATGCAAACTGTTCAAACTACCTTGGATCACTTTGTTGAAAAAAACTTGCAAGGTATCTTCTGTCGGAAACTCTGAACCAATGGATTGCAGTAACATAATAAGTACTGATGGCGAAGAATAATTCGTCTTCAAAATAAAGTACAATGTATTTTAAATTGCGTATGCATGAAAGTAATATATATATATGTATATATGTGTGTGTGTGTGTGTGTGTGTGTGTGTGTGTACATGTACATATACAAAAAAAAATTTACGACCAAAGTCTCGGTCCCTATCTCGGTGGTAATTCGAGGAATATCTGTACACACTCACTCTCTGCAAGATCAAAATTTACCATTTTCAAATTATATAACTATTACGACAGATTGCCATTTGGTGATAAATTACGGAGCAGAAAATTGAAGTGTTTTTCAACATTTTGATACACTCTTAGGTTATGTACAACATCCAAGTAATACTTTTTCTCTTGCAAAGATGCATAAATTTAGGAATACGCAGTAAATATTTAGATAAATGCGTGGGAAATATCTCTCATACGTAATAAAACCATGTCCAGAATAACGTTTGCAACAAAAGTAAGACATTTTATAGTAAATTCCTACATTATTCTTTTATTATTGTCGAGAAAAACTCCAATATATAAATTTCTTTGTTTAATGCATTGTTACACACAGAAGAATATGAATCCCGCGCTGTAGATCTCATTCAAACATTCTCAGCATGTTGCAAAAATTCTTTCACTCCTCCCTGAAAATTTAACTGCTTGCTTTTCTAAGATGAAATATTGTCTTCCGCTTATTTAGATTCTGTCAGTTCCAAAAAAGTCGAATCTATTAAAATTTATGTTTCTTCCAACATTTTCATAGGGTTAATTACCTTCATTATTCTCTGTATCAACTACAGTTCAGCGTGAAATTGGAAGATTTTCGAATTTCTTTCTTTCTGCTTTATGCTTTTATGCTGATGGCGTGCAGTGGCGCCCCAGTCATAAAAAGGCTCAAAAAACAAGTTTTTACTTGATGTACGTGGGTGGACTAAAAGTAGTTCCATTATATCTTTATTGGTTCTGAATTTTCGCTTTGCTCCGTCTTTAAAAACTGTTGCATAATTCAATTTCACAAGTTGTAATTACACAACAGGGACAAAATACGTTCTCCGTGGAATTAATTAAATACAATGAAAATCATTATGTTAGGAAAAAATTAATTTTCTGAATAAAACAAAACACTTAACTACGTAAAACTTTTATAATAATATATTTTGCTGGTCATGCCTTTCCTAGATATAGATTTAAAAAAGAATATTTTTTTAAGTTTACGGAAATCTATCAATCGCACGCTTATAATCTTATATTTATGTTTCCATAAATGCGTACATATTCTTTAATATAACTAAGTTTCCGTTTATACACACGCCAACACAAAAATTAAATTTTGCATGGTAATTGTTGAAAATAACATTTGAATTGTTGAAAATAACATTGGCAAGCGTGATTTTAATCATGAAAATTAATTAAACGTAAGATACAAATATTAAATAATTAAAGATTTACTACGGCTTCCTTTTAAGGCTGCTGTGTACTAACCCAATTGGATTAGCTCACCTCAATGTTAACCTATGGAGAAAATTTGTCTGCTATTTACAGCTACTTAAATGCTGGTAATGGAACAAAAATGGTATTTTCAGATAAACTGACAGCAATCATGCTGTATCATCAATATATCGTAAATATTACTATTTTATACTTGTTTTTGATAAGCAAGAAAAGGGAAACAAGATTAAGAAAAATAAATAGCCTTCTTTATTCATTTTATTGAAATCCACAGTTCTTGTAAGATTCAAAATTTAATGTGTTATACTCGTAGTATTATGTTTTAAACTGCGCCATATTGTGACATCGAAATCAGATGGCATTTCTGTCTAAATTTCACCCAAATAAAAACGATAGTTCAGAGCCAGAGGTAAGATATGTAGTGCTCAGCATGTCTTTATACCTACTAATATCTGGGAGTATTTCTTTATCTTGAAAGATTTTCAAACATCTATTTGTCTATGTGTTTGAAGCTTTGACGCTGGCGTTGTCTACATCGTGAAAATCGTGGAAAACCAAGTTTAGGTTTGAGCATGCGTTAATACATCCAGTTTACTTTTATAATATTACTAGCATTATTGCCCGGCGTTGCCCGGGTAGATATATAGATATAAAATATTTCATTCATTTCATCAAAAAAATACTGGGCTGCACTCCCGCTCTTCATGTTCATATGGCCAGACAGAATGCGCTTAGCACGTTTCTACTGAAATGATATACAAACAATAAGAAAGAAAGAACCTTTGAGCCTGCGGATCTTCGTCTGATTTTAAGGTCATTCCCAAACCTCTTTCTCCCGCGCATTGGAATTTGAACCCCCCCCCTCCGTCATCCTCAAACCACCCCTCTTAACGCAGCTGGTCGAGTGGAATCCACAGGGGGTAGACGCATCTCTATCGGGCACAAAAAACATTAAAAAATTAATTTTAAAAAAACTAATTGAGCCCCAAATTTCGTTTTTCCTGATTTAAGTTTCTCGGGTCCAAAACATTAACTGTGCCGAATTTGGTCCCTGTGGGTGAAACAGTCTATGATTCTATAGCGCACAAACAAACATACAAGCTCTTTTATATATATAGATTTATTATAACAATTTTTACGGGATATACATTAAAATAAATCAAATAAATTTCTTAGACACAAAAGGTATCGAAATAAAAAGTATTTAATTTTAATAACATGTGTAAGGTTCACCTAAGATTCGATTGACAAAAATCAAACTTTTAAGTGCATAAATTTAAAGAAGCCGCTTAAGTTGTGCTAATTTCAGCATAGGCCGTTGGTATAAATACCGAGCAGCTAGATAACAGAGATAGTCGAGAGTCAGAGTCAGGTTAGTTTGGAGCTGTCCAAGCGAATTGCTTTTGTAGCGATTACTTAGGTTGCTTCGAAATCTGGCGTGAGTCTTGCCATTCCGGCATTTCAAAGGATAGTGTATTAGTAGGTGGAAAGTATCGTGTTGCAGTGCTGGTGTGACTTTAGCGTTGAATATTGTCAGTATATAAACTTCACTGTCTTGAACTGTGTTTATATCTGTTCTTTCAGCCTATATTGCTGCTAGTTATTCTTGTTTACAAGTTTAGATAAACATTGTTATTACTTTATGTGACATGGAATTCGACTTTGCAAATATATTTTCTAATCTCATAGTCTTGATACAGCATTGATTCGGTTCCATGCACATTTTAGTGCATCTATTTTATTGTGTATGTATGTGTGCCATGTTCGGTGTTGTATGTCCTAAGATGTATGTGTGCTTGGGATCGCGCCTATGGTTTATTTTGCACCTTTTTCCGGAAGAAAGGAATGTACCTCCCGGAGGCAAATTTAGCGTAACCTGTAGCAAGGTTTTGTGCACAAGAAAAGAGTAACTTGCCACCCCTTCTCGGCTGTAAAGGGGTCTTAGCTTCCCCATAAGAACGGCCTAGCAACATCTTTTTAGCCAATGAGAGCTGAAAGGTGTTGTTTGTTCGAGGACATAGCTGACCTCTGCTCTTTCCGGTTCTAAAAAAATTTGGTAACGTTTCTTAGTCAGTTGAAGAATAAGCAGCGACAGGAAGAGGACCTCGTGGTGGTCCGATCTAGAACTATCCGCCATTTTTTCCTGCTTTGCCGATTCCACTGGTCGACTTAGTTAGAAACGATCAGATTCTTCAGTCTCAAACGAGGGTTGTGGTAAGTCATAATTATTTGTGTTATATTTATCAGGCGAGAGTACAGTGCTAATTCAATATGTGTAACTTGAATTTTATGTGTTCTAATAATTTTTTTAATATATGAAAAAAATTAATATGGTGATTTCTGTAAAAGTTTGTAATCAGTGTTTAAATTAATGTTAAGTAATATTAAGAGAAATTAAATGGTAACATTAGGTATTAAATTTCAGTTCGTGTCCTTTAGTTATTCTCAGACATGTGTCAGTGTGTATTTCTCAAATTAATAATTTTGCAAAAAAAAAAGCCACTATACAAAAGTCTAATTATTACATGTTCTAACTTCACTTAATACTTTAGAAACTGTATTCCTTTTAATTCATTAGAGGGTCCCTTCAGTTTATTGTCATATTTTTATTAACTCGCTTTCTTGTTTGTTTGTGTGTGTGTTTGTCCAGTACAAATCTTGCAATCGATTTTTAACTAACTTCTCGACTAGTTAGACATTTGAAACTTTTAGAATAGCTCAGAATACGATGACAATGCACTATTTTAATACTTTTAGCCATCTTTAAGTAGATTTGAATTCATTTTCAGTTAATTTTATTTTGTAGACTGGTGCAGCCATCTATCCCCCAGGACGGGAACGAAAAGTTAAACGCAAGTTAACTTCCAATTAACTTCATTTTCTTTCAAGTTGATGGGATAATTCATCGACAAAATTTTAAAATAGAATTCATTAATACATAGAATTGTCAAGTTTATATGATTCAACACAATATTTAAAAACATGGTATATAAAAAGTTATTTTTATCTTGTAATTACATATATATACTCAAGTTAGGGTAGAAGTAGCCAATTCTATATATGTAAAACACTTAATATATTCAAGAATTAAAAAAAAGGTATAAGAAAATAATAAAACATATTTACTTAAAAATTAATACCACGCATTGTTGCGAACCATATATTTTCGAAAAAGCATCTTTTATTTCTATTTCAATCTGTATATCTGTCCGTGTACGTCTCTTTATGCAAATTCTTTAACGTAGAAATTGTTGGAAATTTCTTCTTTACAAAGAAACAAAAGTTTTCCCCTCGGTTTTTTTTCAAAGATACAGTTGAAATAAATAAAAGCGTTTTGTTTATGTTGCAAAGCATGGATGTCAATCTTGTCGTAGGACGCAAGAATTCGATTTAAAATTTAATGTATGTTGCGCAAAATCTCTGTGACATTTAACAGTGCTGCATCTTTAAAACACTTTTAAAACATTTGTTTCGGCATTTTGAATAAATTCCTTTCACACGCAAAGCATATATTGTCAGAATGAAATGACAATGTCACTGGATATATATTCGTCAAATGTCTTTTCAGGAATTTTCAATATCGCCTCTTTCATAGCATTTTCTGCTGTACGCCTCAGTTTTAGATATTATTCTGTCAGCATGTGGTTATACATTTTAGATGAAAAGCATATTCGTCGATTATGGGGGACTCAAATGGATATAAAATATATGCATGCTTCTATACATGACTGTTACATTTAATATTTATTCCTAATTTTACTGATTCAAAATCAGAAGTAAACATCGTATTATCTTAAAAATTTCTGAAAAGGCATTCATGAATCTCTTTGTGCATTTGTAGTCTTTGTCTTTTGAAGATTTGCACCCTTCCCTTCTACTTTCACGTTATATCTTCCAGAAAGACTTAAATTTTGTGTCAGAGAAATTTTCTTTGTTTATAAACGAGTATTATCCTTTTTTTTTCCTGTATCGACAGTGACGTCAGAATCTGTTTGTGCTACACTACTTCTTTCGTCGTACATATGTGATTCCAGAGCGGTGAGGATTACTTAACTAAAGATGTAAAATTTATTCACAACCTGACTATTTCAACAATCAGAAATGGGTGTGATAAAATTAAATATATGAAATTTCCTCACAGCGTTTATTTACGTCGTTCAGCTGATGTAATACCTGCATTGATTTCGAGGCAACGGAATTTTTTCTTATTGTAGGCAGACGTTAGTAATAACGGTGGCTGATCGTAAGAAAGAAATACAGTAACCACCGCTTATAGTAATCAGTGGTTATAAGAATCAACCGTTTATAAGAATCAATATCGCAAATAAAAAATGCATTATTTCCATATTAAAATTTTCGCTTTAAAGAATCAATCCACTGGTTTTAAGAATCAGTTTACACTTTTCGCTTTCCTTTCATTTTTCCAAAAAAGCCACTTAAACTCTCAAAAGGCACGAAGTTCTTTATTTTTTTTTGTTAAAGAAAGACTGATAAGATAGGATAGAATACAGTTGTAAAATGCATACCTTTCTTTGTTAGCCATAACATAATAGTTTCCCCTTAAACGCTTTAGCACAACACTGTCCTATTAGCTTGACCCGTGGGCATCTTTGCCTGTCCGGGTCCGATCTCTTTTTTTCTACCTCCCACATCCTAGTTGCGGTTTCCTGAAGCCTGAAACACACAAATCTTCGGGGAAGTGTCCACTATCACTTAGGCAAAAGTTACATTATTAGATTCAGCACGTTATCAAACCGTGAAACGTAACCTAGAAGGTGAATCTTGGTCTGAGACTATTGGTTTTGAAAGAGGTATAAACAACCTCCTTAAAACTTCATTACGTCAAACTACCTTAGTAAACTTTTACTTGCTCCCTTCCTGTAGTCGAAATATTAAAACTGTTAAACAGGGATGTAACAAATATTGGATTTTTTCTTCTCTTACTATAATCATGTGTATCTACTTATAGGTCTAGAAATTAAGTTGTATTTTTAAAATTATAAAAATTAATTTTAATAAAAGATAATTAACGTAAATTAAAGAGTATTTTATGGTAAATTATCTAATGTATGTATATATTGGTGTGTGTTTGTGCCTGTCCAAACACCTAAATTTCGGCTATAAGAATCAACCGCTTATAAGAATCAAAAACAGTAATAACAAACGTGATTCTTATAAGCAGAAATCACTGTATTAGGAACCGTAAGTCAAAGTTATGGTAAAATATCTTTCGGCAGTTTGAACAATTTCCTTGTTTCAAAACCTTTTTGTGCTGCGCATCTTTTATCGTCACTTTAGGATTCCAGAGCAGTAAGGATTACCTCACTAAAACTATAAATTTATTCTCAACCTGATTATTCAAATACACAGAGATTGGGAGGGATAAAATTAAATATATGAAATTTCCTCACGGCATTTATATATTTTAGCTGTTAGATTACCTCTTTGATTTCGAGGCAGCGAAATTCTATCCTATTGTAGGCAGACGTTAGTAACATTGGTGGCTAAACGTATGAAAGAAATATTAGGAACCGTAAGTCCAATTTATAGTAAAAAATGTTTCGGCATTTTGAACAATTTCCGTGTTTCAAAATCTTTATGTGCTGCACTACATGTTTCATCGTCCCTTTGTGATTACAGAGAAGCAAGGATTACTTAACTAAAATTACAAATTTATTCACAACCTTATTATTTAAATACGCAGAGATTGGGAGGGATGAAATTGAATTTATGAGATTTCCTCGCATCCTTTATTTAGCTTATCTGGTATAATACCTGCTTTAATTTCAAGGCAGCGGGATTCTTTCCTATTGTTGGCAGACGTTAGAAACAACGGTGGCTGATCTTACGAAAGAAATATTAGGAACCGTAAGTAAAATTTATAGTAAAAAGTGTTTCGGCATTTTGAACACATTCGTGGTTTCAAAATCTTTTTGGGCTGCAGTGCATATTTCATCGTCCCTTTGTGACTCCAGATCAGTAAGGTTTGCTTAACAAAAATGGCAAATTTATTCACAACCTGATTATTTAAATGCGCTGAAATTGGGAGGGACAAAATTAAATATATGAAATTTCCTCACATCATTTGTATAGTTTAGCTGGTAGAATACCTGCTTTGATTTTGAGGCAGCCAAATTTTTCTTACTGTAGCACATGATAGTAGCAACGTTGGCTGATCGTACGAAAGAAATATTAGGAACCGTAAGTCAACGTTACAGTAATAAACGTTATTGAAAAATTCAGCTTCATCAAAAGATTCAGTGATTCTAAAATCCAGGGATATTACGCTATGAAAATAATTCAAACAATAATAATTCCTATCTTTGCCGAGATATTGTAGTTGGTTCGAGTTTAAGACACTAAAGTTCAATCACCAATACTTGATGACAGGTAGAGCACCCATTTTTTTCATTCTTACAAGATCATTGCTGTAAAATTATTACATTAAATGATAGACAGCATCAGGATAAAAAATAATTAATCAAACAAATGATTTAAAATTTAAATAATGAAATTCTTTAATTATTTAAATATTTTAAATAATTAAAGGAAAACAATTTAGTGACAAGAAAACCGTTATTTATTTTAAATGTACCAATTTAAACTTACGTTGTACAAATAAGTTACATATAAATTTATATTTTAGTTGGGGAATCTATGAGGCATATTCCTTATTATGTCCACAAATTTTCTATGACTCAAATAACAGAAAATTCTCTAAAATGCATTTTACAAACACTTTACACTCTTCTCAACTTACTTTTACACGGGTCAAATAAACTTTAATCCAGGTAGCCAGGAAATACTAGAAAATCCTGAACTATCTTGAAATGATAAAGAATGCTTCTCTTCTCATTCCTCCAATTATAAAGTTGGTGGTAGTATACATTTTTCAATTAAAACGCCTCAAGTGGACGATTCGGGTTTAGCGTTGAATTCGGAATTGTACAATAATATTAAATTCATTCGATGAAACTGATTGCACTTTTAGCTAACTCCGCAACTCACATTTGACCTATCAGACAGGGCTCTCTGAGGGCGGTGACAAATCGAATGAATTCCGATGCACATAATTGTAATTACTGCAGTCAGCTAGTAACTTCGTCCTAATCTATCTCGCACATCTCCGTTTCCACCTGTCTCTCTTGTGCTCATGTTGTGGTTTTCTCATACATATTTAAAGTGGAAAGGCGGATAATAATGTTTTCAAATACAGTGACAATAAAACCCAAGAGGAACTAAATTAATCAATTAATAGAATTATATAAAAACTCGGTTGGAGATTTTGAATACGTACCAAAGTGTTACTGATTAATTTAATTGATGTCTATCGTTTTGTTAAAAGTCTCTAAGGCATGGCTATATTAATTGTTTTACATGAAGTATCGATGAACTTGAAAACAGCTGAAACACAAACCTGCCAACATGAGCATAGACAAAATGACATAATGACAAAATGACAACATGAGCATAGATTTAAAGTGGAAAGGCGGAAAGTAATGTTTTCAAATACAGTGACAATAAAACCCAAGAGGAACTAAATTAATCAATTAATAGAATTATATAAAAACTCGGTTGGAGATTTTGAATACGTACCAAAGTGTTACTGATTAATTTAATTGATGTCTATCGTTTTGTTAAAAGTCTCTAAGGCATGGCTATATTAATTGTTTTACATGAAGTATCGATGAACTTGAAAACAGCTGAAACACAAACCTGCCAACATGAGCATAGACAAAATGACATAATGACAAAATGACAACATGAGCATAGATTTAAAGTGGAAAGGCGGAAAATAATGTTTTCAAATACAGTGACAACAAAACCTAAAAGGAACTAAATTAATCAATTAATAGAATTATATAAAAACTCGGTTGGAGATTTTGAATACGTACCAAAGTATTACTGATTAATTTCATTAATTTCTATCGTTTTGTTAAAAGTCTCTAAGGCATGGATATATTAATTGTTTTACATGAAGTATCGATGAACTTGAAAACAGCTGAAACACAAACCTGCCAACATGAGCATAGACAAAATGACATAATGACAAAATGACAACATGAGCATAGATTTAAAGTGGAAAGGCGGAAAATAATGTTTTCAAATACAGTGACAATAAAACCGAAGAGGAACTAAATTAATCAATTAATAGAATTATATAAAAACTCGGTTGGAGATTTTTAATACGTACCAAAGTGTTACTGATTAATTTAATTGATGTCTATCGTTTTGTTAAAAGTCTCTAAGGCATGGCTATATTAATTGTTTTACATGAAGTATCGATGAACTTGAAAACAGCTGAAACACAAAACTGCCAACATGAGCATAGACAAAATGACAACATGAGCATAGATTTAAAGTGGAAAGGCGGAAAATAATGCTTTCAAATACAGTGACAATAAAAACTAAGAGAAACTGAATTAATCATTTAATAGAATTATATAAAAACTCGGTTGGAGATTTTGAATACGTACCAAAGTATTACTGATTAATTTAATTAATTTCTATCGTTTTGTTAAAAGTCTCTAAGGCATGGCTATATTAATTGTTTTACATGAAGTATCGATGAACTTGAAAACAGCTGAAACACAAACCTGCCAACATGAGCATCGATAACAGCATCTTAATACTAAAAACTGTGCTACAATTACCAGAAAGTATTCTGCCTACACGATTTGTCATATCTAAATGGGCAACTTTTTTTTAAAACTTAAAATGAATATTTAATGTTTATTCCAGCTTTCACATAGAAAACTATTTACTTGGCAATTTTAAACCGTTGCTTGGCGCCGTATAAACAGATGTTTAAACTTTTGGTTAAATTTATTTTATCTTATTTTCGGAAGTCTTCAAACAACTAAGCAATTTAAATACAGAATCCAAATTTGTAATGCCAGTCAGAAAAACAATTAATTCTGGATAAGTACTTTTGGGAAATGTTTTTATACTTAACGCTGTAACATTTAAATATAACCTGATTTAATGAACTGAATAATTAACACTTTTATAAATAATTTTTAACACTTTAGTCAAAAACTTTTTAACAAAACAAATTTCATTCCGCAATAGCATAGTGATCAAAATGTTCTATCAGGAAACTGAAATTGCAATATTAAAAACTTCAAGCTTTAACGTAAAATGATTTCTTCCTGCAAAAATATTTTTAGTTTGAATAAATACACATACAGAATCAATTTTCATTCAAAGTTGCATTTTAAGCTTAAAATTTAAGGTTAGTATTGTTCTGGGGCAAATATAAACGACAGATGGCAGAGTATTAGTAGTTATTAGTCTATTATAGTAGTTAATAAGTTTGCAGTCCAGTTTCAAAAGATCGAAAAAGATGTAATGGCGAAGAAAACGTATTCATATGCAACCAAAATAGTCGAAAAAAATTCTGTTTATCATTCGTTACCATGGTTTGTTATGTGCGTATCTAAGAAATTCAGTTACAAAACAAAATCGAGAGATGATTGGTATTAAATATCACTATAACTTGTTTAATATTAGTATGAAATTTTGTAATATAAATTAAGCTTCCTTATACACAACTACAGTTCTCTTAGAATATCAGTCATAATGATGCGCAATTATGTATTATACACAATTATAATAATTTTACACAATTATAATAATTATACACAATTAAGAGCACTACTTTATAGCAAATGAACAATTTTAATTGATTTTTAAAGCACATAAATATTAGAAAATATTATTTAAATATCCAGCATCATTATTTTAAATTCAGTTCAGTAAATATTCAAAATTATATTCAGGATGACTAACCTAAAGCCCATAATGTTATAAAATGCTACAGTAACAGAAGACAATTAGCTCCAATATTACAGAATAATGAAACTTATTAGTCAGTTCACTAAGATAGTATAATAATCCTGTAGCACAGTGCCCCTATCAAGGGTAGTTAATATTTTCTCATAACATTTTTAACTAATTGAAAATTAATATAGATAATTATACAGACTCATCGTTGATATTCATCATTAGATATCCATAGCAGAAACTTTATTTAAATAGATAAATAATTTTTATTTTCCCTTAAAGTTAACAATCTTAATATCTACGAATAATAAACGTAAGAATATTCTCTTACCAGTTATTAATGTTTACAGATGACAGCAAACGTAGTAACTTCTCTTATATAAAAGTCACAAAATTCAGGTATAAATCTGCATGCCGGATTAATAACAAAACAATTGAAAATATATTTAGTAACTGTTTGAGACATCTGAATAGTTGCGAAATTGCGAACGCCTGGACTAAGCATAATGTCAGCAGTGTCTCATATTATCTGGTTAAAACTGAACACACATCTGATAGCTTGATAAATGGTATAAAAAACCTTCTCTAAGTTCCTTGTAACTTCAAATAAATTTTTTTGAGGAAACTGAAACAATTTGTCTTGGTTTTACTTTGTGATGTTGATGTGCAGGCCTGTATAAGCTGATGAGGGTTCACTTCGCGTCGTATTGACGTAAAAAGGGAAAATTTTTGATGGATTTGAAGGCATGGTACGTCGGTTTGGTTTGGTTTCGATGGAGCGCTAAGGTTAACTTTTGTTACACGAGAGATAATTAGACCGGGACCTACTTCCTAAAGCTGATTCCAAACGGCTAGAAACATCCATGCCAAGAGTGCTACTCGAATCCCCGGAACTGGCCAGCGCCCTAGCCATTTGGCCATCATCCGCATGGTACGTTGGAAAAACACAAGATGGCCAGGCTCAGAATTTATGCTGTAGAACACCGACAAAAATAAGGAAAATGAGAAACAGAACACTGCGTACCAATGTAGAAATTCTATACAAATTTATAATGTCGTGATTTCTTCTGTGATAGTGTTTCAGAACATGATTGTTTCTCAGCTAGCTTCCTTCTAATGACCTTACTGACTCGTACTTACGAGAGTTGTAAATAAAGTAATGGTAACATACCTGGAAAACATTTTTTAATGAACGTACAAGCAAAATTACATTACATTCTTTCAACATAATCACCAGCAAAGTCTTGTACATTTTGCCAGATGTCAGGAGTCCGTAGGATACCATTGGCAAGGTGTTGTCTGTTGATGTCAGCGACAGAGCGCCCTACTGCTCTGATCACAGACCGCAAGTCAGGAAATCGGATGCCTCGAAGGGGTTCTTTCAACTTAGGAAAGAGGTAGTGTCAGGGGAGTACGGGGTTGTTCCAACAACTCCCAAGACCACCGTCGCAAAAGATCATTTACAGCTCGTGCAACAGGACAACGAGCAATGTCATGCAACACGATAGGGAGATTGTCCCGCAATAAACGTGGACGTTTGCATCGTATAGCCGGGTGCAGATGGTGTTGTAGGCACGAGTGACCTCGATTTTAATCCTCTACCGTTGATCAATTTTTGTAAACATGATTTAGAGCGGTAGAAACGACACTGTCCACTTCAACGTCACGCAGCAACTACCCCTTCTACTGGATGGACGGTTTTATGTACTCTACACATCGACAACAGCTCCACCTCACTCCTCCTATATCCTGTTTGAGCATGCCCGATGTTCTAAGACTTTCTGGGCTACGTTGCCACTACTTTATTTACAATCCTCGTAAATTGATTTTTCAGTGAGCTTACACACTGATCAGCAGTCAAATATATTCTGATCTATTATGGGCATTTTACGCTACTCTGCTGACCTCCTGAATAGGTAGGAAGTCCTGCGATTGTTACAGAACTTCTATTGTTTCAAATAGAAAAATTAACTTTCCCAAGTGCTTTTGAAAGTTGCTCCAGTGCTCATAACAGTGCTTTAGCCAATATTTGAGAACAGATGCTTTATTCGAAAGGCCAATTAACAATGTGCTCTTCGAACAACCTTATTCAAAAATCCAGACCGCTCAGAATAATAATTGCTTTATTTTATTTCGTAATCTCTCAGTACTTCTCCATCTGTGATGGAAGAATTAATAAAGCTGCTATCAAATAATTTTTTTATGATAATGATCGTTAAATCGGCTTCTAATACCTGTCCCCAGAGAATTTGTGGAAGATACGAACTCGTATCCCGCTATTTACTGACAGTCACTGATTCAGGTATAAGCTACTTTACAGTATTAAATTTACTAACTGTTATATATACACAAATTTAATTTACGACTTATAAAAATAAAAGTTTAATGGTTATGCATGTAACTAGCTGTTAAAAGAGTTATGGGTTGATATCAAATGGAATAGACTAATATTTCTTTCTACAAAATTGTTAGAACAGAAGGATGTGTAGGATTCAAATTAAAAATAAAATATTTAGTTGCATTTCGTCAGAGGTTTCGCCGATATTGAGAATCTTTGAAGTGAACATGAGTGTAAGCATCTAGGGAAAGAAGTTGAATCGTGACAGTTTGAAATGAGGATTGGGGAATACAATAATATATATATATATATATATATATATATATATATATATATATATATATATATATATATACACACAGAAGGTCGTTCGCAGTTTATGGAAACGATTTTGTAATTTGTTTTTTGCGTTTGCATTTTGAGATAAAAATTTTGCAACTTCAGAATAATGGTCTGCTATTGTTTTGCTTTGATTGGAATGTAAAGTAAAAGATTTATTTTGAAAATGGCTCCTAAAATTGATAGATGGCTCGAAGATTAATTAACTGCACTTTCCGGGGAGAAATATTCGTATCAACAAATTATAAAGCGGTGTAAAAATGGCGGTTATGGCATTTCAAAAATAGGTATTTATAATATATTAAATTTGAAACGGAAAAAAATGTCTAACTAAAAGTAAAAATGAAAACATGACCACTAATCCTCATCCTGAGACGTATCGAACGCAGGTAAATATCAAGAAAGTGAAGTCTCTGATCCTATAAGAAAATACGCAGACGCAAAGTTCCATTGCATCGAAACTGCGAATGTCTTCTGACACAGTAAGTAAAATCATTCATAAAGATTTGAAGTTAAAAATATGTTTAAACCTAAAGTCCATCTGCTTTTGACAAAGCATATTGCTGAAAGGAAAACAATTTGTAGAAAATTATATGAAAAACACCTAGCTGCTGAAAAAGGAATATTTTAGGTAACACTCGATGAGGCATGGGTGTATTTACGTGACTGTAATAAAAAAAGATCAATTTTCTATTGCTCAACTGACGAGAATGACCGTACGAAATGACTACGTCAGTGTACAGAAAAGTTCTCAAAGGAGTTCATGATAATAGCAGGATTTTGTTACAACGGCAAATTAAAAATAAACAAGTAATATAAAAACAAAAATTTTTAAAGTCAATTCCTACTTAGGTCAACAAAGAAAAATTTGAGTGTGAACTAATAGTACGAATTGAAAAAAAGGATTGCCTGCCAGAACCTTGCCTACTGTGCGATATTAGGAGGGGGGGGAAGAGAGAGAAAAAGTTAGTCAGGTTAGGGATTCGATCCCGCAACCTTCAGGACGGGAGGAGCCCACGTTACCGCAGTGCTACCGTTTACAGAGTAAGAAGAGGGAAATTAATATTCAAGACAAGAGACGCTCTAGGTCTAAAACTAAAATCGATTAATTAAATTTAATTAATGAATTAATATTTAAAAAAAAACTGTATTAACATCAAGTGTCATCCACTACAAGTTTAAAAAAGTGTATTTGAACTTGAGTGGATGAATAAAAAGTATTTTATTAATGATTGAAAATTTGACCAAGATATATATAGGAAGAGTGTGAACTAATAGTAGGAATTGAAAAAAGTGTCAAGTAAAGCCAAAATTAACTCACTCTACTATCAGCAGATTATTTTAAAACCCAATTTTGAAGAAGAAATTCCAGCCTTATGTGGAAAGGACATTGATAAGTTGAGCTTCATATGGACAAAGCCTTTAGTCACACGTCTAAATCAACTGCCGCTTATTTAGCAAAGAAGGAATCAGAAACAGGAATAAAATGTATTCCATTTAATGAAATACCTGTAATATTACCTGACTCTTCTCAAATGGATTTTTGCGATTTTAGTTTTTTAATACGAGCCTTAGGAAAACGGCATCTAAGAACACTGAACAAACTTTGGAAAACGTTGTAAGGTATACATAAGATTCGATTCACAAGAATCGAACTTTTGAGCGAATGAATTAAAGAAGCTGCTTGAGATATGCTAATTTCGGCATACGCGCTTGGTATAAATACCAAGCAGCTTGATTAAGTTAACCCTTAGCTTACGGGGCCCATTTTTTCGATTCCCCCTTTAGAACGGGAAATTTCATACCCCCTTTGTAAGAACGACCCTTAAGGGTATATATATATATATATATGTATGTATGTATATGTATATATGTCACTGTCCCTCTCTCTCTCTCTCTCTCTCTCTCTCTCTCTATCTATCTATCTATCTATCTATCTATCTCTCTCTCTCTCTATATATATATATATATATATACATATATCTACATATATATACACACACATATATATATATATACACACACACACACACACACACACACACACACACACATATATATATATATATATATTCTTGGGATACATGCTATCCCACCCCGTAAGGAAAAGGTTAAAGGTTGTTAAGGTTGATAGATAAGCGAGTTAAGGGAGCTACGAGGTAAGCAGCTCCAGGTGTTAACCGGCGCTTGTTCTTAGGGGGCCCAAAGTTTACGTGGCAGGACTGCTGTTTTGACTCTCTAGTTTGTGAGTATTGCAAAGTGTATTTTTATTGAATGCTAATATATATTCCGTACGAGTAGTACGTATGCTTATTGCTGTAAACGCAAATTCTATATGTGCAACGAATTCAATAAAGATTGTTTCATGTATAAACTGTGTTTGTATCAAATTCATTTAGAGTGCCACTTCAAATTATATACACCCAAGTGCGGGTAGAAGTGAGATATTCTCTATAACGGTCTAAGAGGCATGAGGTAAAACTGACATAACAGTACTAAGCAAAAATTTACTTTCATGGAAAATTTGAGCTAGAGCTAATTTCAAGAACCATGGCTATCAGATAGAAGCCAATCGCCGAAAAAATACGGAATTTATACGTAAAACTAAACTATCAAAATATTTTCCATAAAGTGCAAACGACCTTCTGTATATATATGTGTGTGATTGACTGATTGATTGATGCAAAATATAATACTACAAGTAAAAAAAAAATTATTTAAAAAGCTATAAATAAAATGTATTTCAAATGCATTAAAATGTCAAACAGCCTCGGCAGCTTAACCGAAATACCTTATACATATACCCAAAAATAGAATATTTTCTCCAAAAGTTAGCTAGGAACTTAATAAACCTGCAATAAATTTTGATCTTTTCACTTCGATATCGATTTTTATCTATTGCCGTTAAGACGGTTTAATTTCAAATAAATGCGGAAATGTCTTTCGTCGTTTAAAAATAAAATGTCGGGTTTCATATATTTCCGCTCATCAGTTCCAGGCGAATGCGTATAACAGATTCGTTAATTCAAAAACTCTAATGATCAAGTGAAAAAAAAATCATTTTGCAACCTGTAATGACAGTATTGATTTCTTTTAAAGTCTCAAATTCTTTACCGTAAGTCTAGCTAATAGGAATTCCACTGTTAAGGAGTTGCAATCTGAAATGAGATAAAATACTCATTTCAGCCATTAGATCTTAGTAAATGTAGTTATTTTAGAAGGTGATGATATAAATGTCATCGATTTCAGTTATAAAAAATAAAACCTGATAATCCCGATATCGGTATGACTCTTAAAACGTGACAAGGGCATTTATTGCTGGCTAGAAGAAAGAAATTATCTTTAATCGGCATCTTTAAAACTTCGAAGAAAAGTACCATTCTGATTATTTGCTTAATATGTCAGAGGACCCTCTTTAAGAATAAAATGTGTAATGAAAATGTTTGTTTTTACGTTTTTGAGATTTTTTTTTATTATGTAGCCTGATTTATTTCTGATTTCAGTTTTAAATGTTTATCTTGATTTTCATTCTCCTTAGAGAGGTATTAATGGAAGATAAGGAGAATTATTTTCATGGAAATTTATTGAATCTTAGAAGAGAATCAAATAAAGTTTTCTTTAAGAGTAGAAATGCATAAGAGCAAAACTTGCTTTATTTTACTTTCAAAGTGTGCATTTATTTTATTATTTTTTGCCATTTATATATTGTACATGAATTTGTTGTACTGTAAAACCTCGTTTATCCGGACTAAAAGTAACCATAGGCAATCCGGATAATCGAAAACACGGATAATCCGGATAATATGGGTAATAACCGAAACAAAATCCTTAACTAAGCAGACTTACCGTTTATTCTAACAAAAAACTATGTTTTGCAACAAAATTACATAGCATTGTTTACAAGACATTAAAAACTTTTCACATCATTTCTTAGCAAAGAATTGGTAAATCTAGTAAAGCTTTCTTAAACTCAACAAAAAGCATTTTATTGCCATAATTTACTGTACAATCTATTCAGGAACTGTAGATTAAATATAACTAAAAAGCGAATATTTGACGCACTTGTAGTTACGTTCGTGATATGATAGCTAAAAATTATTATCTAATGTGAACATTAAATAAAAATAATGTCTACAATTCTGATCCGAATCAACGATAGCCGGCTAAACGAGGTTTTACTTTACTGATATTGGTGAATACAAATTCTTCCATTTATGACAGTAGCATTATAATTTTTAAGCAACTTTTCACAAATATTTATACTTTTATAACCTTATATTATCTAGGTCCTTTCTGACAGAATATAGTTCACAGTAAGTGAAGTGCTAGAGAATGAAATATCCTCACAGCCAATTATAACTATTAAAATGTAAATAATTCAACAGATGAAGATTTTAAAATAACAGGGAGAATGCAGTTATAGTCAAACGAAATGAACAGAAATCCTGCACTTAGAGCTAAACGCACTCTAAATGCAAGATTCTGTAGCAGTATAAGAACTAAACCATATATCGAGGTAACCGACCGGTCTCTTCATCACGACGCCTAACCGAATCAGTTAACTCAAGGGGGAACTTTCTGAATAGAACGCAGGTCTAACTGAAAGATATCCCAAGGCCCCGAGATCCCCATGGAAACAGATAGTCAAACCAATAGAAAATAAGCAGAAATCCTGCACTTAGAGCTAAACGCACCATAAATGCAACATTCTGTAGCAGTGTACGAACTAAACCATATATCGGGGCAACCAACCGGTCACTTCATCAGGACGCCTAACCGAATCAGTTAACTCAAGGGGGAATTTTCTGAATAGGATGCAGGTCTAACCAAAAGATATCCCAATGCCCCGAGATTCCCATGGAAACAGGTAGTCAAATCAATAGAAAATAAGCAGAAATCCTGCACTTAGATCTAAACGCATCCTAAATGCAAGATTCTGTAGCAGTATAACAACTAAACCATATATCGAGGTAACCGACCGGTCTCTTCATCAAGACGCCTAGCCGAATCAATTAACTCAAGGGGGAACTTTCTGAATAGAACGTAGGTCTAACCAAAAGATATCCCAAGGCCCCGAGATCCCCATGGAAACAGGTAGTCAAATCAATAGAAAATAAGCAGAAATCCTGCACTTAGATCTAAACGCATCCTAAATGCTACATTCTGTAGCAGTATAAGAACTAAACCATATATCGAGGTAACCGACCGGTCTCTTCATCAAGACGCCTAGCCGAATCAATTAACTCAAGGGGGAACTTTCTGAATAGAACGTAGGTCTAACCAAAAGATATCCCAAGGCCCCGAGATCCCCATGGAAACAGATAGTCAAACCAATAGAAAATAATCAGAAATCCTGCACTTAGAGCTAAACGCACCATAAATGCAACATTCTGTAGCAGTGTACGAACTAAACCATATATCGAGGTAACCAACCGGTCTCTTCATCAGGACGCCTAACCGAATCAGTTAACTCAAGGGGGAATTTTCTGAATAGGATGCAGGTCTAACCAAAAGATATCCCAAGGCCCCGAGATTCCCATGGAAACAGGTAGTCAAATCAATAGAAAATAAGCAGAAATCCTGCACTTAGATCTAAACGCATCCTAAATGCTACATTCTGTAGCAGTATAAGAACTAAACCATATATCGAGGTAACCGACCGGTCTCTTCATCAAGACGCCTAGCCGAATCAATTAACTCAAGGGGGAACTTTCTGAATAGAACGTAGGTCTAACCAAAAGATATCCCAAGGCCCCGAGATCCCCATGGAAACAGATAGTCAAACCAATAGAAAATAATCAGAAATCCTTCACTTAGAGCTAAACGCACCATAAATGCAACATTCTGTAGCAGTGTACGAACTAAACCATATATCGAGGTAACCAACCGGTCTCTTCATCAGGACGCCTAACCGAATCAGTTAACTCAAGGGGGAATTTTCTGAATAGGATGCAGGTCTAACCAAAAGATATCCCAAGGCCCCGAGATTCCCATGGAAACAGGTAGTCAAATCAATAGAAAATAAGCAGAAATCCTGCACTTAGATCTAAACGCATCCTAAATGCTACATTCTGTAGCAGTATAAGAACTAAACCATATATCGAGGTAACCGACCGGTCTCTTCATCAAGACGCCTAGCCGAATCAATTAACTCAAGGGGGAACTTTCTGAATAGAACGTAGGTCTAACCAAAAGATATCCCAAGGCCCCGAGATCCCCAAGGAAACAGATAGTCAAACCAATAGAAAATAATCAGAAATCCTGCACTTAGAGCTAAACGCACCATAAATGCAACATTCTGTAGCAGTGTACGAACTAAACCATATATCGAGGTAACCAACCGGTCTCTTCATCAGGACGCCTAACCGAATCAGTTAACTCAAGGGGGAATTTTCTGAATAGGATGCAGGTCTAACCAAAAGATATCCCAATGCCCCGAGATTCCCATGGAAACAGGTAGTCAAATCAATAGAAAATAAACAGAAATCCTGCACTTAGAGCTAAACGCATCCTAAATGCTACATTCTGTAGCAGTATAAGAACTAAACCATATATCGAGGTAACCGACCGGTCTCTTCATCAAGACGCCTAGCCGAATCAATTAACTCAAGGGGGAACTTTCTGAATAGAACGTAGGTCTAACCAAAAGATATCCCAAGGCCCCGAGATCCCCATGGAAACAGATAGTCAAACCAATAGAAAATAATCAGAAATCCTGCACTTAGAGCTAAACGCACCATAAATGCAACATTCTGTAGCAGTGTACGAACTAAACCATATATCGAGGTAACCAACCGGTCTCTTCATCAGGACGCCTAACCGAATCAGTTAACTCAAGGGGGAATTTTCTGAATAGGATGCAGGTCTAACCAAAAGATATCCCAATGCCCCGAGATTCCCATGGAAACAGGTAGTCAAATCAATAGAAAATAAACAGAAATCCTGCACTTAGAGCTAAACGCATCCTAAATGCTACATTCTGTAGCAGTATAAGAACTAAACCATATATCGAGGTAACCGACCGGTCTCTTCATCAAGACGCCTAGCCGAATCAATTAACTCAAGGGGGAACTTTCTGAATAGAACGTAGGTCTAACCAAAAGATATCCCAAGGCCCCGAGATCCCCATGGAAACAGATAGTCAAACCAATAGAAAATAATCAGAAATCCTGCACTTAGAGCTAAACGCACCATAAATGCAACATTCTGTAGCAGTGTACGAACTAAACCATATATCGAGGTAACCAACCGGTCTCTTCATCAGGACGCCTAACCGAATCAGTTAACTCAAGGGGGAATTTTCTGAATAGGATGCAGGTCTAACCAAAAGATATCCCAAGGCCCCGAGATTCCCATGGAAACAGGTAGTCAAATCAATAGAAAATAAGCAGAAATCCTGCACTTAGATCTAAACGCATCCTAAATGCTACATTCTGTAGCAGTATAAGAACTAAACCATATATCGAGGTAACCGACCGGTCTCTTCATAAAGACGCCTAGCCGAATCAATTAACTCAAGGGGGAACTTTCTGAATAGAACGTAGGTCTAACCAAAAGATATCCCAAGGCCCCGAGATCCCCATGGAAACAGATAGTCAAACCAATAGAAAATAATCAGAAATCCTGCACTTAGAGCTAAACGCACCATAAATGCAACATTCTGTAGCAGTGTACGAACTAAACCATATATCGAGGTAACCAACCGGTCTCTTCATCAGGACGCCTAACCGAATCAGTTAACTCAAGGGGGAATTTTCTGAATAGGATGCAGGTCTAACCAAAAGATATCCCAAGGCCCCGAGATTCCCATGGAAACAGGTAGTCAAATCAATAGAAAATAAGCAGAAATCCTGCACTTAGATCTAAACGCATCCTAAATGCTACATTCTGTAGCAGTATAAGAACTAAACCATATATCGAGGTAACCGACCGGTCTCTTCATCAAGACGCCTAGCCGAATCAATTAACTCAAGGGGGAACTTTCTGAATAGAACGTAGGTCTAACCAAAAGATATCCCAAGGCCCCGAGATCCCCATGGAAACAGATAGTCAAACCAATAGAAAATAATCAGAAATCCTGCACTTAGAGCTAAACGCACCATAAATGCAACATTCTGTAGCAGTGTACGAACTAAACCATATATCGAGGTAACCAACCGGTCTCTTCATCAAGACGCCTAACCGAATCAATTAACTCAAGGGGGAATTTTCTGAATAGGATGCAGGTCTAACCAAAAGATATCCCAAGGCCCCGAGATTCCCATGGAAACAGGTAGTCAAATCAATAGAAAATAAGCAGAAATCCTGCACTTAGATCTAAACGCATCCTAAATGCTACATTCTGTAGCAGTATAAGAACTAAACCATATATCGAGGTAACCGACCGGTCTCTTCATCAAGACGCCTAGCCGAATCAATTAACTCAAGGGGGAACTTTCTGAATAGAACGTAGGTCTAACCAAAAGATATCCCAAGGCCCCGAGATCCCCATGGAAACAGATAGTCAAACCAATAGAAAATAATCAGAAATCCTGCACTTAGAGCTAAACGCACCATAAATGCAACATTCTGTAGCAGTGTACGAACTAAACCATATATCGAGGTAACCAACCGGTCTCTTCATCAGGACGCCTAACCGAATCAGTTAACTCAAGGGGGAATTTTCTGAATAGGATGCAGGTCTAACCAAAAGATATCCCAAGGCCCCGAGATTCCCATGGAAACAGGTAGTCAAATCAATAGAAAATAAGCAGAAATCCTGCACTTAGATCTAAACGCATTCTAAATGCTACATTCTGTAGCAGTATAAGAACTAAACCATATATCGAGGTAACCGACCGGTCTCTTCATAAAGACGCCTAGCCGAATCAATTAACTCAAGGGGGAACTTTCTGAATAGAACGTAGGTCTAACCAAAAGATATCCCAAGGCCCCGAGATCCCCATGGAAACAGATAGTCAAACCAATAGAAAATAATCAGAAATCCTGCACTTAGAGCTAAACGCACCATAAATGCAACATTCTGTAGCAGTGTACGAACTAAACCATATATCGAGGTAACCAACCGGTCTCTTCATCAGGACGCCTAACCGAATCAGGTAACTCAAGGGGGAATTTTCTGAATAGGATGCAGGTGTAACCAAAAGATATCCCAATGCCCCGAGATTCCCATGGAAACAGGTAGTCAAATCAATAGAAAATAAACAGAAATCCTGCACTTAGAGCTAAACGCATCCTAAATGCTACATTCTGTAGCAGTATAAGAACTAAACCATATATCGAGGTAACCGACCGGTCTCTTCATCAAGACGCCTAGCCGAATCAATTAACTCAAGGGGGAACTTTCTGAATAGAACGTAGGTCTAACCAAAAGATATCCCAAGGCCCCGAGATCCCCATGGAAACAGATAGTCAAACCAATAGAAAATAATCAGAAATCCTGCACTTAGAGCTAAACGCACCCTAAATGCAACATTCTGTAGCAGTGTACGAACTAAACCATATATCGAGGTAACCAACCGGTCTCTTCATCAGGACGCCTAACCGAATCAGTTAACTCAAGGGGGAATTTTCTGAATAGGATGCAGGTCTAACCAAAAGATATCCCAAGGCCCCGAGATTCCCATGGAAACAGGTAGTCAAATCAATAGAAAATAAGCAGAAATCCTGCACTTAGATCTAAACGCATCCTAAATGCTACATTCTGTAGCAGTATAAGAACTAAACCATATATCGAGGTAACCGACCGGTCTCTTCATCAAGACGCCTAGCCGAATCAATTAACTCAAGGGGGAACTTTCTGAATAGAACGTAGGTCTAACCAAAAGATATCCCAAGGCCCCGAGATCCCCATGGAAACAGATAGTCAAACCAATAGAAAATAATCAGAAATCCTGCACTTAGAGCTAAACGCACCATAAATGCAACATTCTGTAGCAGTGTACGAACTAAACCATATATCGAGGTAACCAACCGGTCTCTACATCAGGACGCCTAACCGAATCAGTTAACTCAAGGGGGAATTTTCTGAATAGGATGCAGGTCTAACCAAAAGATATCCCAAGGCCCCGAGATTCCCATGGAAACAGGTAGTCAAATCAATAGAAAATAAACAGAAATCCTGCACTTAGATCTAAACGCATCCTAAATGCTACATTCTGTAGCAGTATAAGAACTAAACCATATATCGAGGTAACCGACCGGTCTCTTCATCAAGACGCCTAGCCGAATCAATTAACTCAAGGGGGAACTTTCTGAATAGAACGTAGGTCTAACCAAAAGATATCCCAAGGCCCCGAGATCCCCATGGAAACAGGTAGTCAAACCAATAGAAAATAAACAGAAATCCTGCACTTAGAGCTAAACGCACCATAAATGCAACATTCTGTAGCAGTGTACGAACTAAACCATATATCGAGGTAACCAACCGGTCTCTTCATCAGGACGCCTAACCGAATCAGTTAACTCAAGGGGGAATTTTCTGAATAGGATGCAGGTCTAACCAAAAGATATCCCAAGGCCCCGAGATTCCCATGGAAACAGGTAGTCAAATCAATAGAAAATAAGCAGAAATCCTGCACTTAGATCTAAACGCATCCTAAATGCTACATTCTGTAGCAGTATAAGAACTAAACCATATATCGAGGTAACCGACCGGTCTCTTCATCAAGACGCCTAGCCGAATCAATTAACTCAAGGGGGAACTTTCTGAATAGAACGTAGGTCTAACCAAAAGATATCCCAAGGCCCCGAGATCCCCATGGAAACAGATAGTCAAACCAATAGAAAATAATCAGAAATCCTGCACTTAGAGCTAAACGCACCATAAATGCAACATTCTGTAGCAGTGTACGAACTAAACCATATATCGAGGTAACCGACCGGTCTCTTCATCAGGACGCCTAACCGAATCAGTTAACTCAAGGGGGAATTTTCTGAATAGGATGCAGGTCTAACCAAAAGATATCCCAAGGCCCCGAGATTCCCATGGAAACAGGTAGTCAAATCAATAGAAAATAAACAGAAATCCTGCACTTAGATCTAAACGCATCCTAAATGCTACATTCTGTAGCAGTATAAGAACTAAACCATATATCGAGGTAACCGACCGGTCTCTTCATCAAGACGCCTAGCCGAATCAATTAACTCAAGGGGGAACTTTCTGAATAGAACGTAGGTCTAACCAAAAGATATCCCAAGGCCCCGAGATCCCCATGGAAACAGATAGTCAAACCAATAGAAAATAATCAGAAATCCTGCACTTAGAGCTAAACGCACCATAAATGCAACATTCTGTAGCAGTGTACGAACTAAACCATATATCGAGGTAACCAACCGGTCTCTTCATCAGGACGCCTAACCGAATCAGTTAACTCAAGAGGGAATTTTCTGAATAGGATGCAGGTCTAACCAAAAGATATCCCAAGGCCCCGAGATTCCCATGGAAACAGGTAGTCAAATCAATAGAAAATAAGCAGAAATCCTGCACTTAGATCTAAACGCATCCTAAATGCTACATTCTGTAGCAGTATAAGAACTAAACCATATATCGAGGTAACCGACCGGTCTCTTCATCAAGACGCCTAGCCGAATCAATTAACTCAAGGGGGAACTTTCTGAATAGAACGTAGGTCTAACCAAAAGATATCCCAAGGCCCCGAGATCCCCATGGAAACAGATAGTCAAACCAATAGAAAATAATCAGAAATCCTGCACTTAGAGCTAAACGCACCATAAATGCAACATTCTGTAGCAGTGTACGAACTAAACCATATATCGAGGTAACCAACCGGTCTCTTCATCAGGACGCCTAACCGAATCAGTTAACTCAAGGGGGAATTTTCTGAATAGGATGCAGGTCTAACCAAAAGATATCCCAAGGCCCCGAGATTCCCATGGAAACAGGTAGTCAAATCAATAGAAAATAAGCAGAAATCCTGCACTTAGATCTAAACGCATCCTAAATGCTACATTCTGTAGCAGTATAAGAACTAAACCATATATCGAGGTAACCGACCGGTCTCTTCATCAAGACGCCTAGCCGAATCAATTAACTCAAGGGGGAACTTTCTGAATAGAACGTAGGTCTAACCAAAAGATATCCCAAGGCCCCGAGATCCCCATGGAAACAGATAGTCAAACCAATAGAAAATAATCAGAAATCCTGCACTTAGAGCTAAACGCACCATAAATGCAACATTCTGTAGCAGTGTACGAACTAAACCATATATCGAGGTAACCAACCGGTCTCTTCATCAGGACGCCTAACCGAATCAGTTAACTCAAGGGGGAATTTTCTGAATAGGATGCAGGTGTAACCAAAAGATATCCCAATGCCCCGAGATTCCCATGGAAACAGGTAGTCAAATCAATAGAAAATAAACAGAAATCCTGCACTTAGAGCTAAACGCACCATAAATGCAAGATTCTGTAGCAGTAAAAAGAAAGTATACAATCCTAAATAGAACACGAATCAAAAGACAGAAATATAAAAGGCTTACTCACCCTAAATCAATAAATTGTGAAGTGACCGTTATAACTAAAAAACAGCAATTTTAACCTTAAGAATTATGCCACTGCAGCATAACTACAGCGCCACACCCAATTGAAATTTTAAAGCCACAAGTATTGAAATAACAAGCAATTTCTTTCAATTCCTTCTTAGCCAATTTGTCCGAAACCTCATTGGCATGAATATCACATGGGAAGGAATCCATCGGAGGTGAAAAGCGTGAGACTGGGAAAATTTATGTGGTTTGGACAATAATTGGATAACTTCATTTGAATCATATATTCTTATCTTAACAAAATTCCATAAATATTATCTTATTCGACTCTGTGGTATTTATATCTTTTCAAAATTCAGAAAAATTGCATAACATATGCATAGTCTCTACAATAAAAGAAAATTTGTTGTATCTAGTTTAGATTCCTGACCAGTGGCGCACCCCTGATTTTTCTTGGGGGGGGGGCGAGATGAAAGGATAAAATTATTTATAATGCAAAATCAATATTCATAATGCAATTTCTATTTCTTTCGGGGGGGGCAGGGCCGCTTCCCGCCCCTGGGTGCGCCACTGTCCAGGCCTAAGTGTGAGATAATAGCATGTGCAGGTTTCTTACTTATAGGATGCAGGCCAATTTTAAAGCCACAAGTATTGAAATAACAAGCAATTTCTTTCAATTCCTTCTTAGCCAATTTGTCCGAAACCTCATTGGCATGAATATCACATGGGAAGGAATCCATCGGAGGTGAAAAGCGTGAGACTGGGAAAATTTATGTGGTTTGGACAATAATTGGATAACTTCATTTGAATCATATATTCTTATCTTAACAAAATTCCATAAATATTATCTTATTCGACTCTGTGGTATTTATATCTTTTCAAAATTCAGAAAAATTGCATAACATATGCATAGTCTCTACAATAAAAGAAAATTTGTTGTATCTAGTTTAGATTCCTGACCAGTGGCGCACCCCTGATTTTTCTTGGGGGGGGGGCGAGATGAAAGGATAAAATTATTTATAATGCAAAATCAATATTCATAATGCAATTTCTATTTCTTTCGGGGGGGGCAGGGCCGCTTCCCGCCCCTGGGTGCGCCACTGTCCAGGCCTAAGTGTGAGATAATAGCATGTGCAGGTTTCTTACTTATACAATGCAATTTCCTCGAAATATCTAATTTGGGGGTCCGAAATGTTTGCAAAACTGTCTCATTTCCACATCTCTCTAGCAGAAAAGGACACTTGATTAAAGAAATGCACGCTCGAATGTAATTACGCCTATTTTCCTTAGCCCAACACTGATGGCCTTCCTGGGCGATTACAACTACACTCAAGCATTGATTAGTTCACAATTTCATTAAAACGTTTCGTAAGAGACGCTGTTAAAACTTTTTTAACGTAAATGTAGAGACTTCCAGGTGTTAAGTTTAAAAATATTCCTGACAATTTGCGCAGACTCAAGGCAAAACCATGAATTGCAAACAAATTCTATGGCGTTACAACAAAATAAAAACTTAAAAATATACGGAAGTTTCAACTGACATAAACACACATATTTTTCTTTTACTCATGAATGGGATATTTTCATGCATAATACATTTCTTAGATTTTATTAATGTTATGAATTGTGCTATGTTTGCATGCAAAAAGTTACTTATAAATCTAGAGAGAAGCATATATATCTGCAATTTGAAAAGACACGTTAATATATTCTAAAACATCATGCTGCAATCTAGTCTTGATAGTCTTGGATGTCTCTAGAAAGAACATTTTGAGTTAATATCAAAAAGAGCATAATGTCGCGATATTATTTCCTAATGTATGCTATTCAGATATTATTTCATTGCATTGATAAAATAAACCTCCCGTTTTAAATAACATCTTTTATAAATCCCTTTATAAAACATCTTTTATAAATCCCTTTCTTTCTTGTATTTTAATGAATTTATTTCTCCTAGCAGAATAAACCAGTGTAATTCAGTAGAATGATAAACACAATATACATAAATTGTTCTTAGATATAGTATTTATTAGATCCTTACGTATGGGTTAAAGCGTCTCATACGTGTCTATACATATAAGGGAAAACACATGAAGAAGTCAAACGTGAAACATTGTGTTTTAATCGTAGCAAGAATTTATTTAATGGCAGTAATCTCCCACATTAGGTAATGTGATAACCCCTTTGTACCTAAGCTAGATGTCTATTAAGTTTCAACACCGGGAATAAAAAATCCTTATTTTAAGCAACCTCATACAGCTTTACAAAAATTTATCTACAGGCAAATATTTGATAGAAAAGGCTTCATAGCCTTTAATTCAAATTTTAAATATATTTTACTAGCCACTTAAAATATAACAAATACTTGAAAGTGAACATTTGAAATAAACGGTGTATGACACTTTATGGTTGAATGATGGTTGATAATATACTCTTAGACAATAAAAAACAAAAAAAATGACGCACCGAGAAAGGGTAATGCAAATTGGACATAAATTGATATGCACAGAGGTTTCGATGCAAAATGCAAAATTTTAAAGTTTGGAAGCCAATGAATGAACGTGTTACGATGCAGCGCATCTTAACTTGCACGATATTCAACACGATTCCAGGTCATAATTTCTTTGTAAATTTCATTCCGTGTACTTAGGTAGACAGTAACTATGCCTCGCATACAGGTGCGTGAACAATATGCGCAGATGTCAGCATTTGAGAGACAACGCGTAGTTGGGCTCAAAATAGCCGGTTGGTCTAATCGGTGAAACGCTTGACATTTGGATAGGAACGATGCAACTATTAGACGATGTTGGCAGGCATGGTTTAACCATGGCCGAACACAACGTTAAGAAGAAAGCGGTCGGCCGAGAGAAACGACAGAACGTGAAAAACGTGACTACCATTGACCTCTGTACACCGACAAGCCCGTTTGCACTGGTGTCGGGCACATTCGACCTGGAATGCCACTCCCTGGAGTACAATTGTTTACAGTGTAGAGTCCCGCTTCGAATTGAGCGCCGATGACCAGGGAATACGTGTCTGGAGACATCCCGGACAGCGGTGGGATACCAACCTGTCTTCCGCCATACGGGCCGATAACCAGGACTGATGGTCTGGGGTGCCATTTCATTTCATAGCAGGACCCCTTTGGTTGTCGTCCGCGGCACCCTTACAGCACAGTGGTACGTCGACGATATTCTACGCCCCGTTGTGTTGCCCTTCATATCACGTCATTCTGGGCTTACATTTCAGCAAGATAATGTCCGCCCGCACACGGCGAGAGTTTCTACGGCTTGTCTTCGTGCTTGCCCAACGCTATCTTGGCCAGCAAATTCGCCGGATCTCTCCCCGATTGAGCACGTTTGGAGCATTATGGGCAGAGCCCTCCGGTCAGCTCGGGATTTTGACGATCTAACTCGCCAATTGGACAGAATTTGGCACGTTATCCCGCTACCTCTATCAATCAATGCCAAGCCGAATAACTGGTTGCATAAGGGCCAGAATGGGACCAACACGTTATTGACCCTTTTCCCTTTGTGAAGCTCTTTCTCTTGAATAAATCATCTAATTTTTCTCAAATTGTAATCATTTGTTTTTCTGTACATGTACATCATATCTACCGATTTTTGTCCCATTCGGATAACTCCTTCTTGGTGCGCCTTCATTCTTTTTTATTTATTTTTTTGGGGGGTGGGAGGGGGTCTAAGAGTGTATGTGATAACTCAAGGTTGGATGACTGGTGAAACCCAATGGTTTAATATTTTTCAGCTAATTTTAAAGAAACGATCTTGTTAGATTCTCCAGAGAGCAATTATTAATTAAACATAAATATTGTAAACTAAAATTGCTCATTTACAATTTGATTTATCTTTTACCATTAATACTCGTACAGTCAATAAATTCGGGGACTTTATTTACTACAACAAAGAATACACTTACAAAGTCTTCTGAACACAATCACCTTCAAAATAATGTCCTTCCGCAACTATACACCTCTGTCAGCGTTGATATAGCTTCTGGAAAGAGTCCTGGGAACCGTTGCGTGAGAGCTGTCGTAAAGCGATTGTCGCTGTTGCCATTACTTCTTCGGCATTAACAAACCGCTTGCCCTTGATGCAATCTTTCAGTTTCGGGAACAGGTAGAAATCGCAAGGAGCGAGGACTCGGGAATACCGGGGATGTAGCAGAACTGTGGTGTCGTGTTTAGCAAGGGCTTGTTGCATCATCTGGCATCGGTGCGCCGGGACATTGTCATGCAACAACATCCACATGTTGGATTTCCAAACGTGTGGACGTTTACCACGGATTGCCTCCCAGAGACGACGAAGAACCTGTACATACCATTTGTTGACGATGTTACCTAGTGTTTGGCGCAGCTTGTCCTTTCTGGACCTTGCGCCAATAAACTTCAACCAACCAAACAACTACTGTTCCTACCCATTACATGTTCGACTCCGTTTGTGGGGTCACTGGCCATCCACTTCGCGGATCATCTGCAACAGCGTCTCTCCCATTTTTAAACAAACTGTACCATTTGAAAACTTTCGATCTGCACATAGCTTCATCTCGATACGCTTTTTGCAGTAACCGTAACGTTCTTGCAGTGGTTTTTCTTAATTTGTAGCAGAATTTAATGTTGGAACGTCGCTCCAAAAAGGACATTTTGCTACATCGACATCATAGGCTGACAGTCTGCAGCCAAATGGTGAACTGCGTGCCTTAGCAGTTGTGCAAAGCGTTATGTGACGTCTCACGCGTACGCAGATAACCAGACTTGCAAACCACATCGTTGTTTCGGTTACCCCACACACCGGGCATGAGGGGGAAGGGTAGTCCCCGAAAATATTGACTATACTTGTATTAGATATATCACAAGGACTTTTATGGTATTTAATTTACGGCAATTCGTTTCTGACAAAATAGAAAAAAATGCACAATATGGCCTTAAGTCAATCTTTTATGACTACAAAACATACATCATTTGTAAAAGGACATGCAAGGAAATGGAATATTTCTCGTAAAGTATCTTAAATAATGTCCCAAGAAATGGCAATCGTACTTTGAATCAATTAGAGCAGGGATTCCCAAAGGGGTCCAGGTGGACCCCTTTTGGGTCGATGGAAGTTTAAAAAGCGTTTATTGTATTCCAGGGGTTTATTGGGGGTCTATGATAATTTTTTCTGTGTTAAAATTTAATTTAATATTTTAGGAATGTAATTATTAGATAATCATATCCATTTTAAAATGTAGAAATACAAATTTGCATAAGGCGTAGTGATCCATGCATCTAAAGTCGAATGTCATGACGCTTTTGTATATGCCACAGTCGGCTTTTATTTGTGTACCAACACTAGGCAGAACTGAGGATATCCACTAGACCTTAAAACCCTTTCGCGACGGCAGTTCCGATCACGCGCTTTCCTCTCAGGCCGGAAGTTTTTCTCGTGAGCGTACCCTCCAGGCCGGCGGACTTTTAAGAGCTAAGCCTAAAGTTACGAAAAATTCCGAAATAGTAACATTTACAAACAAATCTATTTATTTAAGCTATATATGGGTTACTTACACATTCTTTTATTATTTTTCCACTAAAAAATTTTTGTTATACAGTTTAAAATATTTTTCGCTGGGACATAATGTCGAAATCCTACTCTCCCTTTCCACAGTAAGATACTTTCATCAACTGATATATTTCTATCAGGAATATATCCAGAATATGTCAATAATATATCAAGAACTCTGAAAGTTTTGAATGATTAAATCTAAAAAAGGTTTAATTTTTTCAATCTTTTTGGCATTAGTAGAAGTTAAATGCAAGTATCGAAGAATTTCGATGCGTTGGTCCCGACTCATAACCTTACTGAAAAAAGGTTTTGCAATCATTGGATTCGTTGAGTAGTACATCTTAATTTTTGGTTTTTTCACGGTACCCATTAAAATTGTCAAAGCAAATTAAACAAACATTTCTTCTTTAGTTACAGGCAAAAATACTTCGAGGATAAACTCTGTTCACTTTCCGGATTTATGAACCTCTCATACGCATTAATTTGGTTAGTATAATATAATACGCATTAATTTAGTTATTAAATCCATTACAGTTTCATCAAAAAAACATCTGAAATAATACAATTCATTTGATACAGCATCATCGACTTTTATTCCGCATGCCGCTGTGAATGTTAGTAGAGTTAAATCCCTTACGGGAGAAAACCACAAAGAAGTACCGTCCCGCGATATACTCAGAATAGAAATGTCTGATATATCTTCATAATCACTCTGATCTCCGTGTTCCAAATAAACAGATTCACCCGACGAGATTTTTGTATCACTGTCACTACTTTCATTTTCAGACACATTTCTTATCAATTCAGAAATTTCGTCTTCTGTTAAATATTTTCTCCTTTTCTCCATATTAAATCATCAAAGGAAAGAAATCTCACTGCAACAGAATCTGATTGACTCAAAACCCATATACCCAATGCTACAATCCCACCGCAAAAGAAAAATAAACAAAGATATCTCGTAAACAAAGACCACGTGCAAAGTTAAAATGCCCTACCCGCTGACAGCCAAACGCAATACATCCATTCCTCCGTTTGTTTACATAAAACGATAGACCGCATGTGATTCATACTAGTCTTGTTTTCGAATAGAAGGTCCCAACTACGTGTACTCCAAATTTCATAGACATGCGGTGCCATCTTGTGCCCCAAAAATTAACTAATAAAACGTTCCGAACTACTGACACGTATAGGTGACGATCGGCCAGAAACGCGGATAGCTGCTGTCACGTATAGGTGACGATCGGCCAGAAACGCGGATAGCTGCTGTCACGTATACGTGACGTTCGCCGCGAAAGGGTTAAACAGCACATGGGTCCTCCCGATGCAACCAATAAGAAGCAGTTTCGTTTTTCTCTTGTCGATGTTTGTGGAATTACAATGTGTGTTTCTGAAATCTTGTTTATACTTGTGAAATTAAAAATAGTACAAAAATAACAAAACATAAACCTAATGAACAACTTTTTCTAATTTTTTGTTCAAATTTTAGTCAAATTGTTATCTTGAAGTGTTTTATGTCCAATGATTAATATTATAATTATGTTGTATGCTGTTTATTATATAGAAAAATGTGAGGGGGGGGGGGGGTCGATGAAAAAAATCATTCTTTTAAAAGGGGTCGATGTAGAAAAAAGGTTATGAACCCCTGAATTAGAGCTTTTACTATGAAAGAAAGAATGAATTGAATATAGCAAGGATATACCATTTGCTATTAAATGAAACAATTATGTACTATCAGCGGTTACACAAAAAATAATCGATAGTGTGCTGGATATAACTTTGTATTCCCGGAATAAACAATTAAGAACTACGAGTATGTTATGAATATAGCTACAGTCTACGTAATAATGTATTAATTTAGCGTAACGGTATAAAAATGGTATATTATTTTAGCCTAATGATGCACAAATGGAAGATTATTTTAGCGTAATGATACAAAATGGGTAAAATACTTTTTTATATATGTTAAATAGCAGAACGCAATCTGCCATTACAAACTCTAATTAGGTAAATACATTCCTTATCTAGCTTCAGTGAAGCTAGTTTTATCTCTGAAGAAGTCGAGAAAAAGGGAAAAATGAACGTAATTAGATTGATTGAATATTTGAAATGAAAAATTATTTTCATATCCAAAGGTAAAAGAAGAAATAAAGATATTATTAATGTCAATGCAAGGTATCTAAAAAATATTCAAAACACAATTTGTTTTTAAAAGTCATGAACCAATGGACACTGTATGCGCTCAATTTTTAACTGATAAAATTAATTTTAAACAAATGGTTACAAATTGAATAAAGACATTGAAAATTCCTATTATTTGTCAGAAAAGCATATTTTTGTGGTAAGCATATTAGGTGAGTAAATAAAGATAAGGAAGTTATATTTCCAGGTAAATATTTTCATGCAAAATATAGTGAATTTAAAAATATATATAACTATAAAACATACAATAAATAGTATGTAACACATGAACCATACAACATTATATGCAATTTATTAGTTCTGCTATGAAAAAAATAATTTCAGGCAACCGCTTAAAGAAGGATTAAAATTTTTAAAAATCCATATCAGTGTATGAAATTAATGTTTTAAACGTAAGTAAATAAAGATATGTAAATTATATTTTGGGGTAAATATTTAGGTAAAATGGAAGGAATTTAAAAATGTATATTTAATAGTAAAAACAAATATAAAATTATATGTAACTCATAAACGAAAAGTCACTATACAAAACAAATACTACTCGGTAAAAAAAATTTTTCACCATGAGATTATATATTGATTAATAGCATCATAAATACTTATAAATTCAGGTAAAGATAGTTGTATCAAAATTTATTACAAAAAACAAATATTTCAATTCTAATGACTGAATACATTTTCGTATTTGTTCTATTCAGAATTATAGTTCACATCAAACGTTTAGAAATACTCTAAAAAAAATTTAATAGGATTTGAGTCTTGAATACTTAACAGCTCATTCTTATAGGTACAATTTTTATATAATCAATTCCTTATAAAAAATAAAAGTATTTACAACACCGCATCTGAGGTTGATGAGATTACTTTGACTGCCGAGTGATAACATAAAGCAGGGTATAATTCCTATACTTTCACTTGCAACGTGCGGAAACAATACCCAAGCGGCGTTTGGCGTCCTAAATTGGGATGCCCAGGAAAACAGCCTGTTCTTTGAAGGAGACGAAATCAAATTTCTTTCTAGTTTCACAATTGCAGGACTGCGGGAAAGAACAATTTCACAAGGGAGTCTAGTACGTTTCCTTTCTCAGAATTTAGATAATTTCTTTTCTAGATACATTAACTTAAATGTTTAATGCTTACCAAAACTAACTTCCTTTGTTAAACGTCATCTCATACGCGCGGTATAAATAAATAAATAAACATATATATATATATATATATATATATATATATATATATATATATATATATATATATATATATATATATATATATATATATATATATATAATAGATAGTAATGTCTTTCATACGAATTATAACCCCTTTTTTGTTAACAAAAAACTGTTTTTTAATATCATGGAAAAACTAACAATGAACTGGGATTTCAAGCCAATCATTATTTAACAGTAAGTATCAAACATATATTTATAAACAAAGAACTTTAATTATGCAGAGAAATAAGGGGGTGGTATATTTCTTTGCTCTAAGTTCGTATAGAGAAATTTTTAAAAAAATGATTGAATCTAAGTCACTTATTTTGCTTGGGAGCAGCTCTTTTTATCCTTATTAAAGTTTCATTAGAGTTATTTTTAATTAAAGTTATGGTTAAAATTAATTTGATTAAAGCTTATTAAATCAGATAAAAAATACGGCTAAAAGGATATGATTAGAATAAATTTTTGTTTATTAAATTCATTTTGATTTGACTAAAGTTTTATTTTTATGTAGTACTATGTGTATTATAGATGAGTAAACTTCTAAAAAAATATTTATTCATTCTGTGGTTTTATAACTGCACTTCTGACCATTAAAATTGCAGTTTCATGAAGGAGAGATGATACAAACGTCATATTCGCATGAAAGGAAGAAGATGCTGGGATATGCATATGATTAGCATTTAAGCGCAATCGAACGACGTAGTAGGGAGAAAGGACATCTCAAACTATGTATAAAAGTAAAGTTAAGCAGCTGGTTTCTCATTCGGAAATCGCGTTTGTATGCTGGTTGTTTGCGAGAAGAGGTCAGGGGTAAATCGACTGTCGTCTTGAATAGGATCCATTAGTGTGTGACCAAGATTTCACTAGGTGTAAATAATGACACTTTGGGGAGGGGATTTAGTCATTATTAAGAAGTTATATGGAATATGAATTACTAAATTAGAGTCCTTATGTGGTGAAATCTTAGGTTAAAGTGACTCAGCAGATCCAGAATGGGAGTTGGATGCTTTTATATATCTAAGTTAAGACTGTTGTGTACTAACCCTATTGGATTATCTCACCTCACTGTTAACATATGGAAAAATATGTCGACTATTTACAGCTTCATAAATACTGATAATCCGATAAAAATCTTATTTTACGATAGACTAAACTTTTCTGCACCTTTTCGTCGGTAACTACTGAATGAAAGTAAAAATAAGCAACCTTTCGATTTAAACTGCTTTATCCTTAAACTATTACATATTTCTATAAACCCAAGATAATAATTCTATTAAGACGTATTCCATCATTCAAAACGCAATATCCATAAGGGAATGCATCATTTTTTTTCGGTAGCAGAACTATTTTTTTCTATAATACCAAGCAATGTCCGGTTCAATATTTAATATGTCAGTTCCCCATTCATGTTCCTACATTCATTAGATATTTCTTAGTTTTTTTTCTGCACTGCGGTGTAGCAGGGATGCGGTGAGAGCCCATTCATAACAGTAAGCCGCACAAAAGAGAAGTAAATAAGGCAGAATTTTTTCTGCAGTTTTGGTTAATGATTTCTTTTAATCAAAAATCAGAGCGACTGTTTTGTTTTAAAGCCACACCGAACCATTACACGATAACTCTTTAAGGCTTCTGTGTACTAACCTTATTGGATTTGCTCAACTCAATGTTTACCTATGGAGAAAATCTGTGTATTGTTTACAGCTACAAAAATGCTGATAATCCAGTAAGAAAAAGGGTATTTTCAGATAATTTAAACATTTCTGCACCTTTCAACAGGATTTATTTTATAAATTTCGTCCACCAAATAAATTTATTAGCGTTTGAAACACACTACACTAGGGGTTTTCCACGAATAATTTAAATTTTAAAATATTATTTGCATTTAAAAAAAAATGCTCCAAGGTGTAAAATTTCTTTCTCTATCATAGAGTATAATTGTTAAAAAATCTTTGATTCAAATTTGGCAATTCTTGGACACGTTTTCTCCATAGGTTAACATTAAAGTGAGCGAATCCAATAGGGTTTGTGCACAGTAGCCTAAAGGATACTCCATTGTTCCAGATTATGGGTTGTCTATTTTGCCATATCTTTAGTTGTGTATTCAAATTTATGTAGTAATGTAAGATGAGTTTGTTGCTTTCATTTCTGAGTTTCCTTTATTCACTGTACATATACATAGATATTTTAATTCTTTAAGTGTCTATGATCTTTTAAACTTAGTATATAACCGTCACTTAAAATACAAGTGAAATTTACGTCAGAGTTACCATACATAAGTATATTTGTATTACTTATGTATTTACATAACTATTTTGATTAAAAGATTTTTCATTTTTTCAGCATTTTCTTTTTGTAATTATATATAGACATACAGCTTTCCAAAACAGGAAAATAAGCCAAGGGAAAAAATATATCGAATAGGAAAGTAGTCTTTACCAAGTAAGGATAATAATGAAATTTGTATTCGTAACGAAGCAGAAGATCACTGCGATGTCTTCAGGGATATTAAGAAAGGCTTTTTCTTCTCTTCTTTTGATATCTCGTGGCAAATAAGGAAAAAGGGGATTTTCATTTTGGATTTATTTAGATGTGTGAGAAAATAGATATACGAATAATTAAATATTTTGGCGTATTGTGCAATTTATGATGCAATAAAAATACAGCGTTATATATATATATATATATATATATATATATATATATATATATATATATATATATATATATATGTATGTATATATATATATATATATATATATATATATATATATATATATATATATATATATATATATATATATATTAATATATATATAACATTAAAAACCCCATACCATTTTAAAATCTAACATTATTCTAAATTCCCTTGGGCGTACGAGCTAAATTTCGCTTTTGATTCTAAGTTCTAATAACCTCGAGAGAAAAAATTAAATGGCTGCCTGTTAATCGAAAACTAAACTTGCGTGGCGTGGGTAGAAAATTAAACGCTTTAGCGCATTTGTCACGCATTTTCCTAACTTTTAACCAATTAAACCTTACTACGATCACATGACGAGATAAGTTTATATAAGGTTTGGGATCACGTACATGTACGCTTTTTTGATCATGTAACGGTATTGAATAGACGTAATAAAGTCTTTTCCGTAAGAAGCCGAGTG
>OU015498.1:32353002-32483002 GCA_907164885.2 Dolomedes plantarius | reverse complement strand
AAGAATTTTATCACCATAATTTATTGTACAATCTATGCAGGAACTGTACATGGAATCAAACTAAAAAGAGAAAAGTTGGCGTACTTGTTAAATCTTATTACCCTGCTACCACAGTGTGTTTATTCCAATAATATGATAAAAATATTATTAAAAAAATCGATTCATGATAAGAGATGCTGATGTCTTGACATTTAGTAATTTTAAAACTATAATCAGAAATTTTATCAAATAAATCAAATGTAAACTTTTGTTCAGCTTTAACACAATTATTTAGATATTAGATTGTACACAAAATTGCATCATTATTATTATTATTATTATTGTAACTGCTTAGAAGAAATTCTTAAGGTAAATTATAAAGTCCGTTATATATTTTTCAATGATTTTTATTGAATATTATTATATCCTCAATATTCTTTTGTAAAACACACGTTAATAGCTTAATGTTACAAATCTCATGTGAATGGAAGTACAATTCAAATTGGAAACCATTGTAAAAACATTGCCACCAAGAGGTACACCTTAAATTTGTTGACATATATATATATATATATATATATATATATATATATATATATATATATATATATATATATATATATATATAGATAGATAGATAGATAGAGAGAGAATATATAGATATTGTAGATAGATATGTATACCAAAATTTTAGAGTTAAAATATCAAGTCTCAATTTAATCTCAATTTATTTATTCGGTCCCCAAGAAATTAAATATTCAATAACACAGTACAAACATTCAATAATACAGTTCAACAATAATGCAGTCTTTGTATAAAAAAAGGAGAAAAATGAAAAAACTGTAAGGAAATTATTAAATTATTTAAATCATGTGGATATATTTATACTAATACATAAATATGGTTATATTAAAAAAATTGTATAAAAGAAAAAAAAATATTCAAAATCAAACATAAAAGATCAATTATACCCTTTCTAAAGAAACAAATAACGTATGTTCAACTTTTTCTGACGTATGAAACATTGCATTGGGTCTCGCAAGTTGAAAGATATAATTTTAGCCAACAATTACATTTAGGTTTGCTTATTTTCTTTTCCCTCGGGTGTAGTTTAAAAGCCATTAACCACTAAGTGTTTTCTTTCCCAACAGAAGAGCTTTTACATCCGGTTAATAAAGTGAAACTGTGTGAAACTACAGGGAATTCTTCCTCCAAGGTAAAAAAAAAATAATAGCTTTATTCTTTTTTCTTTCAAGTTAGCCCGTCACACAGCATTTAAAATACGAGGAATGAAAACGGTTGAATACCGTATCGGAAGGAAGAGTAAAGTTGTAAATTTTCAAAACTACTGTGTATCATTAATCTTGCGGCAGTGCAAATAAAAGTTGATTTCTGTATAAATATGCTTTTTGTTGCGTAGTTTTCGTTTTATAATAAATTACTTGAAACTAACTGATTTTATTTAAGACGAAACTCTCACCTTCGAACTGAATAGTAACTGAGCACTAATTACTCGAAGGTATTTTTTACCTTTTAACAAATATATACTTCTTTTAAATTTTTTATGAAAAACTGATGATAAATTATGACTATTAAGGGAACGACAGACCTTCAACCTCCATTTTTAAAATTTTTCAATTTTTAACTTTATGTTCAGTTTGAGAATAATTAATATTCCTTTTTACTACATTGAAAACACTTAGAATTCAAAATAAGGATTTTTTTTTTCAGAACAAAATCTGTTTTCAAATGTTTTCCAAAAATGCCAGCATTTTTCAAAACGCTCTACGTGCATTCCATATCATTTAAAAACTTTAAATTTTCCCAAAAATATATATATATATAAACATAATTACATAACTGTGCATTTTTTGTATGAATCTAAAGCCATGAATATTTTTTTTTAATTTGCCTGTTATTTATTTATGCTTTTGCATGTTTTCACTTTATTTCACGGTCTATAAATTTGAAAAATGTTTGTTGTTTCAAAGAATGATGTACATTTTGGTAAAAAACACTAACATTAAAAATCCTGAGAAATTTAGAAGAATCAGAAGAAAATTAATGCGCATGGAACATTTCGAAAATTTCTAGCATTTTTGAAGAGTTTTTTGAAAACAAGTCCTATTCTTCTATAAAATACTTATTTGTGGACTCTAAGTATGTTCGTAATGTAACAAAAAAGAATAATAATTATTCTCATTTTGTATATAGAGTAAAACATTCATAATTTTAAACAAGAAGAAGTTGAAGGCGTCTTTTCCCCTTAAAATGACTATTAAAAATTCAACATTTATTTCATTCTTGTAGATAACCCCGTCATTAACTAATATTGAAGATATTTTCTAATAAATGACAGTTAATTGTAAAATATTTACTGTTTTTTAAAATGTTAGAAAGAATTGTGTAATTGTAAGCATAAACATTTGTTACAAATCTGTTGATACACATATGAAATCTTGTTCACTTTTTGTGATGTACTTGTAAACAGAATATGTATATCTTTTTAACTATATAACTCGGTGATTTCTAAGAATTTGGTCGAAAAATTTAAGTATAACTTAAGTAACAACTTAAGTAACAGAGAGTTTACTACCACTATACATTGACGCATAACTAAAGATGGGATGACGTCATCTTGTCTAAATACGAATCTAACAACAAAAATTGGGCGAGGCTTTTAATAGAGATGATATAAATTACGGTAACCTACATTTAACTCCTAAATTCTCATTCCGACTCTTCAATAATTGGTTTCAGACTCGTAGAACAAAACCGTTCAAATGAAATCTTGGTTGCGAATAGGAAGATCCTTAAATTTTGATTTCTGATCTGAATGACATTGAAAACTTGTATAAAACTATTGACGCTGAAAACTTCATTAGCGTTAGTAGTTCAGTTCTTCATATCAACGCAAATTGGAAGATTATTCTGGCTTTTACATTTTCAATATTTTTTTCTTGTTTTCCCAGGCCCTCTCTAATTTTCCAGTGTTTATTTTTGGCTCCAAGGTGTTTACATTTTTGCTTCTCGAGTTGATAACTTATTCCAACCCTTAATGTTTCGCTGTTCTGAAATGGCAACACACCCCATTTGCCAGTCTTGTCTTACTTACTGTGTAGGCGTTCTCTTGGCTTCCTATTAACGAAGAAGGCAATTTTTGGTTTAGAAATTTGAAATTATCTCCCTTTTTACGGTCATTGAGAAATTTTATGGTTCTTTAGTCTTGGTTAGCCTTTTTGAGCCTTGCAATTACTCCCTAACTGGACTGGACTAACTCTCTCTTAGTTCTTGCCTTCCTCACCTTAAATTATAGGTTCGCTTACATTCATTGAATTTAGTAGGCATACGTCTTCTGTATGTTTTCTTGGGAGGAGAATGGGTAAAGTTTCCATAACTTTGCCGAGAACGGGAAATAAAAACGTGAACTTAGAGATAAGTGGTTTAAACGTTGATTTATTATGTAATAAATTTTACACTTACAGGTTAAAAAAACATTTTTTGAGATAGATAGTCCCAGTTTATAAAACAGTTATAAAAAGTGTCTTAACGTTTTAAAGCCAGCCTTAAAATAATGAAGTAAGGGCAATATATTAATATTATCCGTCATTGCAATATTTCAAGCAAAAAAGAGAAAATTAACATGAAAAACATAACTAGTACTCTAGAGACCTACAAATTTAAAGACTTTTTACAGTCCGTTCAAGGGTGCAATTATTCTTGAGAACAATACAATTTTAAAAACTCTATACAGTTAAAATAAAACAAGCATTTTAACTCCTAAATGATTAATGACATTTAATTATCATTAATTAACTTGAGAAAATAATTATCAATAGATGAAGCGATGCCTTTCCCCATTAATCATACAAAATATTTCTTTCATCGAGAATGAGGCAATGTCTTCATTATCAAGATAATGTATATTCATGCACACACGCTCATACATTTAAATAACTCACATACCCATTTCAGATTAATCCTTTCATTGATCTTACTTAGTGCTTTGAATTCATTAAGTTCAAATAAGAGAAACGTCCTTCCCAATAGATTTAAAATATCAGAATACTCGTAATACGTTCTTTTTTTTAAGAAATATATTATCTAAAGAATTTAGAACATAACACATAGAGAAGCAAAAAATTGCATATTTCATTTAGGGCACTCAAACACGAATATTAATTACTTAGGAAAACATTCCTAATATAATACCACCAATAATTAGAAAAGGGATAGATCAAAAAAGAGACCCGGATGTATGAGTATAAATATTTATAATTACCTTCATTTTCCCGAGACGAATTCTACATAATAGGGATCAGAGAGATCTTCCACCAGAAGAAATGAGAAAATAAGATCTTGTATCAATATCAAACAGTTTCTTTGATAATTTCTGTGAAACATCATACTGATTTTAGGAATTTTTTTTTTTATTTTTCTTGCGCGTTTGAATATTCCAAAAGGGAAAAAAATTAAACTGCAAAGTTATAACTTTTTTTTTTTCGAACAGCAACTTTTCCATGAAAATTTAATCCACTCATGCTGATATTGTTACATTACTCCATATATGATCGTACTAATCTTTTTTTAAGACCTATGGCTTTATTTGGAAAATTAATCCATATTTACAGGCAACACAAACAGCAAAGAACTAAACATTGAGCAGATGCATAAAGCACAACAGTGAACAAAGTCAGATAAAGGGTGTTAAAAGTTCATAGAAAGTTCATCAAATTTCTAGCGTCCCAGTACAATTTGGTCAAGTTCTCACTTTTTTGGTTCTTCCGGATCATGTCCTGGGCATGTAAGTAGATGATCTGCAGTCATATTGCCTGCCCTGCAGACCTGGCATTCACTTTCGGTTAGGATGCCAATTCGGTTTAAATGTTCTGCTAGACAGTCGTGGCCTGTTTTAGTCTAAAATGTGCCTCTGATTCTGTACGGGATTCTGTACTATAGTCTCTCCAGCTGTCCTGTATCTCTTCCCAACGTTTCACTTTAGATAGCAAGTGATCGTACTAATCTAATTACAGTCGGACCTCTATTTAACGAACCTCTATTTTGCGAATTTCTCTATTTTGCGAACTCTTCCTTTGAACCAAGGCCATTCTGCGAATTTCTTCGTAAAATGACATCCGAATAACGAAGTGCATTCTATATTTAACGAACTTTTTCTTGTGATCCAATATTTTTTATCTCCATATTTCTGAAAATATTTCTGAACATTTCAAACTTATTCATCCTTTTAACACATTTAACACATTAACTTTCTTTTAACATATTCCGACGCGGATTACAGTTTGAAGAAAATACGCCTGAAGGGGTCTTTGGTACATTGCAAAGATACGAGACGTATTATGACAGAAAACACTTTTTCAAACAAAAAACTCAGACGAAATTAAGACTTTTAAATTTAAGGACGCATGTGGTAATGTATGCTTAAAATTACTTCTTATAATAAATGCGATAATGTCATTAAAATTTATTAATTTTAATATAATTTTTTTAAATTGAAAATACAGTGTATTCCCGGAAAATGTTTTGCTTTATTCTTGTTTTCCTTGCAGATTTCTGTTTGATGGGTAAGATATATAAAATAAATAGACATTAATTTACAAAATAAAGGTGGGATCAATTACTTTTATTAATAATATTTAGTGTTTATGAATTTAAAATCTGTCTTGTATAGTTTAAAGTATTTTAAAAGGTGAATCTCTATTTAACGAATTTTCCACATAACGAACTTTTTTTCGGGATTTAGCGACTTCGTTAAATAGAGCTCCGACAATACTATATAACAACAGTTGCGTATTTTTCGTTAATTTTTTTTAATTATATTCTTAGAGAGATAACGGTAATGAAAAGTCTTTTAGACTTATCCTTACATGTAGAAAATTTCTTTCGCATTATTTGTTGCATCCAATTCTTTTGTATATATAATTTCCCTTGACGAACTTATAAAACTTCTTTTTTAACTCCCTTGACTATCATTTCCCCTCCTTTGAAAATCCTTTTTCTATTGCAGACCGCTATTATTTTCTTCATGTGTAAATATTATCTTCATTTCTACTTTTCTTTGGAAAATTACAACAGAAAAGACTTTGCTCAGTTCTAATTCTTCAAGCATTTTCTTAAGTGACAGTTTGTGAATTTAAGCTCTCCACATTCCTCTTCTTTTAATTTGCGGAGAAAAAGATCTAGATTTCCTAGATCTCCTAGACAAATTTATTGTAGATAACCATCTTCTCTTTGATCAATAGAGTAAATATAAAAGAGAAGTTTTCACTGGGCAAAAATTTCACATTTTTATCTGTTTATTTCGAAAAATATTTTTAATTGTTCATTTAAGGCTGCTGTGTACTAACTCTATTGAATTCGTCAACCTCAATGTTAACGTATGGAGAAAATTTGTTTACTATTTACCGCTACATAAATCTGGATAATCCAATAAAAAGGATATTTTCAGATAGCCTGAACTTTTCAGCACCTTGCAACACAATTCATTTAATAAATTTTGTCCACCAAAGGAATTGATGAGCGTTTAAAACACACTATACCTGATTTTTTTCACCGAATAATTTAAATTTTAAAATATTATTTGCATTTATTAAACTATAAAATGTCCTAAGGTGTAAATTTTCTTTCTCTATTATGGAGTATATTTAAAAAAAATCTTTAAATCGAAGTGCGCAAACCTTGGACAAATGTTCTCCAAAAGCTAACACTTGAGGTGAGCGAATCCAATAGGGTTAGTATACAAGAGCCTTAACCCTTTCAGGGGCGCCGTTCTCACAGTGCGAACGCCTAGATCTAGTCTTCTTTTCACTTGAATTCAATGTATCCCAGTTGAATGAGCAGAAAACTGGGTAGTGCTGCCATCTGTTATCAGATTAAAATAGTAAAAACACTTTTCAACCTTTAATTGGAAAAATTTTGAAGATTTGGAAATTTTGGAAATTATAAGATTTTTTAGGTTAAAAACATCTAGAGAACAATCTGCACCGTGCAAACGTTGGAGGTTGTCCCCCCTGAAAGGTTAAGTGCTGTGTATACGGACAGATAAGTTTCATCCTGGTATCCATTCCTGCCTATGATTGAAATTTACAATTTTCCAAACTAAGTTCTATGAGGTAAACGAAAAAAAAGAGTCGTTATCTATGATGATAGATTCACAATGAGTTTAATTGTTTATATAAAAATGCAGACGTTTGTTCCAAAGGGAAATTTAAACCTTATGAAGTGGAAAATAGAGTTTCGCCCATATTGGGACTGACAGAGTTTAAGAGTATATTTACTTGCAATTAAGTTTCATAATGTTACGAATTTTGCGAGTCTGTGGTAATCTTGCCAAATATGAGAGTTATCGCAAAAATTGGCGATGGATTTGGTGACTTATTTTGGTCGCCAAATTTGGTGATATTTCGCCACATTCGGCAATATGGCGCCAAATGGTCACCAACTTGCCGTCTAGACCTTTCTAGAAAGGTCTAGTGATATCTAGCTGGCTGACCAATAGAGGGCGCTTTGGAAGTCTATAAATATACCTGACATTGGCATTGGAACTCAGTATTCATTTCTGCTGAGAATTGAATGTATTTCAGTGAGTGAAGCGTGTATTGTATTGAAGACTCTGTTATCCTGACTTGTGTTTTTAAAGTTTTCTGCTGTATAGAAGACAGTTGTTGCTGTTTGGATGTGTTTCTGTTTGAATTTTTGTATGCGCCTGAAGAATATACAAAATAATAAATTTTATTTTGTGTGCACTTTCTGCAAGAGATTGTATTCAATCCTACCGAACCCAGGAAAACGGAACAATATTTACTTCAGTGTTGCTCAGTAAGCTATAAACAATTAAATCCAATTAATGATGTCGCATTTCAATGATTGGCTCTGCTAGTTCCCACCAGTGCAGACAGAAATACATTGGCTACCATGAAACATTGACTGAATTACCACAAAATAATAAACTATAGAATTTGTCCTTTGTAAAACACCTTACTGTGCTAAAGACAGCATAACAGGTGCGAAGTTTAAGGTAGTGAGTAAAGTTGTCTTCTGCTAACAGCCCTAGTAAAGCGCGTTGTATCATGTTATACCATCTATTTAAACAAATGCTTTAACAATAATTTTTTATTTCCCCCATAAAAAATGACCTCGCAGGTCTGACACTCAAGTTTGTGATGTTAATTGTTATTAATTGTATAATCAAAATTAATATGGTATATTAATTACTCGTATATGTCAGTATAATAATGCGTAAGCTATTTTTAATAATAAATTGAATTTTCTGCGTTAGCTAATATTTCATGGAATTGAAAAACTTTAATTCAGTGGAAAAAGTTTTTCTAAGAGAAAAAAAACATTTGAGAGTACGTAAAATTTGTGGAAGCTGATTATAATTGTAAATAAAGGAATATAATATTGCAATCATATTTTTAAAGTAAAAAAACTAATTTTGTAATACTCATAAAAATCCGTTACATTGTTGTTTTTATATTACTCTATATTTTAATAATTTAACAAAGCATTTTCGAATACCTAGATATCATGTAAATCTACCACTTCAAAGAAAAGTTAACCACAAAATTGCGAAAAACAAATGTGGATATTAAATAAGTAGAAAATTAGTATAAGAATAGCTATTGAATACTAATACTGTATATATATATTATTTTCAAAGAGTATTTTATGTAATTGGTCAAAAATTCGAATTGATTAAAAGGTTCGGACAACATAAACTTTATAAAGCTTTATGTTGTTATATAGCATTCACGGTTCCTAATAATCAGAGCCTAAGTTCAGATAGAACAGTAATTTGTGGTTAAGATTATTATTTTTCGTTCTTAATGCATGTGTGAACAATTTGTACCTTAACTGACACTAAAATCTGACACCCTACAGGTAGCTCAAACTGCAGCGTCATATTACGAGTACGTTTATTCATTGCCACTAAAATAATTAGTAACATTAATATTAACTTAAAATTTGGATAAATTTAAAACCATAAATGAATTTGATGTGAAGTTTTTTTTCACTCTTTATTAGATATATGGTTCATACGAATATTAAAAAAACATTCTTTGCTTTACATTTGAGCCTTATCTCAAAATTCTGTTGAAAATTATATCCTGGCTAGTGAGTAGAATTTTTGGTTAAGACTTAAGAACTATAACCCCAATCCATACAGCAATAGGACTTGAAAAACGTGCAAAAGCTTTTGCAAGTTTCCGTTGAAAAGTACATACTGGCTAGAGAGTAGAAATTCTCTTTTATAACTGCACTGGAAAAGGTGTCCAATGCAGTAGTGTTCTTAAAATATGCTTTTCTTCATTAAATTCTCCATATTAAGCTTGCTGAAACGCCTTATTTAATATGGAAATGATTTTTTAGCATTTTCTACTTATTAATTTCATTTTTGGTTAAGAGTCAAGAGCTATCATCACAATCCCTAAAGAAACGTGCAAATGCTTTTGCAAGTTTCCGTTGAAAAGTATATACTAGCTAGAGAGTAAAAATACCTTTTTATAACTGCACTGGAAAAGGTGTCCAAAGCAGTAGTGTTCTTAAAATATGCTCTTCTTCAATAAATTCTTCATACTGAGCTTGCTGAAACTCCTGATTTAATATGGAAATTGATTTTCTCTCGTTTTTCACCATATTAATTTCATTTTCGGCTAAGACTCAATTTCCATCACAATCCATTCGGTAATGGGACTTGAAAAACGTGCAAAAGTTTTTTAAGGAATGCATTAAAACACTAAATAATCGAAACGATCCGTTTTAACCTGTTGTTCCATTCTACCTTTATTCCAAAACAGCTGGTTCAAAAGAAGTAAACAACTTTTGATCAGACTTTTGATTAAATGGTGATCACAACCCTCCATGTAGTCAGGCTTCCAGCGAGAAAAATGTTCTAATGCCAGAAATAAAACCCAAATTGTGATTAAAAAATTGCTGGTTTCTTATAATACATACTTTTTTGTTGCTCGAAGTGATTTTTAAAAATTACAAACAAGATAATACACACTGCATTCTCTAAAAATTACTTGAATTTAAGTTACAGTTATCTTATTGTCGTAAATTTAACCCATTTTATCATTCCCTTCCAAATTAATTTTCTGAAGATTTTTTTTGTTGTTGTTTTGTTTTTGAATGCCTGCTTCTTATCTTTTATTGCATGCTACTTCTTTTACGTTTCTTACCAGATCTGTTTTAGGTATTCAGGTACGACAATTCTGATGATATCTGTCTACTTATTCTGCCATCATACGAACGTTTACAGTCTCAGTTTTAAGAGAACCTGTGTGTTTTGTTGTGACCCTATTAACATCTGAAAAAACTCTCTCTGCGTACTCAGAAAAGTGACATACAATTGTCAAAATGAGCCATGGAGTTTGAAAAGATTTCATATTTGGAAGTAATGACCCCATCTTTGATATTACGTTTGAAACTCAAAATTCTGGGAGGGTTTCGTTAGAATGAAATATATCACTTTGCAATAGGAATTATCTCCATTTGTATCATCTTACATCATTAATTTACATAAATACATAATTAAATTACACAATTAAATGTACACAATTAAATTGTGCTTACAAGAAGAAATAAAAATATTTTATTTTTGCTGTAATCTTTTACTTACAATGGAAAATCCCAGAGTTTGAGATATTTTTGAGAAAAAAACCCATAAACCCGTATGGTCACTGGAAAACCCATATCTGGGTTTTAGGTCTCGGAACACTGCATGTAGTATATTTATTAAATACTAGCTGAAAACCCGTACTTCACTACGGAGTACATTCAAATACAACGGTCAATGTATGCAATTCATGCCAAATATATATATATATTGTAGTAGCGGCAACCTTTGTTGACACATGCCTCCACTCCTTCCTTGCTATTCTGTGAAATGGGCAGAAAGGTTAAACGGTGTGTGTGATGTAGTCTACACATTCTTCGTGCGGAAGACGTAATTGCCTCCATCCCTCATGTGTTGTTCGGAGAACAATTTTAAAAAGGCAAACTGGCTGAGGGTGACATAAAGTTCAGCTGTCTTGGCGGCAGATGATCTCCATAGAAAGACCTGTTAATAATGTTTTCTGTTCCAGAGAATCGTACATTTTTCAGGCAACAAAGACCGGATGATGGGCCTATGCAGCCTTTCAGCTCCAATTACGGTAAGGTAACTTGGAAAAACATCGTTAACGAGACCGTCCATCAAGAGGCATGGTAGATGTCCAGTTGAAAGAGGACCGCGGCCGACAAAGAGAACCGACTCTGGGATGTCGTTTCAGCCGGAGGGAACAACAGCTGAAGGAGCGGTCAGGAGCGAGATGACGTCAGCGGGCTAGCGGATTGTCACCAGGAGCGCGAGGCATTTATAAAGAGGGGATCGCCGACTCGCCGGGAGAGAGAACGCAGAGACACAGAGAGAGAGACCAGGAACCGGAGAGGATTTTCGAGTTGTTTTGACTGGAGGCTCGGGAGCTGTGATTTAGCTATGAGCTTAGCGAGTTCGTTATGCACGTGTAAGGTGCCCATCTACTACTTGTAAATAACAATGTATATATAGTTGTAGTCCAATAAAGGACATTAAGTAATCTGAATTCTCTGGTGTCTTGTGTCTCTAAAGTATGTCAATACTTTTGCAAGGCGCTGTGGCCACATTATCACAATATATATATTATATGATAAATACGACGATCAATGTATACAATTGAAGTAAAATATATATATATATATATATATATATATATATATATATATATATATAAGAAAATCGTAAAGGATAATTTTATAGACAAAATAATGTAGAAGAAAATATTCAAATTAAATCTAATATAAAGAATACTAAAGAATATAGTACAGTTAATATAGTACAGTTTGTAGAACATTTCTTTTACTGTATTTTAATATTTTTTTGGATAATGTCCAATCGTCTGCCGCATTAACAAGGAAAAAAATTTTTTTTTTTTTGTTTATTTAGTTGTTATTCACGTGACGATATATTTAAACTACCAGAAAAAGAAATCACGTGATCAGCATTTAATAAATTAAATTCTAAAAATTAATCTTTAAAAATTCACCAGAAATCAGGAAATGGAGGTAAAGATTCGAAATAAATTTCATTTTAAAGGAATTTTTATGATCTTTCTCGTGATGTAAATTTTATAATCCTCAAAGTATTATTTTAAATGCAAACGTAAAAAAGTTAAAAAAACAGCTTAAAAATTTAATTAAAAAAAATCTAAGAAGAATTTTTGAAAAATCTTTCTTGGTGCACCCCTACACTGTAAGAAGCATCACCATGCAAAATTTCAGCCCTTTAGGTCCAGCAGTTTGGTCTGTGCGTTGTATGTCAGTTAGTCAGTTACGAAACTGTTTTATATATAGAGATAATACAGTAAGTTATTACAACAGTTTCACTAATTTATTGTGTTCAAGAATGTGTCAAGATAATATATAAAAAGCTGATAGCGAAAGAAAAGTTTTATAACAGACACAGCTTATTTGTGCAAAAAGTTAGACAGGTTGTAAAAAAAATTAGTTTTAATTAACTATCCATTATAATCCCATCTCTTTTAATCAGTCAATTAAATCTGAAATTACTCAATTATCTTATAAAGAAAACAATTTATTTTCAAATGTACTATGAAAATACTCCCACAATCATTGCTAATTTACAGTAAAATGTCGACCGAATAAAGATATATTTGTGTTTATTTTTCATTGTTAGTTCAAATATTTACGAAGAAAATAAAAAAATAAAATGTTATAAAACGGTATTACATATCTGGCGAGAAATTGGCGAACCTAAAAATAAATATCACTATTTCATGAATTTTAATTTTTTTAACATTCATGACGCAATGAACTCATTATCATTCAAGACACCCTGTAAGCCGAGTTTCAAAGCTTTTAGTACAACAGAAAGTTGACGGGATTTCTTCGTATGCTGTAATATTTCTTCGGTAAAATTATAATTTTGAGTTGAGAAATTGCAATTAATTTCTTAATATACATTATTCATATACAATATTCTTAATATACATTAAATGCATGACGTAAGAACGTCTACGTCACTTAATCGGTATACTGTTAAGAGACCCAGAAATAGTAATCTTTTTTTATTTAAATTTTCTATAATAAGAAGGAAACAAACATCAGAATGCTAGCCGAGATAAAATTAAGAATAGCAAAATTAACTTAAAGGTATAGAAAGTAGGTGCAAATTTAGAAATTTTATATAAATATTAACAGAGTTTAAATGAGCAAAATACGCAAAAATCTATTTAAAGCTTCAGATAAATCTTTTATTTTTAAAACCTCTGATTATCTGTGGTGAATATGTTTTCTTCGCGGGAAGAAATAATTAACGAGCATTGGTGAAGTTAAGTTTTAAGGGTTATAACAATAATCCGTTTAAATGTATCTTATTCCCTAACATAAACCACTGGTACTAAGGAAGATAATTTTTTTTTAATTAAACGGGCTAATTAGACCGGTACCTACAGCTGAAAGCCGATTCCGAACGGCTTCAAACATCTATGCCAACAGTGGCACTCGAACCCACAGACCTCTGGACCAAATGCCAGCACCCTAGCTAATCGCCTATCGCCCGGCGGAAGATCATGGCTTAATCAAACTGCCAAATTAGAGCACATGTCCTCAATGTTAACGTTGTGTTCCTTAGCCGCCCATCATCATGTCTAACCAAGTTTCAAATTTCTGTCCTAAATCTTGTAACTTACGCAGGACGTTAACGCCAAATCAACGATTACATGCGGTGAATCAAAAGTGAATTCCCTAGGCATTTTCCCTGAGTTTGAACTAGTATTGTGACAACAAATTACCTCGGTTTTCTAATTTTTTTCTAGTCAAAAGTAAATTTAATAGTAAATAGAACTCTGACAAGAAATCGTAAAAAGTAAAAAGAAATACTAACATGACAGTAAAATATTTCTAAATAAATCAAGCGAAATTAATCTTAGTATACCGCAAAAAGGCATTTCGATATTCAGGTTTAAAAAAAACTTTCACAAATTTATCCCCTGTTAATGCATTAATTAACTTTTTCATGTATAATACAATTTTTCTTTTCTACTTTATCCATTTCTAACCATACTTTATCAATATTTGGCGTAAATTGTTTCCCCACTTTTAACACATATTTTAAGTTACGCACGACTGAATTTTTTGGAATGTGTAATTTTAGATCACGAATTCTTGTTAAATACAGAACCGTTTTATGACGGAAATCTCTCAGAACTTTTGACGAAACTCTAATATTTTAAATATGAGTTTTAAACTGCATCTTGGAAAACTCGAGAAAATTTCACATTTTCCCCTCTTTAGAGAATTAATGCTCATAGCTTATAATCGTTCCTTGAGCAACAAAGGCCTTTCTTACAATTATTTCTCCACAATAAACTTTCATTATAAATAAAAGCATGTGGGTTTCTGTTTGTTAGGAAATTTGTGCTTAGCTTCCTGCATATCTTGGAATAAGGTGAGAAATAGGAAATTTCATATCATTACCCACCTGTTGGATCTTCGTCTAATGAAAAAAGTCATATCAACACCACTGTATACAATTAATTTTAATGGAGTTCAGATTACAGTGGCTACGCTATTAAAGACAAAGTTATATTATAGGCAGTGAAAAAAATATTATAGGCAGTGAAATTTAAAGTAATTATCACATAATGTGTATCATATATACATTCGAAAAAACGAAATGCTGCTTGATGTCAAGAAAACTCTATGTTTCAGATTGTAAGTTTTCAGGTCAGCAAATTACCTTCTTTTGCGTAACGCACTTTTACATCTTAAACACATATTATCCATCTAGTTATATTTCTAGAACACTTTATAAATCCCAATGTCCATTTTTAATTCCTTCTGGATTTCTAATGTACTATGTCCAAGTTACAGTCTTATTAATGAATAAGAAAATATGCTCACTTATGGTATTCTAAAATATATCTGACAGCAAGAGTTAGTGGATATTCCAAATTTTTCTTCTAAGTTTACGCAGAGAAAAATCAGCCTTTTTAAACATTTTTATGAAATCATCAAAATTTCGTTATTTTCTTACCTTGAAGAAAAGAGTTAATGGTTGAATAATAATTTTCTAGCCGTAAAAAACTAGGAAGACGTTAGAAACTTTTTGTTTATATCCATTTTAAGTAAAGAATTTTTGAAGTTTAGACATTAATTTTTAAATAATAGTAAGTACGTTGAACATATTGCATAACTAAAATATATCATTAAAAATATTTTTAAGGCAATAAAATTGTAAATAGCGAATTGGATAAAATTTCGTATATATATATATATATATATATATATACAGTGGACGCTCGTTAATTTCAACTCGAAGGTTCTCAGAAAAAAGTTCGAACTATCCGAAGTTCGAATTATCCGATGTTAAGAGAAAATATATAACTTTAAATGTATATCACTGAAGAAGAAACTCTCCTAGTATGTATAACCCCAGAAAATATATTATACTATGTTATCTAAAGTTAAACATATTAAAAAGCAATACAGACTTACCATAATCATAAAATGAAGCAGAAGATATGCAGTATAAAGTAAACTTTTATTAAAAATATGAATTACACTTTGGGGAAAAACTGTAAAATGGATGTTTGGTTCAGTTTATGATGCCTACATTGTTCAGCCATCTTCTCGATTTGAAGTAAACATTTCAATTCATTTTCAGGGGAAGGTTCCATCTGAATAAATGCTTTCAGAGTTTTAATAGAGTCCATTATGGCTTTGTACATTATGGCCGCATTAAAAATATCTTTCGGCAGGTAAGTAGAGAAAAGCCCTGGCAGTTTCCTACCGAAATTAGTGCATACGTCTTCGTTTACATCAGAGCTTTGGCCACATACAGTTTGATAAGAAATATTTTGCCTTGACTTAAATCGAGAAATCCATCCATCACCGCATTTAAAATCTTCAATACCCATTCTACTTGCCAATTCATCAGCCTTCGTCAGCAGTAGGGATCCATTTATCGGAAAATTTCGAGATCTAACATCCTGGAACCATAGCAGTAGAGCTTTTTCTAGAACTTCTTGGGACGCATTTCCCATGCGTTTCCTTCCTCTAGCAAATTTTGAATGAATCTAAAATTGACTCCTTGTTTTTCAAATTAGTTGACATGGCATTTTTTTTTAATTCCATAGTCAGCTGCTAACTTTGTTTTACATTCGCCATCCTCTACTTTCTTTAAAATTTCTTCCTATGTCTCCAAAGTTAGGGTTTTGTACTTTCCACGTGTATACATCCTGAATTTTTACACGTTCACACCACACAATGAGGAAGAAAAACTAGACCACATTAACTTGTCTGCACTGCAGTTATAACTGACGCAGCTCCCTAGAATCTGTGGTAAAGACTAGTTTTTCTGAAATTCTAAGAAAATCGATCCAAATAAAGGAAAATTGCTTTTTCCGTTTAGCACTAATAAGAAGGACAATAGCTACTAACGTTTAGCGGACATGCAATAGTCTAGGAATGCAGGCATGTGCCTCTTTACACAGAAAAGAAATTTTGACACAAAAAATAATAAATACAGTGTGTATTTTCTCCATTAAACGAGGAAAAAGAATTTTTTTTGTCAAATTTTTAGTTCGAATTAACCGAAGTGATAAAAATTTAGTTCGAATTAATGAGATATTTTTAACATTAACTCCAATACAAGTTTTTTGGGGCCTTTGGATTAGTTCGAATTAACCGAAAGTTCAAATTAACGAACGTCCACTGTATATATATATATATATATATCAGTAATGAAACAGAAATCATTTGTTTTAAGTCCTATGTTAAGTCCTGTGTATTTTCAAGCAGGTTCTCTTTGAAAACCCTATAGCTGATTAGAACTTAAAAGACAGATATGAAACCACATAAACTAGTAGCTAAAAAGTAATAAAGTTTTATGTATGAAATCCAATATTTCTGTTAAACCAGACTGAAATTTCCAAACCTCTAAAAATAAGCCTCCGGGTCAGAATGGAAAGCACATTTCTTATTAAATGCGGTTAACATGATGGAAAAGTTATTGATTTTTAAATCTCTAAATTCACTACGTGGGAATTTCCTAAAAAATGCTAAATAACATTTATTCAAAAGTTATTCATTTCTTCCTGAAACGCTTAAAATACTCTTTTCCTTTCATCTCATAAACGTCTACCATGTATACATTATACCAGCACACACAAAAAAATACTGCATACAGAATTCATATTTTGGAAAGCAAAATATTCTCAACTTTTGTCGCAACCGAGTGAAAACTGTCTAAAGCGGCGTGCTTGTTAGATACCTAAGGCAATTTAGTTTCAGTCAAATGTGAACACGCTCTCATCAGAACACATTTTCGCTTCCTATAGTTGGTTGTTTTAAAATATTTTTGGACACAAAATTTGTTACTTTATTCTTCAAATTTTACAGTAAGGGAAAGTTGTTATACGTATATTTGCTTGCAGCTCAAAGGAATTCTCGTTTTAAAACATTCTAATTTGGTAATTCTTGTGCCTAATGTTGTCTTGAATATTATACAACAGTGGTTCTAAACGTGGGGGGGGGGCGGTGACGATTCGACAAGGGGGAGGGCGCGAACTGTTATCAAAATCGACCGTATATAAGAAAGGCCTGTCAAAACGAAAATTCAACACAGCGTTTAGGTATATGATAGCTACGGTATTATTGTTTCTTTTTTCACTTATTATTACAATAACTAGCCGCTGCGGGACCAGAATGGTCGCTTTTAGCTTTTCAGTTCTTTTGCAAAGCAACTCAACTGAAAGTAACAAATGTTAGCAATGTTACCATTACCTGTCATCATAAACATACTTTGTTAAGGGGTATTCTTCATAAGGCTGATTCTAAAACATCGTGATTAAAAAATATGAATTTTCAATACTTCAGAACGGAGTTAAAGATAAGACGGAGAAGCCTAACACCAGTGATTTTAAAAATTGCATCCCTCTCTGTATGAACTACTTTTCAAAATTAAGATATCTACACTTTATCATTAAATCAAATAAGAAATTGTTGGGGAAAAATTTTTTCACTTAAAAAATGGAGTAAGAATTCAGCAAGTACTAAAATATAGTATGGATTACATCACTAGGGGACTGGGACGTCTACGACAACTAAGAAGTTGGAAATTTGGACTATTCTTTTAAAGCCCATATCTTATACAAATATGCATGTATCATTATGATTTTTTTATGTTAATTTAGTAAGACTTTTATGAATATTTTAAGATAAAAAAAATTTCTTTTTGGATTGAAAAGTAAATTTAAAATAACAATATAAACAAAAATACTTTTCCCCCTGAAATTTTTGAGATATTCACTTTGTAACACTTTTTCAAAAATTTAGTGAAAATCTTACCTTGAAATCTTGTTTGATGATTAAACACAGTTTATTTTATATAGTGAACCCATTTAAATCTTTGTTACACTTTTTAAAAAAATTTTAAAAATTATAAATTTTACTTATCAGAAATCTGCATATTTTTGTCATACATTTTCACCATTTACAAAAATATCTTAAGGTTTAAAAATAAAAATATAGGTCATATTGATACAACAGCACTTATTCTATTGACTTCAGAACAGAGTTAAAGATAAGACGGAGAAACCCAACACCAATGATTTTAAATATTGCATCCCTCTCTGTATGAACTACTTTTCAAAATTAAGATATCTACATTTTATCATTACATCAAATAAGAAATTGTTGGGGAAAAATTTTTTCACTTAAAAAATGGAGTAAGAATTCAGCAAGTACTAAAATATAGTATGGATTACATCACTGTCTGTATGTACTATTGTTCACAATTCAGATATCTACACTTAATCATATCAAATAATAAATTGTTGGGAAAATTTCTTCACATATAAAATGGAGTAAAAATTCAGCAAGTACTGAAAAAAGTGTAGAAAATTAACTATTACTGGCTGTGGGATGCTATGCCGGCGACGGTTAAGCCTAACCTCCCGATCATTTATGCTCTCTCTTTCACGCCTCTCTCTTAATGGATTATTTCTTCTTAGCTTTCGTTCTTGAGACTGTTCCCAATTTTCACTTGTTTGTGCAGCTCGCTTTTGAGCGTTCCTGATTTCAGTGCGTAAATCCATGTTCTCACGCGGTTGCAAATTGCGGACGGCCGCTAACGTTTACACCTGGTAGTTGCAGCCGTTGCCATTCGGAGTGTATAAATATCGTCGACTTTTGTGCCGCATACCTACACGTTATATATATATATATATATATATATATATATATATATATATATATATATATATATATATATATATATATATATATATATATATAATGATGTAAATAGCATAGAGTGGTTGTATTGTTTACTGTTAAAACAAGCACAGCCTTTCACAGTCAGCGCAAATAGAATCCAAGTCTTTGGGTCTGTTCACAGAATCCTTCAGCGTCAGAGTTACTTGTATTGACATATTTTAAACCAATTACAGACTTTAGCAATTTGTCGGCAAATCGTTTAGAAGGTTGTAAATGGTTAAATATATTTCAATACGAGTAACGCTGACACTGACGAATTCTGTGTGAACAGGCCCTAAGTTTGTCTGCCTGGGCCACTATTGTATCGTGCTCATAAACTTGTATTTAGTGCATGCACTTTGGTCGTTCTCAACATTCACATTTTGATATTTTTAGACGTTTTAATCTTTAAAAATTTAGATAGGTATATTGGAGGCCTGGTTGGGAGGGGGGGAGGGAACAGGTCCTAATGGTAATCCAAAGGGGTGCGCCTAGACATAAAAAGGCTATGAACCACTTGTAGAGTATAGCGCACTTCTACCCGCACTTGGGTGTATAGAATTTGAAGTGGCACTCTAAATGAATTCGATACAAACACAGTTTATACATGAAACAATGTTTATTGAATTCGTTGCACATATAGAATTGGCTTTTACAGCAATAAGCATGCGTACTACTTGTACGGAATATATATTAGCATTCAATAAAAATACACTTTGCAATACTTACAAACTAGAGAGTCAAACCAGCAGTTCTTCCACGTAAACTTTGGGCCCCCTAAGCACAAGCGCCGGTTAACACCTGGAGCTGCTTACCTCGTAGCTCCCTTAACTCGCTTATCTATCAACCTTAACAACCTTTTTTATTAATCAAGCTGCATGGTATTTATACCAAGCGCGTATGCCGAAATTAGCATATCTCAAGCAGCTTCTTTAATTCATTCACTCAAAAGTTCGATTCTTGTGAATCAAATCTTATGTATACCTTACACACTGCCGTCAACTCTCCAACTACAAAATTTTAGGCTGACCCGCTAATCTTAAATAGTCACGGAAATTGAAATTCCGGTTCAAAAAATACCGTTCTTTGTTTAATTCACGATGCAAGGAACCATAATTAATACTGATGATGTTATGAAATATATTTGGAATTGACTGCGAGTTTTCAAAGCTGCAGTACAGGAATCCCAGGTATAACGCTGTACTCTCAGAACGTGGTTTCGATATTAATCGAAACTAAAATTGCGACGGCCCTACTATAACGCGATATCCTGAAAACACGGTTTCCATATAACGCGGTACAAATTAATCTGATTTACACTAATTCTGTGTGTCTGATAATGCGGTACTAATTAATCGCGTTTTAGGATGGGTTGAACGTAATCTTTATTAACAATTTAATTCATAATATTCATTGAAGGCATACACTGCATGCAATGAATTATTGGACGCTACGCCACTGTTATAACGTTATTTCTCTATAAAAGAACGCAATTAGCTTAAGCAGTCTCCCTATAGCAATAATTGTATTTCATAATATTCATTCAAGGCATACACTGCATGCATTGCATTATTGGACGCTACACCACTTTTATAACGTTATTTCTCTGTATAAGAAAGCAGTTAGCTTAAGCAGTCTCCCTATAACAAGAATTATGTTTCTAACCTTATTCATCATAACATGGTGCTCTAAAGATGCAGTTCATGTAACATAGAATGAATCAGCCTGATTTGTTTTGTTGTCTCTAATGCCCCCTGGCTTGAAGTTCCAGATCAGGTCCATATATGGTTCGGGCTGAAGTTCTCCGGTTTATACAGAGAACCACAAGGGTCATAGTCCATCTTAGCTAGTTGCCACCGCTAGTTTGACTGAGTACCCAGAGGGGCGACATCTGGGGGCATCGTACCCTCTCCCACCCTTTCTGACTTCATAGAGGGACCAGCCTGATTTATAGGTACATATGTACTTACTTTTGAGTTTAACTTAACTAGATATCCATATAACGCGGTACAAATTATTTTGTTTTGTACTAATTCTGGGTTTTTCCTAACACGGTTTCCTTCAAATACGATATGCGGTTTCCACGAATTAATCGCCTTATAAGAGGGCTGACTGTATCTGCGTTTTGTATAAGGATGGGACTTTCCTACATGAAAATACCTGGACACAACAAAAACAAAACAACTCGGCGAAACTTTCAGTTGAGAGGATATCTAAATTCAGCTTACAAAATAAAGCCGACCCCAGAGGGACTTTCATCCTCTAAGGAAATTGAACACTTCTTTTCGCAGTTAAACTCGCTTTGGGAGACAAGAGCTGAAACAATCAGTGACAATGTTTCTAAAAGATTAGTTTCGAGACAAAACATGTTAACAGCGGTGATTAGCCGTAAAAAAAATCTTTATGTGTATAAATGCAAAGAAAACTCTATATTTATTAGATGATCTTTATATCGGCTGTTTCTATTCCCACTGGTTGTGCGAATAGCGCAGTGGCTAATTCCACCACCTTTTGCAAACATCTAATACGTAAGATCTATTATGCTGCCATCTAAATCCAAAAATTTGAACGATTTGTATAATGTATAATATATATGTATATATATATATATAGATATTATATATATATATATATATATATATATATATATATATATATATATATATATATATATATATATATATATATATATGTATATATATATATATATATATATATATATATATATATATATATATATATATATATATATATACATATATATATGCATATATATATATATATATATATATATATATAAATAAATACATATATATGTATATAATTATGTATATTTATGTATATAATATATATATATATACATATATATTACATTATACAAACCATTACATTATACAATCGATATAGATGGCAGCATCATAGATCTTACGTATTTGTTGTTCGGAAAAGGTGGTGGGGATAGCCACTGCGCTTTATATCAATAACTGGAATCACTTTCCAAATGATCACCGCATGTGCGTACTCCTATTTCAGAAAATTTTAAATTTTAGCTAATTTGCTTACTACTAATAATACATCGTTTAGCTATGTTATAACATTATTATTCCCTTAAGTTCAAACGAATTCACAGGAGACTAATCATGAACACGAAAATTCAGCAACAATACCTGAAAATTGCTGATTGATTTCAACAATTACCATACACTTTAATATTATAGACAGGAATTTCATAAAAATGCGAATAACTTAATAACAAAAATTGTCAATTAACCTAATTGTCAATTTGCTTAATAATAAAAATGTAAGGGTCCTGAGAAAATTTCAAGTAGCAAAATTTCAAGTGAGGCAAAATTTCAAGTGAGATTCAAGCATGTGATTGATATCTAGAAAAGCCGGAGATTTTTTTTATTCATATCAGTCATCCTTTCAGCTAACTTCACATGTATGAAATTCTCATTAAATGTTGAATAATATATTTTTTCCTTATTGCTGATTAGTTAATGCATACATCTATAGTTAAGTGTATAATTAAAGGATGTAATATATCAAATTTGGAAGCTTTCTGATATTAAATTTTCTACAACAGAGTCAAGCTTTTATTTCTCGCTTGAGAAATCTTTATTTAACAAATAGTGAATTTCCATTGATAAATAAGAAATTGATAAAATACAATTTCAATGCCAAGCAAATAATTCCACCGAATGAATTTAAAGATACAGCACGGCAAAAAGCTTCTTGATAGCTTGTTATGAGTTTTGAAATTTCGAAGTGGCATTTAAAAGGACTTTTAATGCCATAACAGAAAATATACGCTTCCTACCTAAGGCTCATTGCTCGCATTCGTAACTCTTATTTATTATTTTATAAAGGCAAACTTCTTTTCAAGAAAACTCATCTATTGCTTTTAAAGTATTTTATTTACATTTGTACTGACCATTTTAAAGATTGCCTACTTCTTTATCTACAGCTCTCTTTACTTGTGTTTCTATATTTTAGTTTTTATATCCTATAATATGTACCAAGAAGTCAGAAATAAGATATATAAATCTAGAGTGTTATCAGTATCCTGAGACTTTTTAAGGGTATAAAAAACTTACCAAAGTGGGTGTTTGCTATTTTATCCTGTTTCTGAAGATTGCCCCAATTTTCCCCGAGAAATGTTGCTTACATTAAAGTAACTGTTTCACACCTTCATAAATATTTTATAGACACACTTTCAAAGCCCTCTGAAAAGGAACTTCGTATACCAGTACTTCCACCTACTGGAAACTTATGTCAATATTAGCTTTTATTTAATTCCTTAAACAGGAGTTTTCGTGAAACATCAATAATCAAAATATCCTCCGAATTCCGAAAACCCTATTTTACGTAGCAATTCATCGCAACATCAAATATTTGCAATGCTAACAAGAATTGGTTTGAAAAGGGTAGATTAATATCCTTTGGGTAAAAACATAATAATTCAAGCTTGAAATATTTGTTAAAGTATGTCTCATTTTCTGAAGAGTCTTCTTTTGACATGTAAAAGTTCACCCCTGTTCACATGTTAATGGCTTCTGTTTAATTTTCATACAAGTATTCAAATTAAATATCGGGAAAATTTTCACCTCATTATATAATGAAGTATTTCTTATTGATGCATCCTGTACATGGGTTATTTTAAAAGCTTATTCATACTAAGTCTTGTCACTTATTTTATGCGACCTGCGAAAATCGTTTTATACATTTCTATGAAATTCAATTGTAAAAAGTCCGATCATCTGACAAGCCCTATAATAAAAAAACTATAAGTTAAAGCATTTATTTATTTTCTTGTTTTTTCTTAATTTTTTAGTAATCTTTAATTCTACAAAAATAAACTTACAAATTTACAGAAGGAATTAAAAAAATCTAACTACATCTGCAGTGAAAAAAATTAATGGTGAGATTCCTTACCCATATAGCATGTACGTTCGTAGAAACGTCTCTGTGATACTATAGGTATAAGGTATGACAGTCACATGTTTCTGTTAATATGACCTTTCGCATTTAAGTAACATTGGGACGTAAATATGAACATAGTTCCAATGCCATGTCAGGTATATTTATAGACTTCCAAAGCGCCCCATATCGGTCAGTCAGCTAGATATCTCTAGAAGCTTCCAGAAATGTCTAGACGGCCAGTTGGCAACCATTTGGCGCCATATCACCAAATTTGGCGACCAAAATAAATTACCAAATCCATCGCCAATTTGGCGATAACTCTCATATTTGGCTAGATTACCATAGACTCGTAAAATTCGTAACAATAGCAATTTCCTTACGGTGAGTCCATCCACGAAGGTAAGTATCATGATGGGGAAGTTAAAACTGCAAAATTTTTTTCTTAATTTATTATAAGCATTTTAATTAATAACACAAGACAGGTAGATTGTTTTGTTTCAAAGCTATTCTCACATGGTGTCTCCTATGTATTCTCTGTTTGCTCATTCTCGAAGTTTTAATTGCTTGAAAATGTTTATATGAATTAAATTGGCTCCCTTCTGAAAGATTCTTCTCGATAAAATACCTCAAAACCTCAATACATATTTTTAATACGTCTGGGGATTCTGAGGCAACAAATTTAGTATAACTTATTTACGCCATCATAGATATAAATGTTAAATTCGTCAGAAACTAGCCTAAGGTGGTTATTCTAAAACAAACACATTAAAAATTCATAACGAATAATAAAACATCGTTCCATGGTATTTCCTTATACATATTTTAAATAAAATATTTTAAATAATTGAGCTGCGAAAATGTTATTTGAAGCATGTAATAATTAATATTGTATTCATGCTTCTTCTTTTTTCTGATTACTTAAATTAATTAGTTCAAACAACTCATTTTACGATACAAATGCTTCTTAATATCTTTAAAAAGAATACATACGTTTTGTGCTTTGTTATCTATGACTTAATCAAAAAAGTATTGATTCTAGAAAACAATAATACACGATTTCATGCTTAACGTAACGACAAAAAAATATTTTCGAAATGTAATCATGTGTACAGAGGTGAAATCGATTTCTTTGTGTCTCATCCTTTGTGTCGCATAAGTCTTTGAGGTTGCTTAAAATGCCATGTGGGTGAACTTAACGTACTAAATAAGTTATTGTAGCATTAAAAAAAATTAGATTCTGGAAAAGAATTATTGTGTACGTTACAATCAAGGAAATTTTATGCCTGTAAGATCCAGGTCAATAAAAGTATGTAATTATTCAATTCTGAAAAAAAATATATACATGCCCCTTTCAATTTGACTCCATTCTTATGCCTGAAAGAGAAGAAAAACGTATTGCATGGTTTATTATTAGTTTCCATTGGATCGTGAGAAGTTATTTGCTACACTAGGGTTACACAATTGATGCTTTATTTACTAATTCTGAGCATCGATTTAAAATACGAAAAAAATGCCGTATGTTGGATGTATTCAATTTAGAAGTTTTTTTTTTTCTTTTTTTTTTCTTTATGCTGTTAAAAACAGCATAAGTGAAACTTGTTGAGGAATTTCTTCTCTCTGATAATCTTTTTGTTTTGTTAATTTGTTTTACTCAGATTTGAATAAATTCATCATAATCACGAAACAAAATCTTAAAAAGAATCAAATTTATTTTCGATTAGCTAGTGAATTGATCTAAACCAGGGTTCCAAACCTTTTTCTTACATTACCCCTTAATAGAATGATTTTCTTCATAGATCCCCCTCAGATTTTCTCTGTAATATGCAGCATACAACATAATTATAATACTAATAATTGCACATAAAACACTTAAATATGGCAATTTGACTAAGAATATGAACAAAAAAATTATAAAAAGTGGTTTATTAGGCTTATATTTCATCATTTTTGTACCATTTTCATTTTTAATTTCCCAAATATAAACAATATTTCAGAAACACAGATTGTAATTGCACAAACATCGCCAAGAGAAAAACGAAACTGCTTCTGATTGGTTGCATCGGGAGGACCCATGAGCTGTTTAAGGTCCAGTAGATTTCCCCAGTTCTGCCTAGTGTTGGTACACAAATAAAGGCTGATGGCGGCATTCGAGGCATATACAAAAACGTCATGACATTCGACTTTAGATCCGTGGATCACTCCGCCCTATGCAAATTTGCATTTATACATATCAAAACGGATATTATTATCTAAATATTACATTCCTAAAAAACTAAATTAAATTTTAAAACAGAAAAAAAATTATCATAGACCCCCCAATTGATACCTGGAATACTATAGACCCTTTTTAAACTTCCATCGACCCTCAAGGGGTCCAGCTGGAACCTTTTGGGAATCCCTGATCTAAACCCTCGTAATATCTTTTTTAATATCTTAAAACATTTGTTTACTACCACCGGTCTAATTTTGTTTTAATATATATAATGCATTAGTCTATTTTTTCTCTTTAAATATTGATTATTACATATATAGTTTTATCCTGGGCTCTATTCCTTTTTTTATATTGAAGTGATAGCTTCGTTTTATGCTCCAAATCTCAAAAAGTTGTGTTGAGGAGTGATAAGTAAGAATACGTAAATTTCGCATAAAAAATATCGAAATTTCGCAACAAAAAATACAATATATAAAATTTCGCATTTATTCGCAAAAATACCTATAAATTCAAGAATTTTGCATTTATTTAAAAAAATTACACTTTTACTTTCTTGGATAGGTATGTATCGAAATTCTTAGTTTAAGGCGACAAAGGACCTTCAACCTCGTTCGTCTTTACATTTCAATATTTTACTTTATATACCCACATGAGTATAATTAATATTCTTTTCTACTACATTGAAGATACTTAGAATTAAGAAATAAGTATTTTGTGGAGCATAAGATCTGTTTATCAAAAAATTCTTCAAAATGCTAGAATTTTTCAAAAGGCTCCATGCGTATACATTTTCTTGTGATATCTTCCAAATTTCTCAGAATTGTTAATTGAAGTGTTTGTCACAAAGCTGCGCATAATTCTTTGAAATCACAAAATAATTTCGAATTTATAGACCATAACATAAAGTAAAAAGATAAGAAAAATAACAGGCAGAATAGAAAAAAAAATTTTTTAAGACTTTAGATTCATACAAGAAAAAAATTAAATGCACATTTATATTTATATACATATGGTAAACTATCATACAGAATATAAGAATATAAGAATAAGAATCTAATATATATCATACAGAATATAATATAAGAATCTCTTATATATCATACAGAATATAAGAATTTAATTAATATAGAATTTAATAGAATGCGCATACAGCATTTTGAAAAGTTAACATTTTGGAAATTTTTTTTAAAAACAGACATTATTCTGCCTAAATTTCCTTAATTTGAATTCTAAGGGTTTTCAATGAAGAAAAATATAAATTTAATTATTCTTATTTTGTATATAGTGTTAAAAATTGAAAATTAAAAAAAAATCGAATTTGAAGGTCCCTTGTCCCCTTAAAACTAACATTGTAGTAGTCTCCACATCCTTTTCCTTTAATTGTTTGCTTTATGTCATTAATTACTACGTTGTACGTACTAAAATATCTCAGCATCTACTCTGCTAACGGGACTATATAGGCTTTGAATAGGTGACTTTGGAAAGTTAAGGTAGCAGCATTTCGTTTTAATTAAAGTCTGTACAACATCAACAGTCTCCTGGTGGACTACTGTAAGTAGCTGAAATACCCTCGACTTTTAAGCACAAGAGACGTTTCTTAAATCTAATAAATTGTTTCACAGAACTTAATGGTTGAATTTTATAGTTAGGTTTTTAGTTTCGACTCCGGTACGGACAAACTGTCCGGGTGAAATTCGTAGAAAATCCGAGGGAGAGAGATTTCTCAGTTAAAGACCGAGGGTGGTTTTGGGAAAGCAATTATGCTAACAAATTATTACTATTATTACCTAATTTCGCTTAAAAGGCCGTTTATCACTGCGTTTTCTCCGAAAAGTAGTAAACAAAATTTTTCGCATTTATTCACTCATATCGGCAAATTTCGCATTTAATCGCATCTGTTTCTACAATACGAAATTTACGTATCCCTAGTTATAAAGTAAAACTTCCACTAGGGATTTAAATTTTATTTAAATTTCCATTAAAATTTCGCATTTATTCGCAAAAATACCTATAAATTCAAGAATTTTGCATTTATTTAAAACAATTACAATTTTACTTTCTTGGATAGGTATGTATCGAAATTCTTAGTTTAAGGCGACAAAGGACCTTCAACCTCGTTCGACTTTACATTTCAATATTTTACTTTATATACCCACATGAGTATAATTAATATTCTTTTCTACTACATTGAAGATACTTAGAATTAAGAAATAAGTATTTTGTGGAGGAATAAGATCTGTTTATCAAAAAATTCTTCAAAAATACTAGAATTTTTCAAAAGGCTCCATGCGTATTCATTTTCTTCTGATATCTTCCAAATTTCTCAGAATTGTTAATTGAAGTGTTTGTCACAAAGCTGCGCATAATTCTTTGAAATCACAAAAAAATTTTGAATTTATAGGCCATAAAATAAAGTAAAAACATAAGAAAAATAACAGGCAGAATAGAAAAAAAAAATTATTTAAGACTTTAGATTCATACATGAAAAAATTAAATGCAAATTTATATTTATATACATATGGCAAAATTATCATACAGAATATAAGAATTTTAATTAATATAGAATGCGCATACAGCATTTTGAAAAGTTAACATTTTGGAAATTTTTTTTAAAAACAGACATTATTCTGCCGAAATTTCCTTAATTTGAATTCTAAGGGTTTTCAATGAAGAAAAATATAAATTTAATTATTCTTATTTTGTATATAGTGTTAAAAATTGAAAATTAAAAAAAAATCGAATTTGAAGGTCCCTTGTCCCCTTAAAGCTAACATTGTAGTAGTCTCCACATCCTTTTCCTTTAATTGTTTGCTTTATGTCATTAATTACTACGTTGTACATACTAAAATATCTCAGCATCTACTCTGCTAACGGGACTATATAGGCTTTGAATAGGTGACTTTGGAAAGTTAAGGTAGCAGCATTTCGTTTTAATTAAAGTCTGTACAACATCAACAGTCTCCTGGTGGACTACTGTAAGTAGCTGAAATACCCTCGACTTTTAAGCACAAGAGACGTTTCTTAAACCTAATAAATTGTTTCACAGAACTTAATGGTTGATTTTTACAGTTAGGTTTTTAGTTTCGACTCCGGTACGGACAAACTGTCCGGGTGAAATTCGTAGAAAATCCGAGGGAGAGAGATTTCTCAGTTAAAGACCGAGGGTGGTTTTGGGAAAGCAATTATGCTAACAAATTATTACTATTATTACCTAATTTCGCTTAAAAGGCCGTTTATCACTGCGTTTTCTCCGAAAAGTAGTAAACAAAATTTTTCGCATTTATTCACTCATATCGGCAAATTTCGCATTTAATCGCATCTGTTTCTACAATACGAAATTTACGTATCCCTAGTTATAAAGTAAAACTTCCACTAGGGATTTAAATTTTATTTAAATTTCCATTAAAATTTCGCATTTATTCGCAAAAATACCTATAAATTCAAGAATTTTGCATTTATTTAAAACAATTACAATTTTACTTTCTTGGATAGGTATGTATCGAAATTCTTAGTTTAAGGCGACAAAGGACCTTCAACCTCGTTCGACTTTACATTTCAATATTTTACTTTATATACCCACATGAGTATAATTAATATTCTTTTCTACTACATTGAAGATACTTAGAATTAAGAAATAAGTATTTTGTGGAGGAATAAGATCTGTTTATCAAAAAATTCTTCAAAAATACTAGAATTTTTCAAAAGGCTCCATGCGTATTCATTTTCTTCTGATATCTTCCAAATTTCTCAGAATTGTTAATTGAAGTGTTTGTCACAAAGCTGCGCATAATTCTTTGAAATCACAAAAAAATTTTGAATTTATAGGCCATAAAATAAAGCAAAAACATAAGAAAAATAACAGGCAGAATAGAAAAAAAAAATTATTTAAGACTTTAGATTCATACAAGAAAAAATTAAATGCAAATTTATATTTATATACATATGGCAAAATTATCATACAGAATATAAGAATTTTAATTAATATAGAATGCGCATACAGCATTTTGAAAAGTTAACATTTTGGAAATTTTTTTTAAAAACAGACATTATTCTGCCTAAATTTCCTTAATTTGAATTCTAAGGGTTTTCAATGAAGAAAAATATAAATTTAATTATTCTTATTTTGTATATAGTGTTAAAAATTGAAAATTAAAAAAAAATCGAATTTGAAGGTCCCTTGTCCCCTTAAAACTAACATTGTAGTAGTCTCCACATCCTTTTCCTTTAATTGTTTGCTTTATGTCATTAATTACTACGTTGTACGTACTAAAATATCTCAGCATCTACTCTGCTAACGGGACTATATAGGCTTTGAATAGGTGACTTTGGAAAGTTAAGGTAGCAGCATTTCGTTTTAATTAAAGTCTGTACAACATCAACAGTCTCCTGGTGGACTACTGTAAGTAGCTGAAATACCCTCGACTTTTAAGCACAAGAGACGTTTCTTAAATCTAATAAATTGTTTCACAGAACTTAATGGTTGAATTTTATAGTTAGGTTTTTAGTTTCGACTCCGGTACGGACAAACTGTCCGGGTGAAATTCGTAGAAAATCCGAGGGAGAGAGATTTCTCAGTTAAAGACCGAGGGTGGTTTTGGGAAAGCAATTATGCTAACAAATTATTACTATTATTACCTAATTTCGCTTAAAAGGCCGTTTATCACTGCGTTTTCTCCGAAAAGTAGTAAACAAAATTTTTCGCATTTATTCACTCATATCGGCAAATTTCGCATTTAATCGCATCTGTTTCTACAATACGAAATTTACGTATCCCTAGTTATAAAGTAAAACTTCCACTAGGGATTTAAATTTTATTTAAATTTCCATTAAAATTTCGCATTTATTCGCAAAAATACCTATAAATTCAAGAATTTTGCATTTATTTAAAACAATTACAATTTTACTTTCTTGGATAGGTATGTATCGAAATTCTTAGTTTAAGGCGACAAAGGACCTTCAACCTCGTTCGACTTTACATTTCAATATTTTACTTTATATACCCACATGAGTATAATTAATATTCTTTTCTACTACATTGAAGATACTTAGAATTAAGAAATAAGTATTTTGTGGAGGAATAAGATCTGTTTATCAAAAAATTCTTCAAAAATACTAGAATTTTTCAAAAGGCTCCATGCGTATTCATTTTCTTCTGATATCTTCCAAATTTCTCAGAATTGTTAATTGAAGTGTTTGTCACAAAGCTGCGCATAATTCTTTGAAATCACAAAAAAATTTTGAATTTATAGGCCATAAAATAAAGTAAAAACATAAGAAAAATAACAGGCAGAATAGAAAAAAAAAATTATTTAAGACTTTAGATTCATACATGAAAAAATTAAATGCAAATTTATATTTATATACATATGGCAAAATTATCATACAGAATATAAGAATTTTAATTAATATAGAATGCGCATACAGCATTTTGAAAAGTTAACATTTTGGAAATTTTTTTTAAAAACAGACATTATTCTGCCGAAATTTCCTTAATTTGAATTCTAAGGGTTTTCAATGAAGAAAAATATAAATTTAATTATTCTTATTTTGTATATAGTGTTAAAAATTGAAAATTAAAAAAAAATCGAATTTGAAGGTCCCTTGTCCCCTTAAAGCTAACATTGTAGTAGTCTCCACATCCTTTTCCTTTAATTGTTTGCTTTATGTCATTAATTACTACGTTGTACATACTAAAATATCTCAGCATCTACTCTGCTAACGGGACTATATAGGCTTTGAATAGGTGACTTTGGAAAGTTAAGGTAGCAGCATTTCGTTTTAATTAAAGTCTGTACAACATCAACAGTCTCCTGGTGGACTACTGTAAGTAGCTGAAATACCCTCGACTTTTAAGCACAAGAGACGTTTCTTAAATCTAATAAATTGTTTCACAGAACTTAATGGTTGATTTTTACAGTTAGGTTTTTAGTTTCGACTCCGGTACGGACAAACTGTCCGGGTGAAATTCGTAGAAAATCCGAGGGAGAGAGATTTCTCAGTTAAAGACCGAGGGTGGTTTTGGGAAAGCAATTATGCTAACAAATTATTACTATTATTACCTAATTTCGCTTAAAAGGCCGTTTATCACTGCGTTTTCTCCGAAAAGTAGTAAACAAAATTTTTCGCATTTATTCACTCATATCGGCAAATTTCGCATTTAATCGCATCTGTTTCTACAATACGAAATTTACGTATCCCTAGTTATAAAGTAAAACTTCCACTAGGGATTTAAATTTTATTTAAATTTCCATTAAAATTTCGCATTTATTCGCAAAAATACCTATAAATTCAAGAATTTTGCATTTATTTAAAACAATTACAATTTTACTTTCTTGGATAGGTATGTATCGAAATTCTTAGTTTAAGGCGACAAAGGACCTTCAACCTCGTTCGACTTTACATTTCAATATTTTACTTTATATACCCACATGAGTATAATTAATATTCTTTTCTACTACATTGAAGATACTTAGAATTAAGAAATAAGTATTTTGTGGAGGAATAAGATCTGTTTATCAAAAAATTCTTCAAAAATACTAGAATTTTTCAAAAGGCTCCATGCGTATTCATTTTCTTCTGATATCTTCCAAATTTCTCAGAATTGTTAATTGAAGTTTTTGTCACAAAGCTGCGCATAATTCTTTGAAATCACAAAAAAATTTTGAATTTATAGGCCATAAAATAAAGTAAAAACATAAGAAAAATAACAGGCAGAATAGAAAAAAAAATTATTTAAGACTTTAGATTCATACAAGAAAAAATTAAATGCAAATTTATATTTATATACATATGGAAAAATTATCATACAGAATATAAGAATTTTAATTAATATAGAATGCGCAGACAGCATTTTCAAAAGTTAACATTTTGGAAATTTTTTTTAAAAACAGACATTATTCTGCCAAAATTTCCTTAATTTGAATTCTAAGGGTTTTCAATGAAGAAAAATATAAATTTAATTATTCTTATTTTGTATATAGTGTTAAAAATTGAAAATTTAAAAAAAATCGAATTTGAAGGTCCCTTGTCCCCTTAAAGCTAACATTGTAGTAGTCTCCACATCCTTTTCCATTAATTGTTTGCTTTATGTCATTAATTACTACGTTGTACATACTAAAATATCTCAGCATCTACTCTGCTAACTTGACTATATAGGCTTTGAATAGGTGACTTTGGAAAGTTAAGGTAGCAGCATTTCGTTTTAATTAAAGTCTGTACAACATCAACAGTCTCCTGGTGGAGTACTGTAAGTAGCTGAAATACCCTCGACTTTTAAGCACAAGAGACGTTTCTTAAATCTAATAAATTGTTTCACAGAACTTAATGGTTGATTTTTCCAGTTTGACTTTTAGGTTCGACTCCGGTACGGACAAACTGTCCGGGTGAAATTCGTAGAAAATCCGAGGGAGTGAGATTTCTCAGTTAAGACCGCGAGTGGTTTTGGGAAAGCAATTATGTTAACAAATTATTACTATTATTACACAATTTAGCTTAAAAAGCCGTTTATCACTGCGTTTTTCCCGAAAAGTAGTAAAAAAAAATTTCGCATTTAATCGCTCATATCGGCAAATTTCGCATTTAATCGCATCTGTTTCTACAATACGAAATTTACGTATCCCTAGTTATAAAGTAAAACTTCCACTAGGGATTTAAATTTTATTTAAATTTCCATTAAAATTTCGCATTTATTCGCAAAAATACCTATAAATTCAAGAATTTTGCATTTATTTAAAACAATTACAATTTTACTTTCTTGGATAGGTATGGTATCGAAATTCTTAGTTTAAGGCGACAAAGGACCTTCAACCTCGTTCGACTTTACATTTCAATATTTTACTTTATATACCCACATGAGTATAATTAATATTCTTTTCTACTACATTGAAGATACTTAGAATTAATAAATAAGTATTTTGTGGAGGAAAAAGATCTGTTTATCAAAAAATTCTTCAAAAATACTAGAATTTTTCAAAAGGCTCCATGCGTATTCATTTTCTTCTGATATCTTCCAAATTTCTCAGAATTGTTAATTGAAGTGTTTGTCACAAAGCTGCGCAGAATTCTTTGAAATCACAAAAAAATTTTGAATTTATAGGCCATAAAATAAAGCAAAAACATAAGAAAAATAACAGGCAGAATAGAAAAAAAAAATTATTTAAGACTTTAGATTCATACAAGAAAAAATTAAATGCAAATTTATATTTATATACATATGGCAAAATTATCATACAGAATATAAGAATTTTAATTAATATAGAATGCGCATACAGCATTTTCAAAAGTTAACATTTTGGAAATTTTTTTTAAAAACAGACATTATTCTGCCAAAATTTCCTTAATTTGAATTCTAAGGGTTTTCAATGAAGAAAAATATAAATTTAATTATTCTTATTTTGTATATAGTGTTAAAAATTGAAAATTTTAAAAAAATCGAATTTGAAGGTCCCTTGTCCCCTTAAAACTAACATTGTAGTAGTCTCCACATCCTTTTCCTTTAATTGTTTGCTTTATGTCATTAATTACTACGTTGTACGTACTAAAATATCTCAGCATCTACTCTGCTAACGGGACTATATAGGCTTTGAATAGGTGACTTTGGAAAGTTAAGGTAGCAGCATTTCGTTTTAATTAAAGTCTGTACAACATCAACAGTCTCCTGGTGGACTACTGTAAGTAGCTGAAATACCCTCGACTTTTAAGCACAAGAGACGTTTCTTAAATCTAATAAATTGTTTCACAGAACTTAATGGTTGATTTTTACAGTTAGGTTTTTAGTTTCGACTCCGGTACGGACAAACTGTCCGGGTGAAATTCGTAGAAAATCCGAGGGAGAGAGATTTCTCAGTTAAAGACCGAGGGTGGTTTTGGGAAAGCAATTATGCTAACAAATTATTACTATTATTACCTAATTTCGCTTAAAAGGCCGTTTATCACTGCGTTTTCTCCGAAAAGTAGTAAACAAAATTTTTCGCATTTAGTCACTCATATCGGCAAATTTCGCATTTAATCGCATCTGTTTCTACAATACGAAATTTACGTATCCCTAGTTATAAAGTAAAACTTCCACTAGGGATTTAAATTTTATTTAAATTTCCATTAAAATTTCGCATTTATTCGCAAAAATACCTATAAATTCAAGAATTTTGCATTTATTTAAAACAATTACAATTTTACTTTCTTGGATAGGTATGTATCGAAATTCTTAGTTTAAGGCGACAAAGGACCTTCAACCTCGTTCGACTTTACATTTCAATATTTTACTTTATATACCCACATGAGTATAATTAATATTCTTTTCTACTACATTGAAGATACTTAGAATTAAGAAATAAGTATTTTGTGGAGGAATAAGATCTGTTTATCAAAAAATTCTTCAAAAATACTAGAATTTTTCAAAAGGCTCCATGCGTATTCATTTTCTTCTGATATCTTCCAAATTTCTCAGAATTGTTAATTGAAGTGTTTGTCACAAAGCTGCGCATAATTCTTTGAAATCACAAAAAAATTTTGAATTTATAGGCCATAAAATAAAGTAAAAACATAAGAAAAATAACAGGCAGAATAGAAAAAAAAATTATTTAAGACTTTAGATTCATACATGAAAAAATTAAATGCAAATTTATATTTATATACATATGGCAAAATTATCATACAGAATATAAGAATTTTAATTAATATAGAATGCGCATACAGCATTTTGAAAAGTTAACATTTTGGAAATTTTTTTTAAAAACAGACATTATTCTGCCGAAATTTCCTTAATTTGAATTCTAAGGGTTTTCAATGAAGAAAAATATAAATTTAATTATTCTTATTTTGTATATAGTGTTAAAAATTGAAAATTAAAAAAAAATCGAATTTGAAGGTCCCTTGTCCCCTTAAAGCTAACATTGTAGTAGTCTCCACATCCTTTTCCTTTAATTGTTTGCTTTATGTCATTAATTACTACGTTGTACATACTAAAATATCTCAGCATCTACTCTGCTAACGGGACTATATAGGCTTTGAATAGGTGACTTTGGAAAGTTAAGGTAGCAGCATTTCGTTTTAATTAAAGTCTGTACAACATCAACAGTCTCCTGGTGGACTACTGTAAGTAGCTGAAATACCCTCGACTTTTAAGCACAAGAGACGTTTCTTAAATCTAATAAATTGTTTCACAGAACTTAATGGTTGATTTTTACAGTTAGGTTTTTAGTTTCGACTCCGGTACGGACAAACTGTCCGGGTGAAATTCGTAGAAAATCCGAGGGAGAGAGATTTCTCAGTTAAAGACCGAGGGTGGTTTTGGGAAAGCAATTATGCTAACAAATTATTACTATTATTACCTAATTTCGCTTAAAAGGCCGTTTATCACTGCGTTTTCTCCGAAAAGTAGTAAACAAAATTTTTCGCATTTAGTCACTCATATCGGCAAATTTCGCATTTAATCGCATCTGTTTCTACAATACGAAATTTACGTATCCCTAGTTATAAAGTAAAACTTCCACTAGGGATTTAAATTTTATTTAAATTTCCATTAAAATTTCGCATTTATTCGCAAAAATACCTATAAATTCAAGAATTTTGCATTTATTTAAAACAATTACAATTTTACTTTCTTGGATAGGTATGTATCGAAATTCTTAGTTTAAGGCGACAAAGGACCTTCAACCTCGTTCGACTTTACATTTCAATATTTTACTTTATATACCCACATGAGTATAATTAATATTCTTTTCTACTACATTGAAGATACTTAGAATTAAGAAATAAGTATTTTGTGGAGGAATAAGATCTGTTTATCAAAAAATTCTTCAAAAATACTAGAATTTTTCAAAAGGCTCCATGCGTATTCATTTTCTTCTGATATCTTCCAAATTTCTCAGAATTGTTAATTGAAGTGTTTGTCACAAAGCTGCGCATAATTCTTTGAAATCACAAAAAAATTTTGAATTTATAGGCCTTAAAATAAAGTAAAAACATAAGAAAAATAACAGGCAGAATAGAAAAAAAAAATTATTTAAGACTTTAGATTCATACATGAAAAAATTAAATGCAAATTTATATTTATATACATATGGCAAAATTATCATACAGAATATAAGAATTTTAATTAATATAGAATGCGCATACAGCATTTTGAAAAGTTAACATTTTGGAAATTTTTTTTAAAAACAGACATTATTCTGCCGAAATTTCCTTAATTTGAATTCTAAGGGTTTTCAATGAAGAAAAATATAAATTTAATTATTCTTATTTTGTATATAGTGTTAAAAATTGAAAATTAAAAAAAAATCGAATTTGAAGGTCCCTTGTCCCCTTAAAGCTAACATTGTAGTAGTCTCCACATCCTTTTCCTTTAATTGTTTGCTTTATGTCATTAATTACTACGTTGTACATACTAAAATATCTCAGCATCTACTCTGCTAACGTAACTATATAGGCTTTGAATAGGTGACTTTGGAAAGTTAAGGTAGCAGCATTTCGTTTTAATTAAAGTCTGTACAACATCAACAGTCTCCTGGTGGACTACTGTAAGTAGCTGAAATACCCTCGACTTTTAAGCACAAGAGACGTTTCTTAAATCTAATAAATTGTTTCACAGAACTTAATGGTTGATTTTTACAGTTAGGTTTTTAGTTTCGACTCCGGTACGGACAAACTGTCCGGGTGAAATTCGTAGAAAATCCGAGGGAGAGAGATTTCTCAGTTAAAGACCGCGAGTGGTTTTGGGAAAGCAATTATGTTAACAAATTATTACTATTATTACCTAATTTCGCTTAAAAGGCCGTTTATCACTGCGTTTTCTCCGAAAAGTAGTAAACAAAATTTTTCGCATTTATTCACTCATATCGGCAAATTTCGCATTTAATCGCATCTGTTTCTACAATACGAAATTTACGTATCCCTAGTTATAAAGTAAAACTTCCACTAGGGATTTAAATTTTATTTAAATTTCCATTAAAATTTCGCATTTATTCGCAAAAATACCTATAAATTCAAGAATTTTGCATTTATTTAAAACAATTACAATTTTACTTTCTTGGATAGGTATGTATCGAAATTCTTAGTTTAAGGCGACAAAGGACCTTCAACCTCGTTCGACTTTACATTTCAATATTTTACTTTATATACCCACATGAGTATAATTAATATTCTTTTCTACTACATTGAAGATACTTAGAATTAAGAAATAAGTATTTTGTGGAGGAATAAGATCTGTTTATCAAAAAATTCTTCAAAAATACTAGAATTTTTCAAAAGGCTCCATGCGTATTCATTTTCTTCTGATATCTTCCAAATTTCTCAGAATTGTTAATTGAAGTGTTTGTCACAAAGCTGCGCATAATTCTTTGAAATCACAAAAAAATTTTGAATTTATAGGCCTTAAAATAAAGTAAAAACATAAGAAAAATAACAGGCAGAATAGAAAAAAAAAATTATTTAAGACTTTAGATTCATACATGAAAAAATTAAATGCAAATTTATATTTATATACATATGGCAAAATTATCATACAGAATATAAGAATTTTAATTAATATAGAATGCGCATACAGCATTTTGAAAAGTTAACATTTTGGAAATTTTTTTTAAAAACAGACATTATTCTGCCGAAATTTCCTTAATTTGAATTCTAAGGGTTTTCAATGAAGAAAAATATAAATTTAATTATTCTTATTTTGTATATAGTGTTAAAAATTGAAAATTAAAAAAAAATCGAATTTGAAGGTCCCTTGTCCCCTTAAAGCTAACATTGTAGTAGTCTCCACATCCTTTTCCTTTAATTGTTTGCTTTATGTCATTAATTACTACGTTGTACATACTAAAATATCTCAGCATCTACTCTGCTAACGGGACTATATAGGCTTTGAATAGGTGACTTTGGAAAGTTAAGGTAGCAGCATTTCGTTTTAATTAAAGTCTGTACAACATCAACAGTCTCCTGGTGGACTACTGTAAGTAGCTGAAATACCCTCGACTTTTAAGCACAAGAGACGTTTCTTAAATCTAATAAATTGTTTCACAGAACTTAATGGTTGATTTTTACAGTTAGGTTTTTAGTTTCGACTCCGGTACGGACAAACTGTCCGGGTGAAATTCGTAGAAAATCCGAGGGAGAGAGATTTCTCAGTTAAAGACCGCGAGTGGTTTTGGGAAAGCAATTATGTTAACAAATTATTACTATTATTACCTAATTTCGCTTAAAAGGCCGTTTATCACTGCGTTTTCTCCGAAAAGTAGTAAACAAAATTTTTCGCATTTATTCACTCATATCGGCAAATTTCGCATTTAATCGCATCTGTTTCTACAATACGAAATTTACGTATCCCTAGTTATAAAGTAAAACTTCCACTAGGGATTTAAATTTTATTTAAATTTCCATTAAAATTTCGCATTTATTCGCAAAAATACCTATAAATTCAAGAATTTTGCATTTATTTAAAACAATTACAATTTTACTTTCTTGGATAGGTATGTATCGAAATTCTTAGTTTAAGGCGACAAAGGACCTTCAACCTCGTTCGACTTTACATTTCAATATTTTACTTTATATACCCACATGAGTATAATTAATATTCTTTTCTACTACATTGAAGATACTTAGAATTAAGAAATAAGTATTTTGTGGAGGAATAAGATCTGTTTATCAAAAAATTCTTCAAAAATACTAGAATTTTTCAAAAGGCTCCATGCGTATTCATTTTCTTCTGATATCTTCCAAATTTCTCAGAATTGTTAATTGAAGTTTTTGTCACAAAGCTGCGCATAATTCTTTGAAATCACAAAAAAATTTTGAATTTATAGGCCATAAAATAAAGTAAAAACATAAGAAAAATAACAGGCAGAATAGAAAAAAAAATTATTTAAGACTTTAGATTCATACAAGAAAAAATTAAATGCAAATTTATATTTATATACATATGGCAAAATTATCATACAGAATATAAGAATTTTAATTAATATAGAATGAGCATACAGCATTTTCAAAAGTTAACATTTTGGAAATTTTTTTTAAAAACAGACATTATTCTGCCAAAATTTCCTTAATTTGAATTCTAAGGGTTTTCAATGAAGAAAAATATAAATTTAATTATTCTTATTTTGTATATAGTGTTAAAAATTGAAAATTTAAAAAAAATCGAATTTGAAGGTCCCTTGTCCCCTTAAAGCTAACATTGTAGTAGTCTCCACATCCTTTTCCTTTAATTGTTTGCTTTATGTCATTAATTACTACGTTGTACATACTAAAATATCTCAGCATCTACTCTGCTAACTTGACTATATAGGCTTTGAATAGGTGACTTTGGAAAGTTAAGGTAGCAGCATTTCGTTTTAATTAAAGTCTGTACAACATCAACAGTCTCCTGGTGGAGTACTGTAAGTAGCTGAAATACCCTCGACTTTTAAGCACAAGAGACGTTTCTTAAATCTAATAAATTGTTTCACAGAACTTAATGGTTGATTTTTCCAGTTTGACTTTTAGGTTCGACTCCGGTACGGACAAACTGTCCGGGTGAAATTCGTAGAAAATCCGAGGGAGTGAGATTTCTCAGTTAAGACCGCGAGTGGTTTTGTTAAAGCAATTATGTTAACAAATTATTACTATTATTACACAATTTAGCTTAAAAAGCCGTTTATCACTGCGTTTTTCCCGAAAAGTAGTAAAAAAAAATTTCGCATTTTTTCGCTCATATCGGCAAATTTCGCATTTAATCGCATCTGTTTCTACAATACGAAATTTACGTATCCCTAGTTATAAAGTAAAACTTCCACTAGGGATTTAAATTTTATTTAAATTTCCATTAAAATTTCGCATTTATTCGCAAAAATACCTATAAATTCAAGAATTTTGCATTTATTTAAAACAATTACAATTTTACTTTCTTGGATAGGTATGTATCGAAATTCTTAGTTTAAGGCGACAAAGGACCTTCAACCTCGTTCGACTTTACATTTCAATATTTTACTTTATATACCCACATGAGTATAATTAATATTCTTTTCTACTACATTGAAGATACTTAGAATTAAGAAATAAGTATTTTGTGGAGGAATAAGATCTGTTTATCAAAAAATTCTTCAAAAATACTAGAATTTTTCAAAAGGCTCCATGCGTATTCATTTTCTTCTGATATCTTCCAAATTTCTCAGAATTGTTAATTGAAGTGTTTGTCACAAAGCTGCGCATAATTCTTTGAAATCACAAAAAAATTTTGAATTTATAGGCCATAAAATAAAGTAAAAACATAAGAAAAATAACAGGCAGAATAGAAAAAAAAATTATTTAAGACTTTAGATTCATACAAGAAAAAATTAAATGCAAATTTATATTTATATACATATGGCAAAATTATCATACAGAATATAAGAATTTTAATTAATATAGAATGCGCATACAGCATTTTCAAAAGTTAACATTTTGGAAATTTTTTTTAAAAACAGACATTATTCTGCCAAAATTTCCTTAATTTGAATTCTAAGGGTTTTCAATGAAGAAAAATATAAATTTAATTATTCTTATTTTGTATATAGTGTTAAATATTGAAAATTTTAAAAAAATCGAATTTGAAGGTCCCTTGTCCCCTTAAAGCTAACATTGTAGTAGTCTCCACATCCTTTTCCTTTAATTGTTTGCTTTATGTCATTAATTACTACGTTGTACATACTAAAATATCTCAGCATCTACTCTGCTAACGGGACTATATAGGCTTTGAATAGGTGACTTTGGAAAGTTAAGGTAGCAGCATTTCGTTTTAATTAAAGTCTGTACAACATCAACAGTCTCCTGGTGGAGTACTGTAAGTAGCTGAAATACCCTCGACTTTTAAGCACAAGAGACGTTTCTTAAATCTAATAAATTGTTTCACAGAACTTAATGGTTGATTTTTCCAGTTTGACTTTTAGGTTCGACTCCGGTACGGACAAACTGTCCGGGTGAAATTCGTAGAAAATCCGAGGGAGTGAGATTTCTCAGTTAAGACCGCGAGTGGTTTTGGGAAAGCAATTATGTTAACAAATTATTACTATTATTACACAATTTAGCTTAAAAAGCCGTTTATCACTGCGTTTTTCCCGAAAAGTAGTAAAAAAAAATTTCGCATTTAATCGCTCATATCGGCAAATTTCGCATTTAATCGCATCTGTTTCTACAATACGAAATTTACGTATCCCTAGTTATAAAGTAAAACTTCTACTAGGGATTTAAATTTTGTTTAAATTTCCATTAAAATTTCGCATTTATTCGCAAAAATACCTGTAAATTCAAAAATTTTGCATTTATTTAAAACAATTACAATTTTACTTTCTTGGATAGGTATGTATCGAAATTCTTAGTTTAAAGCTAACATTCTTAAAAATAAAGTAATAAAATATGTAAAATAAAGTAATGGAATAAAGTAATAAAATATGTAAAATATAGTAATAAAATAAAGTAATAAATAAAGTAATAAAATAAGTAAAATTCCTTTGTCCATAAAGTTATAAAGGAAGTTTTACTTTAGGAAAAAAACTTTCCTATCAATAATATCGAAAAAAATGTAGCGTCATCTATGTCTTGGGAAATGTGCGTATCACCTTAATATTAGTCTGTCACCTCCTTCAATATCCTATTCTTTCTCCATTCATAACCTCTATGCACGTTTAATGTCAAAAACCCAAATCTGTCAAAGTGAGAACAATAACCCCCTAGCTACAAAATGCAGTCCGAGCAATGATATTGACATATACTTTGAACAAATATTTACGAGTTTAAAAATAATCGTACAAGTCTCTAAGGAGGATAAAATGTTGATAAATAAATACTGATATTTTTTTTATTATCAGGAAGTAATAGATTATTTCCATTACAGTAGAAAGTAATTAAAACCAGAAACAATTAATCAGTGTTTTAAAATTACAAAAGGAAGATCTCTGGTCTATATCATTGTGAATAAAATAAACATTTTGGTTTTAAATGATCGAAATATTTTTTTATTCATTTTAACTGTATGATGTGAATTTAAACGATTTCAACATCGTTTAATTATTGAAATCTACCGTGAACATACAGACTTTAAAAAATCTTCGTGCCCTATAATAACAACTTTTAACTATAACAATGATCTTTATGTCTCGTATGAAATTTCATTGTTTACGATACAAAATTTTAGCTTATGTAATACGTTTTATCAGAAGTTACACTCAATGCACAATAGAATTGCAAAAGAGAGACTTACAGAAATTTTACGAATTTTTCCTCTCTGAAACAGAAACGTTGATTCATTACAAACGTGAAACCAGAGTTTATAATCAGATTTAAGTAAAGCTGTGATATTTTTTTCGAGAATACTCTTATAATTTCTACTCATAAAGATACCAATAGTTTTGTACATGGTATACTTACACTATAGTTTTGACCTACGTTATAACTATACATAATCCCATAGCTGTCATTAGAGTAATATATACGTAATATTTAATAAATACAGAAGGTTGTTCGCCCTTTATGGAAACTATTTTGATAGTTAAGTTTTATGTATAAATGCCGTATTTTATGCGGTGATTTCCTTCTATCTGATAGCCATGGTTCTTTACAATATCTCTAGCTCAAATTTTCCATGCAAGTAAACGTTTTCTTAGTACTGTCATGTCAATTTTACACCATTCCTCTTGGGCCGTTTTCCAAAGTCCGTTCAGTGTTCTTGGATGCCGTTTTCCTAAGTCTCGTTTTAATGAACCGAAAGCGCAAAAGTCCATTGGAGAAGTGTCAGGGGATTCTACAGGTATTTCATTAAATGGGATACACTTTATTCATGTTTCTGTTCTTTCTTTGCTAAATAATCGGCAGTTGATTTAGACGTGTGATTATCGGATTTGTCCATATGAAGCTCAACTTCGTCAATGTCCTTACAGTATAAGGCTGGAATTCCTTCTTCAAAAATTGGTTCTAAAATATTCTGCTGATAGTAGAGTGAATTAATTTTGGCTTTACCTGAGACTATTTTTATTTTTAATTTGCCGTTTTAACAAAATCCTGCAACTATCATGAATCCCTTTGGGAACTTTTCTGTACAGTGACGAAGCCATTTCGTACGGTCATTCCTGTGAGTTGAGCAATAGAAAATTGATCTTTTTTTATTACAGTCACTTAAGGGGACAAGGGACCTACAAATTCGATTTTTTTTTAATTTTCAATTTTTTACTCCATATACAAAATGAGAATAATTAATTTTCTATTTTACTACATTAAAAACCTTTAGAATTCAAAATAAGGAATTTTTGGCAGAATCATGCCCGTTTTTCAAAAAAAAATTTCAAAAACGCTAACTTTTTCAAAATGCTCTATGCACATTATATGTCAATTAAAATTCTTAAATTTTGTATTATAAGTTTACCATATGTATATAAATATAAATATGCATTTAATTTTTTTATATGAATCTAACGTCTTAAATAATTTTTTTTTTCTATTCTGTCTGTTATCTTTTTATGTTTTTACTTTATTTTATGATCTATAAATTTGAAAAATATTTGTGATTTCAAAGAATTATGAACAGTTTTGTGACAAACACTTCGCATAACAATTCTGAGAAATTTGAAAGATATCAAAAAAAATTGAAAAAGCATGGAGCCTTTTGAAAAATTCTATTATTTTTGAAGAACATTTTGATAAGCAGGTCCTATTCCTCCACAAAATGCTAATTTATGAATTCTAAGTATCTTCAATGCAATAGAAAAGAATATTAATTATATTCATGGGGTATATAGAGTAAAATATTGAAAATTAAAGAATATCGAGATTGAAGGTCCCTTGTTCCCTTAAGGCTACTATGTACTAAGAAAAAAAATCGTATTTCCCTTTTCCTCTTCTTGTAGACTTTTGTGGTGGGAGGAGTCCAGTTGACAGTTGGAGAATTCCAACCCTCTAATAGCGCGTGCAGACTTGAACAGCGCTCTCTGCTTCACCCCAGTGATTTATGTGTCTCTGTACACTGTTCTGCACCCGATCGCTTCCTCTGGCGGTCCTACAAAGAAACAGAGTGAGGTCAGCGGGTCAAATGGTCTCGAGCGGGGTCGGGGGAGACACCAAGAGCGGCGGAGATCAAGAACGGGAAGGGGGGTGGTTCTAAGTACCGTGTCTAATGTTACCGTTACTAAGTGATGTGACATGAGTTGGGGAGAGAACTCTGTGCAATGTGAATACACCATAAGGATTGACATTTTGAGGGATTGTAATGGCTCTCTCTCTATAGGGGGGTTAAGCGCTGCCTCCAAATTTTTTATTTAAAATATATTTCTGTCAACTATTTACAGGTACATAAATGCTAATAATCAAATAAAATTGGTATTGTCTGATAGTCTGAACTTTTCTGCAAAGCGCTACAGGATTCCTTTTATAAATTTCGTCCACCTAAGGAATTTAAGAGCGTTTAAAACACACTATACTAGATTTTTCCCCGAATAATTTAAATTTTAAAATATTAATTGCATTTAAAAAAAATAAAAATGTTCACAGGTGTAAAATTACTTTCTCTATGACGGAGTACAATTTTTAAAAAAATCTTTGAATCCAAGTCGGCAATCTGTGGACAAATATTCTCCATAGGTTAACATTGAGGTGAGCGAATCCAATGGGGTTAGTACATAGCAGCCTTAAATACATCCATGCCTCATCGAGTGCTACCACAAATTTTCATTTTTCAGCAGCTAGGTGTTTTTCATATAATGTTCTACAGTTTGTTTGTCTTTCAGCAATATGGCTTGGCAAAAGCGGATGAACATTAGGTTTAAACATCTTTTTTAACTTCAAATCTTTATGAATGATTTTACTTACAGTGTCAGAAGACATTCTTAGTTTCGATTCAATGGATCTTTGAGTTGGCGGATTTTCTTTTAGGGTCAGAAACTTCACTTTCTTGATATTTACCTGCATTCGAACAGTCTCAGGATGAGGTTTCGCGGTCATGTTTTCATTTTTACTTTCAGTTAGCTGTTTTTTCCTTTAAAATTTAATATATTATAAATTCCTTTTTTTGAAATGCCATAACCATGATATTTACACCGCTTTATAATTTCTGATACGAATATTTCTCCCCGGAAAGTGCAGTTACGTAATCTTCGAGTCATTTATCAATTTTAGGAGCCACTTTCAAAATAAATCTTTTATTTTTCATTCCAATGAAAACAAAACAGTAGCAGACGATTATTCTGAAGTTGCCAAATTTTTATCTGAAAATGCAAACCCCAAAAATAAATTTCAAATTTGTTTCCATAAAGTGCGAACAACCTTCTGTATTTTTTTTATTATCAGGAGGTAATAGCTTATTTACTATTACACTAAAAAGTAATTAAAACCAGAAACAAATGAATCATTGTTTTAAAATTATAAAAGGAAGATCTCTGGTCTATATCATTGTGAATAAAACAAACAGTCTGGTATTAAATGATTGAAATGTGTTTTTATTCATTTTAACTGTATGATGTGAATTCAAAGGATTTCAATATCGTTTAATTATTAAAATCTACCGTGAATATGAAGACTTTAAAAAATCTTCGCGCCCTATAATAACAGCTTTTAATTGTAACAATGATCTTTATTTCTCGTATGAAATTTCCTTGTTTGTCAAAAAAATTTTAGCTTATGTAATACGTTTTATCAGAAGCTACACTCAATGCGCAATAATTAGAACAATTTCATAAGAGTTGTTAGAACAATTGCATAAATATGTACGGAATTTTTCGATTTTTTGCTGTCTTAAATAGAAACGTTGATTCATTACAAACGTGAAATCAGAGTTTATAAGCAGATTTAAGCGAAGCTGTGATTTGTTTTGCGAGGATACTCTTATCATTTCTACGCATAAGGATACTAATAGTTTTGTACATGGTATACTTACGAGATAGTTTTAACGTAAGTTATAACTATACATAATCCCATAGCTCTCATATGAGTAATATATACGTAATATTTAATAAATACATCTGTTATAGAATTGTTCAGCAATGTTTGGGAGCACCAGCTTATGTAAAAACCCTTAGTATCGGAAAGTGAAGCCTTTTGTATTTCATAATCACAATAGAAATATGTACATTCAAAATAACTGATAAATTTGTTCTGTAAGAATTTTTCTACTTTTAAAATTATTAGCTTTTCTATTAGTAGCTAAATTTGAGTATTTTACTTTTCATTGATGCAGTACTTAAACCTCTCCAGAGCACTAAAGTGCAGTTTGGACCTTAACCACACGAGTCTCCAAGTGGTATTCAAAACACTGAGAATTGAGTGTACTGCCCTGGAAACAATAGGAGTTTTGTACCGTTCTCCACGCTGATGCGACACTTTTACATTTATTATACCAGCTGAGGTGCCTTTAGCATTGCTAAGGCTTCAAACTTTCATTGCTATTTCTATGTAAAATACAACTGATCGAAGCTAGCTTCGCTACCCACACAGTCGTATTTCCTTATCCACCAATACATTAAAACTAAAACGATTTTTTAAGTATGAATATTTGTGTTTACAGCATAAGTATAACTAGGCTACATTCCATTTGGTCTCAGTAACGGGGAAATTGAAAAAAAGAATTAATATGAGTTAAGTTAAAGCGATAGTTTGTTTAAACATTATTTTAAATTATTACAAAAAATAGTTGAATAATAACTACTGTAATGATTATGTGGGTTTAAAATCAAAGTGTTCTTTAAAGGTCCCAACTCCTAAACTATTCTATTATTTTAACTTATTGATGGGATTTGCTGACCCATGCTTACGCTTTGAAAGATTTAAATGTGTTCACGAATGGACTGTAAATTATTTGAATATTAAAGCAAATTGTGCTCCTCCATTTTTTTTTAAATTTAAACTTGTCTTGCATTCAAACTTATAAAAATCTTTCATGCATGGATAGGAATATAAACCACTTAGCAACATTTATATTGACTGCTTTTAAGACCAAGCTGTTACTTTATTTGCCGAGCGATCGAATTATAAATATCCGACGTGGAGAAATCAAAGCACTTATCACCCGCCTATGTGAATGAGGAAATATTCCTTAATGTATTCCACATGCAGTGAGGGTAGAAGAAATAAAATATTACAAGGTCGACTCTTTTCTTTAATAGGTAACAAATAATAACATTTTATTTAATCCAAAAATATTCGTAAAAAGAAATAGCCCTCAATAAAAATGGCTATCCGCCAAGTGAATATAAATCCGAGCAGAGGCAACCTCTCTCTCTCGCTCCGAGTTCCGTACTGAATCTTTCTACCACTTTTTCCCAGTTGGGGGGGATATCTTCCCTTCCAGCCTTTCTCGAAGCTTCTGTTGAATCCAACACCTGGAACATCCGGTTTCTGCCGAAAGAGCCATTTCTTTCATTGTCCAAATGCCTCGCGGGTAAATTTCTGAACGACACCTGGAACATCCGGTTTTTGCCGACGTTACACAAGCTATACAGTGTTTGGAGAGAGCCTCGTGCTCATCACTGGAATCCGGCCAAGTGTCCTGGTCTGGCCTTGCTCTTTAGAGGTCTGAGACCAATGCAGGCTGCCCTGGCTCATCTTCGAAGTGGCCATACAAAAAGTATACGCTTTGAGAACTCTACTAAGGTATTTCCCCCTTGTTCCTGTTCAGCTGCTCCAGCGAATCCTTATTGTGGACTGTTTAGGTATCTACGTCAGCATCCTTGCAGATAATCAGGATACCGCTGCCTCCCATTTGCTCACCTGACAGAACCTCATGGACCTAGCCTAGCATTATCTAGTCCATGGGGGCTTAGCAACAACAACAACATATAGACTGAACTCTTACATTTCCAATAACCGATAAACAGTGCTTTATTTCAATCCATTAAAACTGCATTACTGAACTCACTAATAGAAAACATCGCTTTCTTTTACATTTCCAGGATATATGAATTTATTATTCAACATATAAGAAGATATGACAATGGGAAATGTACATCCTAGCAATCTCATGGAATATTAAATTAAATTATGTTGAAATATAAAGACTGAAAGTGTTAGTCTATAATTCTTTTCAAAATAATCTACTGCCATTTGCAAAATACTTCGCTGCCAGAGAATAAAATGCGCATATTTTCTCTATGCTCATAACATTTATACAGTCGGAGAATATGGAAAATTATATGCAATTTTATTTTAGTTCATAATTGTATTTTTCATTATGATTAAAAGGTTTTTCTTATCAAACAGGAGAGTTTATGTAAAAAATTGAATAAACCCCTTTTAGATGGTAGAATATTAGGATCCGCAAAATTAAATGTAATTTAATTAATTTTTCTATATCTTTTGAAGCATAAAGTATTTTAAACTTAACTGAACATAAGCTTGTAGATTAGACATAGATTACGTGTGTTATTTAAGTAAATATATTTCCCTTTATAATTTGCGTTATCGTGCATCAAAAAAGTATAACTGGAAAATGTTAAATAGTTTAGTTGAGAGCTGCAATATGGTTTCTTTGGTTTGTTTATATAACAGACTTGATTCAGTTTAAACCTTGTTATGCCTTTCAAACATGAAACGATTTAGTACTGCAGTGAAGACCGGCATTAAAGATGCATTTTATATTAATATCATTATGGACAATTTTAGTTTAAACAACTGTGAGCGTGTAGTGATTAAAAGCCACACATTCCATCTTCTCATTATGAAACCTCGCACAGACTGAGTTTCGTGCCCGGGAATTTTGATAGCTTGGTAACTTAGTCGTTACATCACGGCCTCTTACTTTTATTTTCTGACAGAAACTAGGAGGGAAGTTAGGTCATCATAACAAAGTATTTCGTTTATATAATTCAACTATTTCACTCATAAAGAGAAAATTTGACTTGCGGGGGATAATAGGACCCAACTTCTGTACACCATCATAAGTATTTTCAAAAACGAAAAGCATTCACATATTCCTATGCATATTTAATGGTAAGAAACAAAAGCATTTTCGAGCATCAGAACCAAACAACTCCTAATATAAGTAAATGTTGGAATATTACTTGAACGTATAACAATTTATTGACAAAAAATCTATCGTTGTTTAGGGCCAAGCTGAATAAACATAAGAGTGTACCATGTGAAGATACTTATGTTTTCAATGTCTCGAATGCATCACAGGACAAATGTAGAAGTTTCCGTAACTAAAGTACAAAGTCTATACATTTTATAATTCAGGTACTTAAATTAATCTTTAGAAAAAATAAATGACTTTGTATCTTAAACGTTCTTAAACAGTAATATCGATTTTTTCAATATGCTAATAAATTGCTTAGTAGACAATCCGGAACTCTTGATAAAAATGCTCATAGAAATGCCATCGAAAAATTAGAAGATCATTTATTCGGAGCTTATAACCAGATACTCAAACGTACTATATATATATATATATATATATATATATATCTTTTTATACGTTAGAAATAAACTCAGAAAATACTGAAGAGGGGTTATCAATATTTCAATACTAAGTATTCGTAAATTTTATATATATATATATATATATATATATATATATATATATATACACTGCTGGCCACCCAAATTGCAACACCAAGAAAGACAAGAGATATGACAACAAAATTTATTTTGTAGATAACATGTTGACCAAGTATCAAATGATTAAATTTATAGACTTCGATGAAGTGTGGTTCCTGCCAAAATCAGTAGCCAGAGTAGCCGCCATTGTTGGAGATCGCCGTTGCCACACGCCTCGGCATTGATTCAAAGAGACTTTGGATGAGTTATTGGGGTACAGCAGACCAAGCAGCTTCCATACGTTGCCAAAGTTGATCTGCTGTGGCAGCTGGGGATGGAATATGGGTCAATCGTAGAGCAACCATGGACCACATGTTTTCTATCGGCGAAAGATCCGGAGAGCGAGGCGGCCAGGGAAGCAATTCAATCTGGCGATTGACGAAGAACCGTTGAACAATGCGTGCCACGTGTGGTCGCGCATTATCCTGTTGAAATATGGCTGTGGGCAAGCCCTGAAGGTAAGGAAGAACAACTGGCTCCAACACCTCGGAGATGTAGCGCTGGCTGTTTAAAGTACCGGCAATGCGTACTAGAGGTGAACAAGAGTGATATCTAATACCGCCCCATACCATAATACCCGGTGCAGGACCAGTGTGGCGGTGCATAACGCAGCTGTTCAGCATCCTCTCTTCACGGTGTCTCCAGATTCGAATGCGACCATCGTGGTGTTGCAGACAGAAGCGAGACTCGTCAGTAAAGACAATTTCATTCCATTCTGCCGTCCACATCCTTCTGTCATCGCACCATTGGCGGCGGAGACGTCTGTGGTTCTGCGTCAAGGGTAGACAAAGCAATGGACGTCTTGCGGACAGACCACTCTGCTGTAAACGGCGTCGTATGGTACGCGCAGACACTGGATGATGCGTTACAGACTGCATGTGCTGTGCTATGGTTCGTGATGTGACTGAGCGATCCGTCTCTTCCATGCACACAATTTGTCTGTCATCACGTGAAGTGGTGCGCTGAGGTGGATGCGATCGAACACGCCGGTCCGTCGTACCCTCCTGCATCCAACGATCACATATCCGCATTACAGTTGTTTGGTTTCGTCCAACACGACTACCGATTTCCCTGAAAGATAATCCACAATCTCGGTAGGCCACTATCCTTCCTCTGTCGAACTCGGATACTTGATCAAAAGATGATCGCTGTTTTCGACGAGGCATAATTAATCGTTTTTTTGAAAAAACCACAAGAAAAACACAATTGCCGAACTTGAAATCGTCGAAATCTCCAAGCCTTAAATAGCGCTTTGAAATGGCGCCACAGGCGCGCGTTATGTGCGTCTGTGCTGAAATTCTAATCATTTGCATATCTCACCTCCGCTAATGCATGTTGTAAATTTCATGTTATTTGCATGTTTCCTTCAGGGTGTTGCATTTACAGTGGCCAGCAGTGTATATATATGTGTGTGTGTGTGTGTGTGTTTGTTTGTGTCTGTCTGTCTGTCTGTCTGTATGTACACTAATGCTTAATATTTCTGTACTTTCTTACTGATTGCTTTATAATCACGCATTCAAGCTATATAAAAAATATCCCTCTTGTGCAAAGTTTAATTTTTCGTTTCTCGAAAGAAAGAGACGACTAGACCATGAGATTTTTAAATTCCAAACTTATGGCAAATGTAAACTCTCAAAGAATAGAAATGAATTAATACATTAAAAAATTATACTAGATATAAAATACCTAACATAAAAGATACAAAAGATCAAAGCCAAACCAATAGTGGTGCAAATGCATTACACTGCTGTGATGTATTCCACGCCAATTTAATTGCATTGCCATTTAAACCAGCAAGACCACCGACACAGACGTGTTGAAGGACTTCGCAAGAAATTTATGAGGCTCTTACCCTCTCCACCGAGTTTGAAAAGGAATCAGACTTCACCAAATTTTAAAAAAGGAAATTTGCGAAGGTATATAAATTCAATGGATAAAAGAATTATTCAGAATTAGGATAAGAAATTTATTAGAGTCCATGTCATTGAAACTAAATGAGCTCCCGTAGTCATAGGAAATTTGGGAAGGCCTCTGCATATTTTAAGTATGTGGAGATTAAAGGTTTCATAAATAGACACGAACTCTTACTCCAAGTACACAGAAAGGAAGAAAACAAATTATCTGAGCCCAAAAAAACATGCGGGGAAATTCGAAGGCGGGCAAAATAATTTTCCCAGCGGTCAGATAAGACACTTTATATTAAATTTCAATAATATTATATATTAAATTCCAAGTTAAGAATATTCATTTATAAAATACCATTTCTGAATAATTTATAAATATTACATCCTGCGTACAGGTAAATAATACACACACATACATATATATATATATATATATATATATATATATATATATATATATATATATATATATATATATATATATATTATATATCAAGGGAAATAGATTTAAGGGAAGAGTAGTCTAGATTTATAACACTGGCTAATTCCTACGGATACCCAATGAATTTTATAAAACGGATAACTCGAGGGTACTTCGATATGACATCAATCGAATTTAACAGACTTAGAGTTACTGCACAATTTAACATCTATCGTAAATTACTAACATCAGGGAGGATGATGTATCGTTTTTTGGTAATGTGATTGGTGTCTATTGTGGATTGTAAAAGAGGTATGTAATAATGTATGTTCTAGTTGTGTTGATTAATATTTTTTAGCTGTATTATATTATATTTCCAGTGTTCTTTCTCTATTTTGTTTCATTTGTATTCCAATTGAGTAGTATGTATGGTTGTGCAATGTCCTGGCTACCGGGAGTGTTTGCCTGGCATTTGAAACTAGTTCAACCTGGGTAAGACAGGTCGCAACCCCTGTCTGGCCATTTTTGGACATTGCTCTACATTTTTTCTTTTTTCATTAACATAATTTGATCTTTTGAAATATTATAGCAATCTCCTGGTTATGTTGTTCGCGCTAATTGGGTGGATTTTGTTTAGTATATGTTTAAAGTGAATTATTTTCTGACTTTTGTAATATATTATATATATATATATATATATATATATATATATAAAAAATTGCCATATATTTCTTATTTAAATAGTATAATTATAAACGTCATACTAGAAGATGAACACATTATACTGTGACACATTTTGCAGTTTATTCCTGGTTTCAATTCTGAGAATTACACTGCATTTCATTGCATCGAATGGAGCCCGATTCAGCCCCTAAGACGCTCCTGGTTGTAACCCCACCGGTGGTTGCAGACCGCAGATGTTTTTTCTCAATTTCGTGAATTGTGGCATCTTATACTACGTTAAACTTTAGCTTACGAGGTCCTTTTTCAGATTCCCCCATTAGAACGGGAAATTTCGTACCCCCTTTATAGGATCGGTGTCATAGGGACATGACAGTAGTGTTACGGCCAGGAACAGGAGCATTGAAAAGTACAAAATAAAATAAAATAATTGTTAAATGCAAGAAAGAAACAGGGCAATAAAAGAGAAGGGAAGAAAGCCATAGACCGGAACGAAATTTAGAGATAGTGTTTGTAGCAATAAATAGAAGATAAAAGTTGAAGAGAGTGAGTTGCAAGAAGAGAATAAAAGAAAATTTATGATGGCTATAAAACAGCCCACCCTGCTTGAAGCCAAAGCATGGGAAAAAGTTAAAATTGCGGGAGAATTTATAAATCCCACCCTCGATGCGCATTGGAAAAAGGGGATTGAGAAGAGGCAGCACGGACGAATGGCGATGGTATGATAATTTCCAGATAACCAATGGAAATTATAAGAGGCGGAGACATTAGTAAGAAAATATATGAAATAAAAAAATAGTGTGAAGGCAGAGAGATAACCTGAGAAGTGAGAGTCAGTCAGAAGTTTGTGAGAGGTAGAAGTGGTGTCAAGGCATATAGACGTATGAGGAGAGAGCAGTAAAAGTTAGTGAACCGATGCTGACAGTGCCCAAGTGTCCCGTGCCGAGTGTCTGCAATAAGCGACGGAGCCGTATTCGAGTGCAGTAAAAGTTTGGAGATAGAAGTTGTCGAGCGCCCAGTGTCCCATGCCGAGTGTCTGCAATGAACGACGGAGCCGTATTCCAGACAAGAAGATGCCCGAATTCCGTGTGATGATAAAGACGACGAATTCATCATTACGAGTGCCAGCTGCCCAGAGGGATTCCACCGTCATCTGCTGAGGTACCGACTTTGCGTTTCCCTTTTATATTGTTATCATTGCTTCTCAGTGTGTAGCCATAATAATTAAGATAAGAGCGCGATGAGTATAGTTTTGAATATAAGATGTTGAGTAATTGACCGATAATTCGTACCAACAATTTAATATAATGTTTTGCATATATATATATGAATTAATTTAGTAGGAGTAAAGTTGAAAATAATATGTATAGATGCAGTATGAAATATTGTTATAATAAGTGAATGAATCAAATATAGGTGTCGTAAAGAATTAATTTAGTAGGAATGAAGTTATGAATAATGTGTAAATGCCGGAGGAAATATTGAGTAATTTTGGAGTGTATTATTTATGTGTGTTAATATTCAATAAATTGATTTGTCAATATAACCAGAGTTATTTCCATTATTTGGGAAGCACATCAATGTACTAGCCACAATCATGAACCAATAAATTACTAAATCAAAATCATAATTAACAAATATAATTAATATAAGAATAATAAAATAAACTCTCTCCTTCCCAATCATTTAAAATAATTTAAACAATCACGGTTACAATCGGCCTTTCAGAGGGTTATATATATATATATATATATATATATATATATATATATATATATATATATACTTGGGCCCGAATTCTTGGAATACATGGTAACCCACCCCGTAAGGACACCCCCTAAGGAAAAGGTTAAAGTATGCACCATATACGAAATGTTTTGAAAGTATCTCATCTCTGTCATTGACATTAAAAGCGGAGGTTCCTCAAAAATATGCATGTGGCATATGAAACAATCGGCATATGAAAATTTTAATAACCGAATTCATATTTTTCTAATGTGAACTACCGTTTATTGAAATAAAGGGTTCTGATTTCACTCAGTATTTAGGGGTAAATTTAATATTTACTGGAAACTAATATTACACTATATTACATCACAGTAAACATTTTAGAAAATATTTTTGTTTGTAAATTAATAAAAGTTAGTACTGACAGTGTGTGACAGTAAAATTTTTGAGTGATCTATAAAACTCATCAGTTTTCTATGCTTATTTTGAAGGCATGTTTGATAGGAAAAAGAATTTAATATCTGAAGCATTTCTGGAAATTTAATTATATGTTGTACTAAACAACAGCCTAGTGTTTCGAGCTTTCAAACAATGATTATATCTTTTTCAGGCTTATTAAAAGGAAATTTCGAAGAAATATTTCATCACTAAATATATTTCATAAGAAATTTGAATGTGATACGATTTAGCATTTTTGCAATCGTAAATAATTTCGAGGAAAAGTTTTCGAAAAAGTAGAAAAATAAAATCAAATAATCTCAATTTTATTTTATCCGAAACTGCAATCATGAATTAGTCGAGTATCTCCCATTTGAAACTTCGATAAAAAATTTCAGTATTCAAATTTTATTCCAGATATTACACTAAGTAAAATTAAAAGGAAATGCTTCAGATATCTATTCGAAATTTGAAAATAAATCTTCTATTTTCAATTTCAGTCTTTAATGTAATAAAACCTGTGCTCCGAAATAAATGGATTTTAGATGGTAATTTGAAACATCTGCAAGACGAGAAATGCAAAATAAAATTTATTGAGCACTGTTTTTATTATAAATACATTTCTATTTATTCGCAACGTATCACGTTTTGGAAAAATATTAAAATTGATTTTAATAAAATTAAAAACAGTTTAGGATAAACTACCTATCCATATGCAGCTCCCGTTATAATATAAATATCAATTAGATGATCTATTGTAATTTAAAACATTTTTATAAATCTAGTAATAAAAGGCAGGAAAGTAGTAATATAAGGAAAAAGTAGGAACAAAGAAAAATTAAAACATATCTATTTATTTTTTTTTCTAAAATATGAGTACATTGCTTAATATATCGAAATTTATTAGCAATGTTATGTAATGTAATATATGTCTTAGGCGAATTAACATATCCGGCTAATTGCAAAGAACGCAGTCATTTTGCAATGCGTCAGACTAATTGGAAAATTATCCACAGCTTTCTAATTAGCCTGATATTTTTAGGCTTATTGTAAGCCCATACACCTTTAGGCTAGTTGGAAAATGTTCAATTCACCTATACCTCGTTATACGGCCGCTCTTTATACGGCATTTCGCTATAGCGGCCTTTTTTAATTATGGCACTTTTTTGATTTACGGCCCACAATGTTTCGTTATACGGCCACAACAGCGGAAAATGATGACGGCCGCGTATTATAGATTAGTGATTCTTCATGTTAATGTTCGTCATCACATTAAAACAGTTTTTAAACATTTTATTTTACATTTTTTTATTATATGTATACATATGTGCATATGATTTGTTTTGTTTTTTGTTTATATGTTTATTTTTTGAATTTCTGTCCATTATTACATTATTTTGTACTTTTATATTTATGTAAGCATTTTTATAGGAAATAAAAGAATTAAATGCTTTATGTACTAAAAACTATATTATTTAAGAAAAATTGGAACAGATCCAATTAAATTTGTATGGGTTTGTATCAAAATAATTGATTCGTTATACGGCTTTTCGCTTTAAGGCCAACTTTTCCGGAACGTATCTAGGCAGTAAAGCGAGGTATGGGTGTAGTTTCCTCAAACAGCCTGGATTCTTCCAGGCTTACTGCAATAAGCCCCAAGTAGTAGTAAAGCATTATTAGATATGACAGATAAAGAGATTGTTACTTAAGTGTTTTCTGTAGTGAACATACGAATTAGTTAAGAGTTACTTAGGTTAAAAAAAGGTATCTTAAAAACTGCAACACAATCATCATTGTTTGAAAAATTATAAACACTATAAAATTATGAACAAATAATTTCCTTATGCACCTTTTTACATTGATCTTGAAGGGTTTTTTTTCCTAATGGGGAGGCATTTCTCGTGAGATATTCGCCTTTTGTTATTCACCGCCAAGTCTTGCTGGCTACTTTATTATGGAAGCTCCATTTAGGTGAGACAACATTGCTCCCTCGAGGGAGCAACATGGTAGCAACGAAGATTTATTCAAGATTTGAACCCAAGATAGGGATGCGACATCGATGTCGATGTTTTCGAAACATCGATGTTTTGATAAAAACATCGATGTTTTAAACATCGATTTATTGAAGCCGATGTTTTTTTAACATCGATGTTTTGTACTCAATGTTTTACGTTGTCTCGATGTTTTTTTTTAATGAAAAAGTACCATAATAAAAAAAATTACCACGTAGCATAATTTTCAAACTCAGTAAATGTACGTCTGAATTCTGAAAAGGACGAATACAAAAGGGGGAATGATTCCTTAGCAAACAGACAAATCGCAATTAACAACCAATGAACCAATCAGAGCGCTTGGAATGTTCCTGACACTCCAGAACTTTCCATGGCGTTTTATTTTACAAATAGTATATACACGAGTGCATCCATTTAAGTTTTTCTTTTGTTCTGGTTTTGTATAAGTTGACGTTAATATTATTAGTAAGATGCCTCCCAAAAGTACTGTTTGGAAATATTTTTACAAAACCTCTGACAAATTGGCGAAATGCAATATTTGCCTTAAGTCCCTCAAAACTTCTGGCAATACCACGAATTTATCTGGACATTTGAAGGCAAAACATGGAGGTATTTACAACGAGGATTTTGAGTCATCAATTCAGTCCAAAGCAACCAAGTTTTTGTCATTTGTGTCTGCCCAATCAGAGAGTAAAATTAAATCACACCCTCCCCCCCACGATTAACGGAAGTAACATTAATGTTAGAGATTACTAAAACGGTTTTAAAAAATGGATGTTCTAAAACATCGATGTTTAAAAACATCGATGGTTTTTGGGCGATGTTTTATTAGCATCGATGTTTTAATATTGGATATCGATGTTTCAAAACATCGATGTTTTGTTATCGATGTCGCATCACCAACCCAAGACCACTGAGCGCAAGCTCACTACCCTAACCATTACGCCATGTGGGCGGCTTAATTTTGCTGTTACAGGTCATATTTAGAGTATAAATCTGATGAAAGAGTAGAAAATTTTAAGTGTTTTACTTGATGAAATTTAGGACACCCGGACTTAAAACATACTTTTTTCTGGTTTTGTTTCGCAAAGTATAATTAAAAAGGCAAATTGAATGCTTTTTAATTATGCAGTTTATTGAGCTAAAAGTTTATTTCGATGTTAAAAATAACTAAAAAATATTTAAAAGTTCCTAAAATTTGATACTTATCAAGGAACAAAAATGTTGATTTGACGAGATAAATAGACCCTGAATGTACATTGTATGATTTATTGAGTTAATTATCTGCCTGCTGATGAACTGGCAAATGCCAATCAACTAACGCTACGTTATCAAGAACCAATGCGGGTATAACTTTCAAACCACGTCAAATAGAATCTACAATAAGTAATTTAGCCAAGTCTGATTCCGACCCTTGTGGTGCTATTCAAAACTGGAGCCGCACTATTCTGCCTAATAGACTTTATGGACTTGATCTGATATACTGTCGGTCAAGGGGCATAAGCCACAACACAACAGCAACAACACAATAAGTAATTTTATTTGTGATGTAACTTTTCACACGATTTTAATTTTTGTTTCGTATTGTGCCGCGTAAAACTTTCGTTTGAAATGTACCTTTCATTTTCAACGATAGTTCTTTGTAACTTAAATTTGACCTTAATTTTTATTTTGGGAGTTTAAGGGTACTTTTCAGAACTCAGAATAATACATATATACCCCATAATTTACAAACTTCAACGTTAAGTATCAGAATATTTTTTAATGTGGTAGTTGTGCGAAGACTCAATCTATATTCACGCACCTTGTCCTGAAAAGCTCTAGAAGCTTGAAAATTGGAAACTTCATGATCTCCGTTTGAGTATTAACAACCTCGTCATACTGGATTTTCGCCATCAGTGATCTTCACAAACTTACAGATTATACGATAATATTAGAACATAATAAATGGATTCCTCTAGAAGCACATTTTAACCATCTGTCCGTTCTTTTTTCTTACAAATTTTGAACACAGTCTTTTACTTCAAACGGAGGATTGGACCTTGTAAATGGCATGCATGGTGCCTGAATAAATTGAGCGTGGACTGTATATTAAAAACAAAAACAACAGTTTATTGAAAAAAGAGAATGCGCTATGACGCGCTGCAAATGCCTTGGCGGCAGGTAAACAATTATATAAATGCGCTATGACGCGCTGCAAGTGCCTTGACGGCTGAACAACAATAATAAGCTTGCGCTAAGACGCGCTGTGAGTGCCTTGGAGGCGTATCGACAACTGAATAGTACATGGGGTAGGGCGACAGAGGGAGCCCTTATTGCGGGGGTGGTCAGGACGCGCCAAGCGAGAAGACAGGTGGCGCCAACATCCCGCCCCACGTTGAAATAACATTTCAAAACATAATACAAATATAATTTGAAAAAAAAATAATAAAGAACAATTCTTATACTAAAATACACAAAATGAACTTACACTAAAATACACAAAATGAACTTACACTAAAATACACAAAATAAACTTACACTAAAATACACAAAATGAAATTTACAAGCATAACTTTCCTATCGACTGGTATGCAAAATTGATAATATACACTATACAATTATAACAAATATATGTTAACAATTGGTTAAAAAATATTCCCAATATTTTAAGGTCTTCAGAAAATTTTAGAGAGATGATGTAGTGCCCTAAAACATACGTATATTGCTACAAAATCAAACTTCTTAATATTTCATTAGATAACATTTATTCTAATGACTATGCTTTCATTCACAGGCATAAATATATCAACCACATGAAGATCTGTTATAATGAATTTTACCTGCATAACAGTAACCTACCAGGTACTCCTAAATAGGGCTAAATTAATTATTTCAGTCCCAAAAGTTTTGGTTGACATAAATGAACATTGGCTTTCCTCTTTACACTTACCATAGGATCTGAACTGTAGTGAAAACCTGGCAATAAAATGTACAAAAAGGACTATAAAAGAAATTTCCACGAGCAAATACAATGAGTTTAAACATACAAACAAAGGGAATTACGCTGCCATTTGAAGAAGGGGCCGAGGCGTTGTAAACAACTCTTAATTTGGTAGTAGTTTTTTCTGGGCGAAAAACACTGTGATGAGGAATGTAGTATGTAATTGGAGGTTCATAAGTTTCCTCGACAATTTCCATGTGCCCTAAAGCAATATATTCCTGCATAAATTGCACATATAAATCTCTTAGTTGAGGTTGTCTTGATAATCTATTCCAAAGGGCATTCAGTTTGTTGATAGCTGCGTCTTTGGATTCACCCAATATCCCAGGATCATCTTTCAGGGGAATTTGGACAATGTATTTTCCTGTTTCATACCTCTTATGAGTCTTTTGAAAGTGGTCTTCGCAAAACAATTCTTCATTTGATTTAATATATTTTCCTTCGACCGAATCTAGTTCCCAAAATTTGGTCATTAATTGATCAAGGTTTTCTTGTTCTGCTAGTAACAAACAGTGTGGTGTAGGTCGAGAACAAGGTATGTTTCCTGAAACTATATACCCAAATGCGGAGTTTTGCAATAGTATGGAGTCACTAATTTGAATTTGATCTCCCTTTAAAATTCTAAAGAACAGTTCCGCACCAATTAACATTTGTATTTTAGAAGGTTTGTAGAAGTTAATATCTGCGAGTTCAATGTTATCTGGAAATTGAAGTTTTGATACATCTAAAACTGTGGATGGAATCAAAGATGTGATTTTCGGAACAAGCATAAAATGGGTATCATACTCAAATTCTTCATTTTTATTTGATATAACACCATGAATTTGGTGCTTAATGGATTGTGAATTATCATTAATTCCTATAATCGAAGAGTGAGCTCTTTCCTTTTTTAAACCAAGTGCAGATGCGCATTCAAAGGTTATCAAATTTGCTTGGCTACCGCAATCCAGAATTGCCTTGATTTTATTTCTTTCCCCGAACTTATTTTTAACAAACACTTCAGCAGTTGCGAGCAAAATCGTAGAACGCTGAATTGATCCGTGCCTTGAGTGGAGAGACATAGCTTCCTCCCCCACACTGGGGTTCAGAACATTCCTCTCGCCTGGCGAGGGGACTGAGGTCAAGAGTTCATCTGGGGTGAGAGAGGGTTTCGAAAATTCCTCCCCACCACGACACAGCAAAGATTTGTGACGTTTCGAGCAGAATCTGCATGTATGCTGGGATCTGCAAGATGCGAGTGAATGTTTTCTGAAACAATTAATGCATAGAGAATGCCTTTTAACAAGGTCAAATCTTTGTAAAGCAGTTAATTTAAAAAAAGACTCACACTTGTAAATTGGATGATTTGCCTTGCATGAAATACATAAATTGTTGGAACCATTAGATTTGATGAAAAAGTTTCTAGATTGACTGTTGCGATCTTGATAAATCTTAGGCTTCACAGAAGTGTTTTTCTTAATGTTTTCTAACATTTGAGACCGCTTTTCTAAGTACAGAAGTAAATCGTCAAGTTTAGGCACCTCGTTTGAACTTATGCTTAATTCATATTGTTTGCGAGTCTCCTTATCGAGTTTTTTCAAAACAATATTTAAGATTAAAGCATCGGAGAGATTATTTCTGTCGAATTCTAATACTTTTAATGCGCGAATGTTTTTCTTTACATTATCTATAAGGCTTCGCAAATATTTAGCAGAATCGTGCGTAATGTTTTCTGCTTCCAAAATTGCATTGATGTGAATTTCTACTATAGCTCGGGTATTCTCATATCTCTCTTCTAAAGCCTGAAATAACGATGAAAATGTATCATCTGACGTTTGTAAGTTCTTTGCTTCACCTGTTAAAGCAGCATTTAAATAGTGTAATTTCTGTGCTGGTAAAAGATGTTCATTTGACGCAATAATATTGTTAAACTGTGTTTTGAATGAACTCCATTCTTCATACTTTCCGGAGAATTTCGGAAGTGGAATCTCCGGGAGTTTTATGTTAGTTGTTATATTCTGAACAGTAGAACTCGAACGAGGAATTGCTGAAACGTTACTTAATTTTTTAATTTGTGATTGTAACTTGAACTTAATTCTAATTATGTTATCGTTGTACTCCTCACTTGCATTAATTTCGAATTCATAATCATTTGGAACCGATATTAAATTTTCTATACTCGCATTGAGTGATTTTAAAGATTCTTCCTTATTATTTAACTGCTCTAATATTTCTTTAAATTCATCAACTTCTTTATTTTCAGAAACAATTAAATTTTCAATTTTAGTAATTATTTTGGTTACACTTGTTCTTATAGAAGCTCGTTTTTTCTTCAATTTTTCAAGTTCATCCATTTTTTATGTAATGATTACACTAAATACAAAATTCAAAGAATGTCCTACCTTGGTCTTGGGTGTGGTTGGCGCTGATAGGTGTTATTCAATAGGAAGATTTCGCACGAACTGAGATACAAAGTTAATCCAAACTTGTTGTGGGACTTTCAACACAAACTTAATAGTAGAGTTGGTATTCCAAACTCATACATTCACTGAATAGGCTCCGTGAAGATCGGACCATAATGTAAATGGCATGCATGGTGCCTGAATAAATTGAGCGTGGACTGTATATTAAAAACAAAAACAACAGTTTATTGAAAAAAGAGAATGCGCTATGACGCGCTGCAAATGCCTTGGCGGCAGGTAAACAATTATATAAATGCGCTATGACGCGCTGCAAGTGCCTTGACGGCTGAACAACAATAATAAGCTTGCGCTAAGACGCGCTGTGAGTGCCTTGGAGGCGTATCGACAACTGAATAGTACATGGGGTAGGGCGACAGAGGGAGCCCTTATTGCGGGGGTGGTCAGGACGCGCCAAGCGAGAAGACAGGTGGCGCCAACAGACCTGATAGAATCTACAGTGCTACAAGATTTCAAGTTGAACTTTTCTGCTAACTTTAACTTTGTATTTAAAGATACATCCCTGTGGCATACCTAGAAAAGAGTTACCGGGACTATTAGTTTTCAGATTTAAGAAGCTTGAAAATTTTCCCCTTTGGACACTGAAATATTAAACTTTATATGGTGTCTGGGCATTATTGCATAATTATGGCCCGTATGCCGATCAAACACTTACGAGAGCAAAGCTCTCGCAAAGCCCCTCCCTTCCGCAGAGGGGTCGCAATCGCGATGCAGATCAAACAGCGAGACCTTTTTCTCTCGTAAATACGAACGTCACGTGATCAAAACTTGCGGCTAGTAGGGAGCTCTCGTAAGACTCGTCTTTTCTCTCGCAAAGCCGGAATAGTCATTCGCTTTGCGAAGGAGAAGGATGTTATCCCTTTCTTTAAGCAGGGAATGGATATTACAAGATACGGATAATCCACTTGAGATGGAAGATGAAGTTTTTATTACAAAAATTTAGACTGTGCAAACATGAATTTATGTGTTTATTACATTTTTTCTACAACATCTTCAGCATTTATGAGCTCTAAAAGCTTTTTATTTCTGACTAACAACTATTTTTGTCTTCCATTATTTTAATTAATGTTTCTAAATTTTGATTAATTTTTAGCAGAATTCCTTGCCGGGATGTTGTTTCGATTTCTTGCACCATAGTTTTTTGGGTTTGAAGAGCCTCAGCTTCAAATTTGCTGCTTCTCTTTTTCTTTTTAATGCTAGATGCTTCCTGCCACGTACTGTTGAACTGTCTAGAAAATAATAAAAAATACATAGTAAATGAGATAGCACATGGAACAGAGCTATTATGTCATACATAAAAATCAACATATGTTATTTCATAGAAGTTATTGTCACAGATTATATAGTAAAACTGCAAATAATTATGAAGAAGAGTTCTATGCAGGCATTTACATAAAACTATGTATGTTACGTAAAACATACAATTGTTTAATTTCTATAAAGTATGGTACTAAAAAAATTTTAATTATCTCCAACAATTTCAGTCTGAAATTTATATTTTAAAACTTGTTACAAAAATTTGATTTAAATTTATCAAAATCCAAATAACTTACTTGATGATTGAGCAATATGCCAAGACTTTGTTTCTGCTGTTTTAGTGGTAGTTACAATCTCATGTATTGTAATTCACTTTGAATAACAACAACTTTCTGGGGGGGAGGGAATTAATTAGTATAAATAGCAAATAATTTTACTTTAAATTTATTTAAAAAATTCAAATTTTCCAAAAGCATTATGAAACAAACATTCATTTTGTTAGTTATAATAGCTATTTTTTTCTCTGGGATTTTTCTTAGCTTTATGATTATTAAATACATAGTTGCATTTAACAATCATAAAGCTAAACATAATTCTGATATATGACTGAGCATTGGCAGTAATCTTTTGAAGCACAATTATTAAATTTATATTTGCTATTTCAGTGTACAATGTCATGGTCTCAATCCCCACCCTCAAATATTAATAATGCGGTGATCTTTACCTGGTAACAAAGCCTCCTGCAACAAAATATTTTGATCTTTGTTTAATGATTAACTAACAGCATTTTTAAAAATTTATAATAAGATTTATAAACAAAAATAGAAATATGATATTCTTGTACACAAATGCCAGAAAAGTCTAACAGAACATTTTTAGTACTTAATTGTCCCTTAAATAAGCATTAGGACATTTTAAAATTTTGCTTTAATTAAATTTATTTATGATAAATATCTTGCAATGTAAAAATATGATATATTATAAATAGCATTGAAAATGATTAAAAGAAATTCTAAAAAACAGGTAATTAAATACAAAATTAATAGTTTACTTACCATCCATTTTTTTCTGTTTTAAAACAGCCTACAAGTAAAAAAATAATAATAAAATATTAGGATATTGCTAAAGTCAAATTACATTTTTTTCTTTTCAAATACAACTGAAATTACTTACCAATGCAGATGAATAGAATGACTCATCAGTGATGCCTTCACTGCACTTTTTTCTCGATCTCCTCTAATGAAAAATTTGATGTGACAATTTTATCTACAAAATGTAAAAGAAACAGTCACGTTGATCGAAGTCAAAGCGCGGGTTTTTTCCAATACTGTATACTTTTTCTTGAACCCCAACGCAAGGAAGCAATTAAAATGCCGTGTTTGAGGCAGTTCAGTCGGACGGTTTCGCTAAATTGACCGTCGAATCCCCCCCGCAGTTTAGGGTTCGCGAGGGACCCCAGCTCCCGCAAAAGGGAGGAGAAAAAGGGCGTGGCTTGACCATATAAGGTTTCCTTACACATCTTGACGTCATCATTTGCGGAAGCGCAAATTGTTTGATCAGCATAGCTAAAAAGAGTGCTCACCCCCTACTCTCGCAACAACCCCCCGTTTGCGAAGCGAGACACACAAAGCTCCAGCGTTTGTTCTGCATACGGGCCTAAGTATTGAATCTTTTGTAAATATCGGGATATTCTGAATTACTTACAATTTAGATTATGTTTAAGAAATTTAATTTCAAATTTCAACTTCTCTTTTTGTCTGAAACTCTCGTTCAAGCACAATAACATCACTTCGCTATACAATTAATTTTTTTTAACTTAGCTAAAACCTGCCATAAAATAATCAAAATTTTATCTATCTGTAAAATATAAATTTCTGTAAAATCTATTTAAGTAGAGAAAACTTTAATAACTCTCTGTAGGTTCGAAACATCCTTATAAGCATGAATTATTAAATTTAGGTAATAAAATCGATTCCTTTTGGAAAATTTTATAGAGTCTAGGGAGGGCTTATTCAGAAAAGAAAGATCAAGAAGGCTTTTAAAACTGATTTAACTACGTACATTTTTTTTATTTTTACTTATAAAAGATATGAGTTCAAGACTGAACTGTTCTGACTGATAACGTTACTTTTCTACGAAAAATTGTTGCTGTTGTAAAAGGGAAATTTTATTAAACCTAAAGTCTGACAACTTTTACATGTAAATTATATTACCGTAAATCATATTTTCAGGTATACTGATGAAAATGGAGTATATTATAACACATAAATATATGTGTTCGAATTTTCTAATGTTTACATCAGCAGGCATTGCTTTAAGCGCATAGTGTTAAACTAAAATTCAAATACTAGACACTTGTGTTGAGATGTGTCTTTTGTAGACTCAATTTTGCCTGTGGCCATATATAGCTTGAATCTATCACTCGCGATTAGGATCACTGTAACTGTAATCGAATCTAGTCTTGTCAGTTGTACTCAACGCCTCGCAAGTTGCTAAATATTAGTGGCATACTCAATGATACTTATATGGTTATACATTCTAAAAAAACCTGTATTCAAAGCTCTCGATTACTTATTATTATACAGTCGAACCCCGTTATAGCGAACCCGGTATATAACGAAATCACGGATATAACGAACGAAAAATTTGGTCCCGCCATTTTCCTGTTGTACGTAATTAAGTTAGTATTGTGTCAGTTTTATGTTATAGATTTTAGTCGATTTAATTCATTAATGATCATTTTTAATAGATTTTATCTTTTTTGTAATACATCATTATTGAATACACATTGCAACTAATGAGTTTTACAATTTACAAACTCTAGTATTTTTCTTAACGGTTCGGATATAACGAACCACCGGATAAAGAGAACATAAACTTTGGTCCCTTGAAGTTCGTTATAACGGGGTTCGACTGCAATCACTATTTCTATGTATTATCTATATTTAAGAAGCATATTAAATTCGCTTTTATCACGCTTTAGTAAATGAATCACACTTATTCATGTAAATATTTTTTTTACAAACGAAGTAAACGTTTCGTGTAGAACAATTTATGCTACTCGCTTGAATATTTGACCTTTTATAAATCTCTTGGACATCTAAAAATTACAAAAATATTTACTTTTCAGATTTCTAGTCATGAGTGCTGAAACAGTCTTTTATTCTTCAAGTACTCGCACAATCCGTGAAAGTGTCCCTTTTCTTAACTCATCACCCTCAGCTTTAAAGGATATATCCCCAAAATTTATTAGGAATTAGAATTTCAAGGAACATAAATATAGTTGACCTGAATGAGAAATAATTAACTTATTCTACTACTGCTGTTCATTGAGTATAAAGAGAGGATTAAATAAGTAAAGAAATAAATATAAAAACACCATTAATCATTAGATAAATAAAAATGTACAAGTAGTTAACACTAAACAAGGTAAGTAATTTTTAGATATAAAGAATTTTTCACATAAAACATTGTAATAAGCGGGATGTGAATACGCGAAATCTAAATTGGTAGGACCACACAGCCGGTATGGTGAGCAGAATTTATGACGCCTCATGGCGCCTGTGAGCAGAGCACAATTACACGAGCAATTGGGCCATAAAATAAGTAAGAGGACAGCGGCCATAAATCGAAGATCAAAGATGGGAAAGCTGGTGCATGGGATGTTGAGAAATTTCCCAGACGAGGAGAGGCGCCCAACATAATTAAAAATGCAAATCATAAAACATGAGCCGGCCTGTGAACTAGGTGGCTCAGCCCCCAGCACGTCAAGAGGCGGGGCGGGCGAATAGGAGGCCAAAAGGACAAGAGCCAATCACGGAAAAGAAAAGAAATATATATACATGGTGAGAAGCTTTTTCAAGAGAGAGCCCCATGACTTAAAAAAAATGAACAAGAAATAACTGCGCCGCCGCTTGGCCAACGAAATTGCGAACTACAGAATATCGCATGCGAGAGTGAGCCATACGGAAGGAAGAAAAAGAGACGAAGTAAGCTGCTGCATGAATTAGAAGCATCCCGAGTCAACGCAATTGATGAATCCACGAGAATATAAAGAAATATAACGCAAATATATATAACTACGGCGTGGCGATGAAAGTATGCTGAAATACCAACGATTAACCAACGCGTAAACACTACCGGAGCGAGATTTCATACAAGGTGCTATGATGAAGAAGTCGATGACCAACATCCAGTGCTGACTGACCCGTGAAACAACATAAGAGAAACATCGCAACCCAGTATTCGAGATCCGTCCCGAGTTATCATCGATCATTGACTTTTTGGTATCAATACAGAACTCTTTCGACGAACTCAGTGCACAGTGACTTTTACGCATTACCGAATTCAGGTGTGCTGGTGTTGCAACGTGTGTACGCGACAGTGCCGACAACCAATGTGTGAACCACGAACTGTAATTGCCTGCATCGATCTGTTCAGACGGACTTAGTGTACCCGGACTATTGAGTATCACCAAACCTTATGTGCGTTAGTGGTGTAGCGAGACTAAGCAACCGCGCCGGCAACCTACGGGTGAGCATTTAATTAATTATATCTATATCACATCCCGTTATTACATATCACCTCTTAACCCACAAGGGTCGGCTTGCTTTATTTGTTAAGATGAAATGTTTGTAAATATAATTAAATATATCATATTGCATGATTCTGTGTTTAGCACGAAGCTGTATAAGGAATCTGTAAATACATGTGTGTAAATAAAATTGTATATATGTAACCTGTGTGTAATTCCTGAGAGTTGTAACCCTTTCATTGGTATGTGTTGAAACAGCTTTGGTCGCGATGCGACATTAGTTAATAGCTATACGTCACAGCCTGATAACCCCACCTGGGTTATTACAAACATTAAAAACTGGGTATATATATATATATATATATATATATATATATATATATATATATATATATATATATATATATATATATATATATATAATGCTCTGTACATCACGTAGTCGAGGAGATGATTCTCACTGCAAGAACGGCACATAGCGGGGATTCAAGAAACTTGGTAGTCGTGGACCGCTGAGGAACTCTCGAAGAGAGGCATTGGAAGGACGCACACAACAGACATGCGACTCATATAATTTTATTCCGGATTACTCTGCAGGCAATTATTATTCAACAAAACACAGGTATCATGACAACTGGACACACACAATAGCAACGCCATCGGTCCCTGCCGGGGCGGATTCAGAGGGCAGATTTTACATCGTTATATCGGGCAGTATCGGAGCAGCGCCAAAACAGAACAAGGTTAATAAGAGAGGCGAGGAAGCAGAGCTAGGACGACACCAGGACATGCATCGACAGTCAGTAAAAAGCACGCCGAAACTTTTGCAGAAGTTTATAAAGTGTAGGGGTACTGACCACGGCGAAATCTTTTCATTGGCTAGAATTGGGCATCTGACTTGATTACATAAGGGTCGCATGATGTTCCGAAAAGCGCACCGTGACAAAAACAACACGTGGGGCTGATCCATGTTTACAAATATCTTTAACGCGCGTGCACTAAGGGGTAATATGGATGGTTAGATCGTTAATTCCTAGGTAGCAATTAGAAGAAATGGGTTGTTCTTTATTGAGAGGAAACAAGGATAGTTTTAAATACACATTAGCTATATAATGGTGGGCCGTTATTATCACACATACACACACATATATAAACTTAAAATATCTGACTATCTAACTTTTTAAACTCAATAATCGCGCGTGAAAATTAAGCTTCGGACCAGAAATATTGCTTTCATTTTCCCGTAAGAAATTTGTTAGCTTCAAAGAACATAATTATAATGCATTGCTTTTTTCCACTCATCATTTTGCTAATTATTGACTGCATCTTTTAAATCGGTTATTTAAGATGCTAATTTCATATTTATGACGAGATTTTTCTTTTGTACTTCATTATGGGAACATCATATAAATGAATCAACATTGTTTCTTATAAGGTCACATGAGCGCTCTGATCAAGGTCACATGGAAGAAACCTGGTATGCATACCACAATGTCATAAGGGAGACCAAACGCCCAGAACATTCATTGCCACTTTGGACAGTATAGATTTTTTTTCGAACTTAGTTTTAAATAAGGAATAATAACAGAAGGGACGAGAAATTTCGCAATCTAATTTACTATAGTTTCTCCTAATACTGAATTTCTTTTCCTTTCATGTAAAAGATCATCGCATCACTCCAAATGGACAAATATATTACATATTAAAAACAACATATTTAGACAATAATGTCCAGTTTGGCACTGAAAATATTTCCTTTGATAAATAATCAGCCCATCCATTTCAATAGATAGCTCGCTTCCAGTATCAAAGCAACTGAAATTTAAAGCATAATAATCAATTTTAGACAATAACAGCTGAAATTCATTTGTCTGATCCAAGCGTTCAACTTATTGATTCAGAGAAACAGATCAGTAGCAAATGCCAAGTAATTCAATAGGACTACACAACAACACTCGAAATGTTTTACAGTATTCGCTTATATATATGAAAGCGTAAATCATGGCGTTTGCAAATCTTCTTTCAAATATTAACTTCTCTAGCTTACACATGTCACCTTTTCAGAGTAAATGAGCTTCACCATACTGTTTTTCAAATAGAGCTGTAATAATGCAAATACTAGTGCTTTGGTATAATAGTGTTTACATTCGCGCAGCAAATTATTACATCTACACACAGATGGCAAATGTATCAGGTTTGTGTTGTTAAAATTTTGCTTTCACTGACACAGTTCCAAAAAGGGAAATAATAAAAACAATTCAAATCCTATAGAATATTTTAATCAAGTCAAAAACTAACAAACGATAGAACACTATAAATATTTTAAATAATATAAATAATCCTCAAGGAATAACAGGTCATGTCATACCACGAAATATATAGTTCTGTATGTTCTTTAACCATTTAACACAGTTCCAAAAATGTAAATAATAAAACAATTCAAATTCTATAGAATATTTTAATGAAAACAAAAACTAACAAACGATAGAACACTATAAACATTTTAAATAATGTAAATAATCCTCAAGAAATAACAGGTCATGTCATGTCACGAAATATATAGTTCTGTATGTTCTTTAACCATTTAACACAGTTCCAAAAATTGAAATAATAAAACAATTCAAATTCTATAGAATATTTTGATGAAAACAAAAACTAACAAACGATAGAACACTATAAACATTTTAAATAATATAAATAATCCTCAAGGAATAACAGGTCATGTCATGCCACGAAATATATAGTTCTGTATGTTCTTTAATCATTTAACACAGTTCCAAAAATTTAAATAATAAAACAATTCAAATTCTATAGAATATTTTAATGAAAACAAAAACTAACAAACGATAGAACACTATAAACATTTTAATTAACTTAAATAATCCTCAAGGAATAACAGGTCATGTCATGTCACGAAATATATAGTTCTGTATGTTCTTTAACCATTTAACACAGTTCCAAAAATTTAAATAATAAAACAATTCAAATTTTATAGAATATTTTAATGAAAACAAAAACTAACAAACGATAGAACACTATAAACATTTTAAATAATGTAAATAATCCTCAAGAAATAACAGGTCATGTCATGCCACGAAATATATAATTCTGTATGTTCTTTAACCATTTAACACAGTTCCAAAAATTGAAATAATAAAACAATTCAAATTCTATAGAATATTTTGATGAAAACAAAAACTAACAAACGATAGAACACTATAAACATTTTAAATAATATAAATAATCCTCAAGGAATAACAGGTCATGTCATGCCACGAAATATATAGTTCTGTATGTTCTTTAACCATTTAACACAGTTCCAAAAATTTAAATAATAAAACAATACAAATTCTATAGAATATTTTAATGAAAACAAAAAATTAACAAACGATAGAACACTATAAACATTTTAATTAACTTAAATAATCCTCAAGGAATAACAGGTCATGTCATGTCACGAAATATATAGTTCTGTATGTTCTTTAACCATTTAACACAGTTCCAAAAATTTAAATAATAAAACAATTCAAATTCTATAGAATATTTTAATGAAAACAAAAACTAACAAACGATAGAACACTATAAACATTTTAATTAACTTAAATAATCCTCAAGAAATAACAAGTCATGTCATGCCACGAAATGTATAGTTCTATATGTTCTTTAACCATTTAACACAGTTCCAAAAATTTAAATAATAAAACAATTCAAATTCTATAGAATATTTTAATGAAAACAAAAACTAACAAACGATAGAACACTATAAACATTTTAAATAATGTAAATAATCCTCAAGAAATAACAAGTCATGTCATGCCACGAAATGTATAGTTCTATATGTTCTTTAACCATTACATCTACAGAAGTAACTACAGAAGTAACTACAGTAGTACTGTGTACTACATCTAACACAGTTCCAAAAAGTGAAATAATAAAAGCAACTCAATGCCTATAGAATATTTTACCTGAAGACAAAAACTAACAATTCACGATAGAACACTATAAACATTTTAATTAACTTAAATAATCCTCAAGGAATAACAGGTCATGTCATGTCACGAAATATATAGTTCTGTATGTTCTTTAACCATTTAACACAGTTCCAAAAATTTAAATAATAAAACAATTCAAATTCTATAGAATATTTTAATGAAAACAAAAACTAACAAATGATAGAACACTATAAACATTTTAAATAATGTAAATAATCCTCAAGAAATAACAGGTCATGTCATGCCACGAAATATATAGTTCTGTATGTTCTTTAACCATTTAACACAGTTCCAAAAATTGAAATAATAAAACAATTCAAATTCTATAGAATATTTTGATGAAAACAAAAACTAACAAACGATAGAACACTATAAACATTTTAAATAATGTAAATAATCCTCAAGAAATAACAGGTCATGTCATGCCACGAAATATATAATTCTGTATGTTCTTTAACCATTTAACACAGTTCCAAAAATTTAAATAATAAAACAATACAAATTCTATAGAATATTTTAATGAAAACAAAAAATTAACAAACGATAGAACACTATAAACATTTTAATTAACTTAAATAATCCTCAAGGAATAACAGGTCATGTCATGTCACGAAATATATAGTTCTGTATGTTCTTTAACCATTTAACACAGTTCCAAAAATTTAAATAATAAAACAATTCAAATTCTATAGAATATTTTAATGAAAACAAAAACTAACAAACGATAGAACACTATAAACATTTTAATTAACTTAAATAATCCTCAAGAAATAACAAGTCATGTCATGCCACGAAATGTATAGTTCTATATGTTCTTTAACCATTTAACACAGTTCCAAAAATTTAAATAATAAAACAATTCAAATTCTATAGAATATTTTAATGAAAACAAAAACTAACAAACGATAGAACACTATAAACATTTTAAATAATGTAAATAATCCTCAAGAAATAACAAGTCATGTCATGCCACGAAATGTATAGTTCTATATGTTCTTTAACCATTACATCTACAGAAGTAACTACAGAAGTAACTACAGTAGTACTGTGTACTACATCTAACACAGTTCCAAAAAGTGAAATAATAAAAGCAACTCAATGCCTATAGAATATTTTACCTGAAGACAAAAACTAACAATTCACGATAGAACACTATAAACATTTTAATTAACTTAAATAATCCTCAAGGAATAACAGGTCATGTCATGTCACGAAATATATAGTTCTGTATGTTCTTTAACCATTTAACACAGTTCCAAAAATTTAAATAATAAAACAATTCAAATTCTATAGAATATTTTAATGAAAACAAAAACTAACAAATGATAGAACACTATAAACATTTTAAATAATGTAAATAATCCTCAAGAAATAACAGGTCATGTCATGCCACGAAATATATAGTTCTGTATGTTCTTTAACCATTTAACACAGTTCCAAAAATTGAAATAATAAAACAATTCAAATTCTATAGAATATTTTGATGAAAACAAAAACTAACAAACGATAGAACACTATAAACATTTTAAATAATATAAATAATCCTCAAGGAATAACAGGTCATGTCATGCCACGAAATATATAGTTCTGTATGTTCTTTAACCATTTAACACAGTTCCAAAAATTTAAATAATAAAACAATTCAAATTCTATAGAATATTTTAATGAAAACAAAAACTAACAAACGATAGAACACTATAAACATTTTAATTAACTTAAATAATCCTCAAGGAATAACAGGTCATGTCATGTAACGAAATATATAGTTCTATATGTTCTTTAACCATTACATCTACAGAAGTAACTACAGAAGTAACTACAGTAGTACTGTGTACTACATCTAACACAGTTCTGTATGTTCTTTAACCATTTAACACAGTTCCAAAAATTGAAATAATAAAACAATTCAAATTGTATAGAATATTTTAATGAAAACAAAAACTAACAAACGATAGAACACTATAAACATTTTAATTAACTTAAATAATCCTCAAGAAATAACAAGTCATGTCATGCCACGAAATGTATAGTTCTATATGTTCTTTAACCATTACATCTATAGAAGTAACTACAGAAGTAACTACAGTAGTACTGTGTACTACATCTAACACAGTTCCAAAAAGTGAAATAATAAAAGCAACCCAATGCCTATAGAATATTTTACCTGAAGACAAAAACTAACAATTCACGATAGAACACTATAAACATTTAAAATAATATAAATAATCCCCAAGGAATAACAGGTCATGTCAGGCCACGAAATATACAGTTCTATATGTTGTTTAACCATTTAACACAGTTCCAAAAAGCGAAATAATAAAAACAATTCAATGCATATAGAATATTTTCCTCAAAACAAAAACTAACAATTCACGGTAGAAACCATTCAAAATATTATAAATAATCCCCAAGGAATAACAGGTCATGCCATGCCACGAAATACAGAGGCTGTTCGCACATTTTTTAGACGATTTTGGTAAGCGGTAATAAAAAATCGTTTGCTGCAAAAGAAATAATTGCAATTGTACTATGTTTTTAAAACTCAAAATTATCGTCTGCGGCTTGAAAGTTTTGCTTTTATTCAAAATGGCGTTTTTAACAAAGCAGTGGTTCGAAGGCTACATTTTTGCTCTTTCCGAAGAGAAATATGCATACTCCGTTATCCAAAAACGATGTGAGAGTCATGGTTTTGCGATATCTAAAGCGTCGATAGATAATATCGTCAACAAGAAAGTAAAAAATGTCAAATTGGAGCCTCAAGTGGGACAAAAATTCCAAACAAGTATCCAAGGAAAAAACAGACATCTTCGACTATTGCAAAGGTACGTTGTTTAATGTTAAAAGAAAATCCCTCTAGTCAAAGGACAGTTACAAAATCATTAAAATACTCGGTGTCCACTGTAAACAAAATGATAAACGTTGATTTAAATCTTAAAAAAGCGAAAAAACGCAATGTGCATCGTCTTCTTCCAAATCATATCGCTGAACGCAGGACACGCTGCAGAATTCTATATGAGAAACACTTATCCAAAGAAAAATGGAAAACAATTGTCACAATAGATGAATCATGGTTGTATTTAAATGATTTCAACAAAAAAAGAGCCATTTATTATCATAAAAGGTGAGAACATATTTTATCGCCAATTTTTCTGAATGAAATACCATCGCTTTACCCACAGTGCCATCAATCTGTGAGACTCCATCAGGACAAAGCTAGCAGTCACACATCAAAATCCACTGTAAATTTCCTAAAAGAAATGGAACAAAAAACTGGTATCAAGGCCATACCCTTCACTGATATCCCTACTAAATCTTCGGATGTATCACCTATGGATTTTTGTGCTTTCGGACTTTTAAAATCTGCATTATCCAAACGTCGTCCCAAAACCCTTACAGGACTCTGGAAAGCTGTTCAGGAGGAATGGGATAGAATACCTCTTCTGACACTTCAAAAGGCATTAATATCCTGGAAATTGCGGTGTCGAAAGATTGTTCAGAATAAGGGATGTCAAATAGAACATTTAAAACACAAGAATTTTATGTAATTTAGTTTTGTGAATACAATATACATCGTCTAAAAATGGTGTGAACAGCCTCTGTATATAGTTTTATATGTTCTTTAACCATTTAACACAGTTCCAAAAAGTGTAATAATATAAACAATTCAATGCATATAGAATATTTTCCTCAAAACAAAAACTTACAATTCACGGTAGAACATTATAACCATTTAAAATAATATAAATAATCCTCAAGGAATAACAGGTCATGTCAAACCACGAAACATATAGTCCAATATGTTTTCTTAACCATCATTCAAACACAAGCATAGTTTCAAACCCCATTTCAAAAAATCCGATCACAACACTTTATTTATTCATGTTATTTATAAGCATTACGGAAAGCAACATGCGTAATTTAAAAGTTTATAATTTCTTCATATGAAGTACCCAAAACCATTTAGCATTTTCCGCACTTTAATCCTCAGCTTCTCATTCCATATTCCACTAAAACACCCATTTCCTATTCATATAAAGCAAGGCGTTGTCAATTACCAGGGCGAATAATGTTTGTATTAGACACTTGAGTAAAATATTTGATATTTCAGTATGTCATTAAAATTGGCGTCTGATAGCGGTAAACCGCTTGACATCCGTTCCTCGTGAAACAAATGTTTGTGTATTTGTCCGCAGGAGATTTCTCAAAACAATATGCGAACAATAATTTATTCATGAAGTTTGTGAAACTTTTAAATTAAACAAACGCGTTTATATTTTTGAAAGAAAGATTTATTGAAGCAAAGTCAAAATTCCGAAAATATGGGGAATAAATAACATCACGTTATTGTACTAAAATTTATACAGCACAAACTAAATAGGTGTGACAATACATTTAATTTATTTTAGCCACATAAATGCAGGAAAAGTGACGTGATTCAGGATCACAGATTTAGAATATTTTAATTTACGGAGGATACGGGTTTTCGATCATCTCAATTAATTCCTTCCTCTGATTTAAAATACACATTTGTAATGAGTGCAAATCAAAAACTACTTAATATATTTCTATGGAATTCATTTTGTAACACTTTGACATCAAGTTAAAATGAAGCAACTTTTATTATATATATTTACCATAAAAATACCAAGAAAACAAAATATTAATTTTTAAGTGACTTGAATAAGTAAATTTTTTATAATATCCTTCTCTCTAAAAATTATATATGACTAGTTGTTTAGTTGTTAAGTTTAGTTGTTATTTTACATCCTCACACTTTGTCATTACATAACATAACGACGTTACTCCATACACCAATGGTCAGGCGTAAATTCTCTTCAAATTTTTTAAATCTTTAAAAAGTTTTTTTTTTCCAATGCGGAGGCACTTGTCGTCAAACATTCACCTACACTTCGCCGGAATTTTACTGCCCATTTTATTGTGGGGACACCAAATAGGCGGACAGCATTACCCCCTATGAAGGGACGACACGAATGGAGGCATTTTTCATGGCGCGACGCCAGGATTCGATCCGAGCACCCTCAGCAAAGAAAACCAGCACGCTGTACCACTGGGCCGATTTTTATAAAGTAAAACTGCAAAATCAAAAGCAGCTCAGCAAAACTCATTTCTAAAAATCGAAAAGTGAAATAAAGAAGCAAACTGAAAAGGCTTTTGTCCCGAAAAATCCAAATCATCCAGGATTTTTATTAAAGCAGATAAATGTGAACATGGAAGGTCATATAATGTCCCATAGCTCCAAAACATTTAAGAGTATGATCTGATATTTTATTCCGAAATATTGTTCATAGAGATTTGGCCTTAGTCTAAAAGAGAACTTTCATGAACGTAATGTATGCTTTTAAGCCGATTGTCAAAGAGTGAAAAATCTGAAAAAAGTCATTAATTGATGTTGCCTTCACACACGGATGCTGTATAAGGATGCTTTTCAGAGAGGCTTTCGGAGAAGTTTGACGATCTGCTAACATGCTCTCATCAGGTGAATGTATCGAAATTGCAGGTTACTCAGCTGTGATTCTTTTAAGAACAAATGGAGCCATGGGGCATATTGGACGTCACTCAACCTTGTCGGTTGTCCCCGAGGTCCTCGTTTTATCGAATTCGTTCCGTTATTGAAATTCAGGGTCGTAAGGGGTTTCGCTGCGTCAGCGATGTCCGCTGAGACGTCTCACTATTATATCGTTTTTTCGATACCGTAGTAGCAAAATTAGTGCTAGATACGCCTTTCCAGAGCTTCCCAAATACCTCTAAGTTCCAAAATCGTATGCTGATTTTGGAAAATCCTATGCTGATTGTAAAACCTCGTCACTTCTACAGGTTCGCTTTGGTTCTTTTCGTTCAGTGCGTTTGCGGTGGTACCCAAGTAAATTTTCACATCATGCAGTTCAGGACCAATCCAGTGAATATTCAAAGTTTTATTTTCTTTCGCAAGTATATACACAGCTATCTACGAACTGTTTTTACATTATATACAATCAATTAACTACTTCAGTCATCTCCCATTGACTGCTACCTAACAAAGACCTCGTGCGTCTTCGGGGTCTCAATACACCACGCACTGTACTCGTCTGCCCGACTCTCTCTAGTGCCAACAACCGCAGACTAAACACCACACGCCTTCTCTCGCGTGGGCAAAAGCAGTATCTGACGTCTCCCTGACTTCTGCACGTGGCATCGTCTCTGAACACCATACTCTCTCGAATCGCTTATCGAATCGGCGTCATCGTCCTACTTCCCCTGCTTTCTTGAGAGGAAATTAGCAGGGACAAAACAAAAGGGGTTGACGCCGCAGACACGACACTGATTTTCCAAAATCCTGTGCCTTCGGGAAAAATCCGTAGGGTTTTTCCCGGTAGTAAACACTGAGACTGGAACTCCAAATTCTCCGTGAAAATGGTCAGTTGATATGTCGAAATTACAGTTTACTAAAAACATCCGTTATTTAAAAAAAATTTAACTACTGGGTCGATTGCACGTCCCAATACCTTCTCGGGTATTGGGAGAGAACCTCGACGGGAGACAAGAACCTCGTTTATCGAATTCGTTCCATTTTTGAAGTCTTGGGCAGTAAGTGGGTCCACGTCGTCTATGATATCAGCGGAGATTACATCGTTTTGTCGGCAAAGTAGTGGTGAAAAATAGCGCTAGATACGCCTTTCCAAGAGCTTCCTTTATCTCTCTAAGTTCCAAAACCCTATTCCCAAAGAGTTTATCCCGTAAGTAAACACTAGGGTGCGGTCTCCTTATTCGCTGGAAAAACGATGAGATGATAGTATCGAAATTACAGGTCACTCCGCAGCCGTTCATTAATAGTAAAATTTACTTGTCGGAAGGATTGCTCGTACTCCTCCCTTGTAGGCTGCCCCCGATGTCCCCGTATACTGGAATTTTTTAAATCCCAGTCCGCAAGGGGGTCCGTTTCATCCAAGATGCCATCGGATACACCGTACTGTTGTCGGCACCGTAGCAGCAAAAAACTAGCGCTACATACGCTTTTCCAAGAGTTTTCAAAATCTCTCTTAGGTTCCAAAAGCCTATGCCCAGACAATTTATACCTAAAGTACACACTGGAGCACGGGCTCCGAATGCTCCATGAAAACGGAGAGGTGATTGTATCGGAATTACAGGTTACTCCGCTGCTGTTCATTTAAAGGGGGTCCAGGACACAAAATTGTTCGAATTTTCGAAAAAAAATTTATTGCATTAAAAATTTATGTGTTCTTTTACGCTTAAAATGACGTTTAAATTATGTTTCTATCTTAATTAGAACAGGAGAAATTATTATTACTTCTTTTGCAACATTCAATAGTAGTCAAGCGTTGTTTAAACCTGTAAGTGCGTTTTTCTGAATGATGGATTTTTTCCCCATTTCTCATCTTTAAATTGTTATAAGTCAAGAACTGTTAAAGATAAACGGTTGAAACTTGGAACATGTCTTTTTCAACTATTTTACTTTAATTTTTATTCAGCAAATTTGAAAAAAATATTTACTTTTGAAAATATGATTTTTTAAAAATATGTTACATCTTTTTTTTGTAATTTTTATTATAAATATTTTTAATTTTTAAAAATTAATATTTAAAAAAATGCTGAATCAAAATTAAAACTTATATATTTCTGTTTAATTAAATGAAAAATAATTGAAATTCGACATATAATATTTCGAGTTATAACAATTTTAAATTACCCCACATTTTTTTAAATTTTAAAATTTAAAAAAAAAATGTTGAGGAGTTTTATGAAGTGATTTTGTTTACAAATTATATGGTTAACCATCACAAAAAAATTCAAAATTTTAACTCAATATATAAAAAAATTTTTTAAATGTGTTCCGGACCCCCGGACACATTCAGTGGGTGCATGTGTTTAAAAAAAAAAAAAACTTGCATCCACTGAAAATTTTCTAGCACACGTGTAGAACGAGTAAAAGCAATAGGTCTTACCTATACTTAAATTTAGTAAATCATTTTTTACCCATGCATGGTCTGTTTCCGTATCTGACATGTAAATTTTATTCCAAGTGTAAGAGTTTGGAGGGTTTCTTTAGATAAAATTTCAGGCGTAGATGTGTTCTATTGAGGGCTTTAGATAAGATAATTAAAATTATTTGTATCTAAAAAGTGGTATACATAAAGCTCTCGAAAATATTAAAATATATAGTAAAAAGAAAATATCAGATATATTAACTTTTAAAATGCCCTCACAAGAGTAATTCCTTGTATAGCACAAGGCGTTCGGCAAAGATATACAGGAACGTGTAGAATATTATTATTGTCAGCATAAATTTCAAGAAAATTCTCAAAATTTTAACAATCCAATTTTATTACGCTTTTGTTTAAAATGAGAGAACTTTTAAGGGATTTAATAGAAAGGTTCTATTACGTTGCATCTGTACGGTGTAATGATGCTCTCCAGGGATCAAAATGATTGCAAATAAGATGCATCTCTTCCGATCATTTATTCATGTTCATAACTGCAATGAAAGTCTAAAAATTGTTAATGTGAAGAAATAAGCGTTTTGAGAGTGAAAGGTAAGTGGTTATGCAATACTTTATCATATTTTGATGATAATGCATAAATTAAACACTGAATTTACAGAATGTTAAATATTTGATTTTATATATAAATGTAGAGGGGAGGAGGGTATTATGGAATAGTCGGGTAATATGGAATACCGAGGTTTCGGCTCTGTTTGGTGCTGCTATCACGTGGGAATACCATGAACTACTCAAGAAAGACTCCCATGATGCAGTGCACTGAGAGTTGACCGCTTGTTGTTGTCGTACCACTCGCTACAGAACAAAGTGTGTTTTGTGATTTTCAAGAGTTTTTGCAGATAAGTTTTCAATCATTTTAACCCACTAGTACACATGTGACTTGAAAATTGATGCTAAGCATAATGTATACTAAAAGAATTGTAGTTTCTTATACTGTGGTCGTTTTTTAGCTGACAATGTTTTGTCCACCAGTTTAAAGGTTTATTTTCCATGATGGCGTGTCGGGTATTATAGAATACTAGGTATTCCATAATCCCGTTAGAGGCAGGAAAGCTGGATCTTCTTCTATAATAACCTACTCCCAATATAAAAAAAGAGTTAGAGGATGAACTGAAAGAAAATGACCTAAAGAAGGAACCAGAAGCTTCAAAACAACAGAAGAAACCGAACATTCAAAGACTCCCTGTTAAGAAATTAAACTTAGAACGACCTTCTATACCTAAACCTACTAGAGATGACTCCAGAGTTAGCGCAGGTGAATCGTTCTATTCTGATGTATCATCTGTAATGGACTTCATGCCATTAACTAAAGAACCGGAAAACAAAGACGCTAAATGTATCTTCTGTAACGTAAAATTCTCCGAAGATCAACGAGGGGAAATTTTGATTCAATGCTTCGGCTGTTCTCTGTGGGCTCACCTTGACTGTACCGGAGCATAGAAAGAAGATTATATCTGTGACTTTTGTAAATAGACTGGAAGCAGAAATGACTTGCACATAATCTTAAAAATATGGTTTTTATAGTTAAAAATAACTATGTTTTATGAAGTCTAATTAGTTTTTCAATGATTTAAACCACCTATTTCATATTATCCGACTATTTAATATTAACCTTTATTTGTAACGTTTTTTAAAATATTTTTTTTTAACAAGAAAATAAATAGTATTTTTTTAGAAGTGACAGTCCATTACAATTAGTTATAGTATGTACTCATGATGATTTGGGGGATTTTTATTCAAAAAACAGTAAAGTTATTTTTAGAAATGCAAATGGTATTCCATAATACCCTTCTCTCCTCTATTTATATATTCGTCCGCAGTCAGAAATGCACTTGCACTTTTATACTAGTAAATTACGGTTCCCATCTCATTTATTTACTTATAATCTGTCAGAAACACTCTTTTAGTATTCCTCCATCACTGTGTTATGATACGGTCACTAAACTATTTTCTGAAATACATATTTTTGAGAACGCTTCTCCAGTAGTGACTTTTTAAAACTGAATGTATTTACTTTCAGTTTCAAGAATAAACATGATATTTTATGGGTGGAAAATATCTTATCTTTAAATAAGCTATGAAGTTGATCTAGGATTATTGTTTCTTGTGTGCATGCAGATATAGAAATTGTTGCATTATTTCTACTATCAAACAATCGCATCTGAAAGGAGCATTTGTTAGTAGGAAACGCATAAAATATAATAAATTAGAAATAAATGTCTAACAATCACAGACGACGATTTTTATTCACTGCATTTCTATCAACAGATGGTTGCATGGATACTACTTCATTTAAGGGCACTATAAAGTATGAAATCTAGTTTCTTATTTATGTTTTAATTTTTTGAAACTTTAACATATATATATATATATATATATATAAATATATATATATATATATATATATATATATATATATATATATATATATATATATATATATATATATATATATATACACTGAAGTGCACACTGAATTAGGGATACCTACCTAGTAACGAGTTGGGCCTCCTCTGGCCTTGATAACGGCTGCCACACGACGAGGCATAGATTCAACAAGTTTCTGGAAACGTTCCACGGGAATGGCTTGCCAAATATTGGTTAAAGCTGTCCATAATTCAGTAAGTTTCTTCGGTGCTGTGTGATGGCTTTTCACGCCTTGTTCCAAAACATCCCAAAGATGCTCAATAGGATTTACGTCTGGGCTTCTAGGTGGCCAATTCATGACAGAGAAGTCAGAGGAATGCTCATCCAACCAGCCAGTAGCCAACCGGGACTTGTGAGAGGTACAGTTGTCTTGCTGGAAAACTCCATTACCTTGCGGATAACAGAACAGCATAAACAGATGGAGGTGATCACCCAGCAACTCTACGTACCGAATTGCTTTGAGGGAGGTTGGTACACGCACCAAAGATCCCTAACTGTGCCACAAAAAAACACCCCAGACCATGATTGAGCCACCATACCCTTGTACAGTTCCAGCCAGGCATGCAGGATCCATGGCTTCATGAGCCTGACGCCATATTCTCAGCCTCCCGTCGGCGTTAAGTAGTCGGAATCGAAACTCATCACTCCATGCTACTCGTTTCCAGTCCTCTACACTCCAGTCTCTGTGCTCTCTTGCCCAGGCAAGACGTGCAGTCCGATGGCGAGTATAGAGCAATGGTACTCTCGTAGGTCGACGGCTCCCGAAACCCATACGGTGAAGCGAGCGTTGCACAGTCCGTTTACTCACTGTACGACTGGCACCGTCATTAAACTGGGTGGTAATTGGAGCTAATGTTTGGCTTCGCTGGCTACGTACAATACGCCTGAGCCGTCTCTCACCACGCACTGTCAAGGCTAATTGTCCTTTGCAGTTTGCCCGATCGCTAGTTTTTTTTCCACCATCCATGTATTCTTGGTATACTCTTGACACTGTCGACCTTGAAAATCCTAGCTGTCTGACGATTTCGGAAATTGAATGGCCCATGCGTCGCGCACCTACGATTTGTCCGCGATCGAAGGCGTCTAAATCAGACAGTTTACCCATACTGGCAATTCCAACAACTAATTCAGAACAACCACAGTACGCGCTATATATGCAGTTACCACAGTGCCGTCACTTGCGCATACATGATGCGCAGCGCCACACAATGTGCATAGGCTTTGCTATCCCTAATTCAGTGGCACTTAGGTGTATATACACTGCTGGCCACTGTAAATGCAACACCCTGAAGGAAACATGCAAATAACATGAAATTTGCAACATGCATTAGCGGAGGTGAGATCTGTAAATGATTAGAATTTCAGCTCAGACGCACATCACGCGTGCCTGTGGCGCCACTTCAAAGCTCTATTTAAGGCTTGGAGATTTCGACGATTTCAAGTTCAGCAATTGTGTTTTTCTTGTGGGTTTTTTTCAAGAAAACGATGAATTATGCCTCGTCGAAAACAGCGATCATCTTTTGATCAAGTATCCGAGTTCGACAGAAGAAGGACAGTGGCCTTCCGAGATTGTGGATTATCTTTCAGGGAAATCGATAGTCGTGTTGGACGAAACCAAACAACTGTAATGCGGGTATGTGATCGTAGGATGCAGGAGGGTACGACGGACCGGCGTGTTCGATCGCATCCACCTCAGAGCACCACTTCACGTGATGACATTCAAATTGTGCGCATGGCAGTGACGGATCGCTCAGTCACATCACGAACCATAGCACAGCACATGCAGTCTGTAACGCATCATCCAGAGTCTGCGCGTACCATTCGACGCCGTTTACAGCAGAGTGGTCTGTCCGCAAGACGTCCATTGCTTTGTCTACCCTTGACGCAGAACCACAGACGTCTCCGCCGCCAATGGTGCGATGACAGAAGGATGTGGACGGCAGAATGGAATGAAATTGTCTTTACTGACGAGTCACGCTTCTGTCTGCAACACCACGATGGTCGCATTCGAGTCTGGAGACACCGTGAAGAGAGGATGCTGAACAGCTGCGTTATGCACCGCCACACTGGTCCTGCACCGGATATTATTGTATGGGGCGGTATTGGATATCACTCTCGCACACCTCTAGTACGCATTGCCGGTACTTTAAACAGCCAGCGCTACATCTCCGAGGTGTTGGAGCCATTTGTCCTTCCTTACCTTCATGGCTTTCCCACAGCCATATTTCAACAGGATAATGCGCGACCACACGTGGCACGCATTGTCCAACGGTTCTTCGTCAATCGCCAGATTGAATTGCTTGCGTGCCCGCCTAGCTCACCGGATCTTTCGCCGATAGAAAACATGTGGTACATGGTTGCTCTACGATTGACCCAGATTCCATCCCCAGCTGCCACAGCAGATCAACTTTGGCAACGTGTGGAAGCTGCTTGGTCTGCTGTACCCCAAGAACTCATCCAAAGTCTCTTTGAATCAATGCCGAGGCGTGTGGCAGCGGTGATCTCCAACAATGGCGGCTACTCTGGCTACTGATTTTGGCAGGAACCACACTTCACAGAAGTCTATAAATTTAATCATTTGATACTTGGTCAACATGTTATCTACAAAATAAATTTTGTTGTGATATCTCTTGTCTTTCTTGGTGTTGCAATTTGGGTGTCCAGCAGTATATATATATATATATATATATATATATATATATATATATATATATATATATATATATATATATGAGATGAATCGAATAGACATCTCAAGAAATAAGAGCATACCTCGTGGTCCGAAGAATGAAGTCAGCTTCAGGAGCAAAGGCATTTATTATTAAAGAATAAAATAACACATCTTATTCAGTTCAAGTCTGTCCAGCGTCTCCCTCGTAAAAGCGCGAAAATAGCATTAGCTCAGAGAGCTTGCCAGAATTGGCGAAGGAAGTTAGTATGTGGGAAGGCAAGGCGTTTCGCCAAGGATTCGAAAAAGGGGTTACCAGAACAGAGAGAAAGTTCAGAATGGGCGATTACAGGTTGATAATAATATTATCACACACACACACACACACAGATATATATATATATATATATATATATATATATATATATATATATATATATATATATATATATATATATATATATATATATATATATATATATATATATATATATATATATATATATATTTATATATATATATGGTTAAATGGGTCAATGACTGTTATATGATTGGTAAAAAAAAATTTTCTGACGCTGACGGATTCTATGTGAACAGGTCCTAAAAGTGAAAAAAAAAATTAAAAATCGGAAGACAATCTCCTTACATTTCAAAAAGGAAATGGAATATATTATAGAAAATGAGTCACAAGTTTAAAAATTTTATCATGGCAAAGATCATTTTCCTTTTTTTGTGTGGTTTTGTTATTTAACAAAAGTAGGTTTTTAATATATTTTCGCATACTACCTTTGATGATTCTCGCTACCCCCCCCAAAAAAAAAATCGTATATTTTGTTTAACTGATCACAAAAATCACAAACGACGTTTATTTATCCACCACATTCCTAGCAACAGATGACTACATGGATACTAGTAACTTTAAGGGCGCAGTTAAGTATGAAATCCAGTTACTTACATTTATTTTAATTTTAAATACATTATTACATATGTTCGTAAAAAAAGTATTTTTAACAAATAAACGGTAGCTCATATTTACCATAAGTACAATAACCGAGGTTAAAATTTTACAAAAATTCTAATTTCCCCGTGATGAATCATCAGTGCATAATAATATAAGCATATCAACACAATAATCAACATTGTACAATATTGGTGAATTGGAGTTGGCAGCTATGTGTTGCCGCCTTTAAATGATAAACATGACGTTATACAGGATAATTGAGCTTTTAGACCTTCCAGTAAAATTCATCATCACAGGTAAGCAGTTCTCCATTAGTGCTGTCTGCAGCGTATAAATGTCACCAACCGCAGATTTTAGATTATTAAAATCTATTTACAGTACTCATGTCAATATTTTCGCAGATCGTAGCATTAAAATGCTTTTATATAAACTAAGTGTATCCTTTACAATCATATAAACGAAGTTTTTCAAATGTTTTTATCACAACTGAAGATTGATTACAGTGTGATACTGTGAAGTCATTAGGTTGCATGACATAGGGTAATGATATGCGAGTATTACAACTGCTGTTTTAAACGCAATAATAAATTCGCCGCTCCATATAAACCATTTCCACTGATCTACGGTCCACTTTCGACGTGCTTTACACCACATTAACCGAGCAGCGCGGTAGGACTTTTTGGCGGTAGCATGACCATGAGAACCAAGCAGGTGTGTTTCCTTACGGATGGTATTTATCGAAACAACACTCCTGGATGCCTGTTGAAACTCCTGGAGTATGTGGGCCGTCGGTTGGGTGTGGTTCTTCCGAATTTCTTTGGACAGCACCCGTCGGTCTCTGTCTCCTAGTTTCGTGGGTCTGCCGACTCGTGGCACATTCCGACAATCACCGCTCACCTTCCTCTTCTGAATCACATAGGCCACTGTCGATTTTGGGTAATTCAGCTCGCTAGATATGTGCCTTAAGGATCGGTCATTTCTGTGATACCCGACGATTACACCTTTCTCGAAATCATATAACTCTGCATTTCGTGGCATCTTGCATGCGAGTAATGCCAGTGTTGCTTCCTACACGATATTTAAAGACGGAGGGAGTGACGTATATCAGGACCGCAGATATCGTAATTTGCATGGGTGTCCAAATACTTCTTGGTAGACGTGTAGGCTAATGGGCTGAAGTGTGCGGCTCCAGTTTATATAGCAAGGATCGGAGTCTGTCTTAGCTAGCTGCCATCTGAATTTTGATCGAGCACCCCCAGGGGCGTCATCTGGTTGGATCGTACCTTCTTCCACCCACTTTGACGCCATAGAGGGACTTTACGGTTTACGGATTTAACGTGCCCATATCTAAGGGATTTAATGACGTGTATCAGGATTCGAATCAAGCAACCTCAGAACCGAAAGCTAGCGGGCTACCACAAGGCTACCTTGAGCCCTCTATTGGTTTTAATAGCTTATATTAAATACTTTACAAATTTTACTTACATTTTGAACGCCATTGTATCCGCCATAATAAGTTCCCTAACATCAGTATTCTAGAAGAAATGAAATTATTTTATCATCATTTCTTTAAAACTTGATAAAGTTTATTTCTTGAAGTTCGTTTATTGAAGTCAGATTCTTCAAACACTTTAAAAGTGTAGGTTTTAGACGAAAGGATGCATCTTAAAACAAAATAATAGCATTATAAATGTTTGATATTATAAAGTATTTCTATAGCAAAAATACATCTTTTATTGAGAAATGAAGTTTGTTATGTTTGCTGATTACGGAGCAATCTCATATACTTGTGAGAAATACAGAAATTTAACTAATTTAGAAGTAATTTACTTTATAATAATATACTTCATATCGATATATAAAAATTTACTGTTTTGTGATGATACTCTGTCTGGACCAAGAATTGAACCTGACTCTCTTTCGGTTAAATTACCCATTAACGTTCTATCGAAAGGCCAAGTGTCAGTGTAAAGACCATCTGCCGAATATCAAACATACATCTCCCTACCTTACGTCAATGCTATTCGAATTAAGCTATACTGAGGATTTGGAGAAATTCCATTTCAACTCAAAATTATCGATAATTGTATGAATTTTGTGATTAAACGACACATTATTTATACCTTAATTTTCAATACAAAACCATTTTTTAATTATCCTCTAATCTTAACTAGCGGTTATTATTATTATTAAAAGTTCCAGCATAATACGAAACAATTAACTGAACTGTATGTTGTCCTTTAAACTCAACTATCGATATTTTAATTCAAACTTCTCTACAGAAACGATGTGAAATAATTAATTGACATGTACTTGATCCTTGAAATTCAGTTTAGTAAGCTTCTTCAGTACGTGGTGTTCAATTAAACAGAGTGAAACTCTATCATGATTGTAGAAATCAAGTATTTTGAAATTTCTCCAAATTTATTTACTGTCTTGTGACACTAAATATGTAGTTTATTCAAGTGCAAGCTCTAATATCCGCAAATATGTCTGTATGGGGTCTATCAGTAAAATGTGAACGATAAATTCAAGTACGAGAGGGTAATTAATGGATTTCAAATTTTGCGGATTCAGCTATTATTTCGAAAGTATGAAATATTAGGAAATAGGCTTTAATGTTTAATTAAAAATATATAATAGCTATAATTGAAAATATATAATAGCTAGTAATATTTACAAGCAAGCTCAATTCCCTTAACAATTTTTGGATTCTAATGTCTGGAAAGAATTTATTTACGCATTTGTAATCATGTCATAGAAAGACATTAAAAAAAATATTAAACGAGAAAATTATATAAATTTCCGCATCCGCACAAAACGTGAAAGAAATTTTATTATAAAAAAGCTTTAAATGCTCTCTTAAAATGACTCCCCCTATATGCATAAATAATTTAAAGAATTAAATAAATATGTTCAATCATTTATAAAAAAAGTGTTAGATATGTAATAAAGAAAATGCTTTTACTGAACATTTCTGAACTTCGAAATGTGCATTAAGAGTTTTAAAAATATGTTTTTGTGAAAACCTAAAGTGCATGCATCTGCGCATAAATACACGCTTATACATTAGTATGCATTCACTGGAAACGTTAGTTATAATCTACGAGTTGGTAAATAGAGGAAAGCAATCAGTATTAAACAAATCTATTGCATATTAAACTAGAATTGCAGACCTAGGTTTCAAGAAGGTTTTTTATGACACAGTCTCTGAATCTACAGGAGATAGATCATTTCTATAACTGGGGGTACTTTATTACTGCCCATTTTTGAACACTAATATAAAAACAATTTTCCGAATTAACATTACCTGTAGATTAAGAGATAAACAGAGAATATTACTGTAAATTGTGCAACTTGTGTAGTTTAAGTTATGGATTGTTTAACGTAGGATTACGTTCCTCCAAAATTTCAGACACAAAAACCGTCCGTACGTACCTCGCGAGTTATAATTTTGGCAGAGCACCAAACCCAGTCTGTATCGCTTGGACAAGCAGTAAACAGTTAAAAAAAAAAGTACCAAAATGAGTCAGAATTTTGACATACATATATGTATATATATACATACATATATATAGATAGATACATATATACATAACACATACATACATACAAAAAAGGTAAGCAACAATAAGTAATCTTACGTTAATAACCCACGGTAGTTTCGTTAGAAGACAATACGTGATTTTTTTTTCTGTAGTCTCAATGACATGTGAATATTCAAAACAATTGTGACCCATTCGAAATATTTTTATATCATGATGCTTACATGAGTCACTCTAAAATAAAACTCTTCCCTCAAATTAAACGTGACTAGGCACCGGTATTTTATCATCCGTGGGTCATTTGTCCTTGATAGCATACCCTATGTTCTAAGCGTCTTCTTCAATTAATGAAATAAGTCACTCTTTTATCATATCTCCTAAAATAGCAAAAACTGTAGACATGTCATAAAACATTATTATGACAGACGTATATATATTAGCCACTGAGTAGACAAAAAGACAACTTGACTCTTATAAACCTAGCATGCATCAAGCATTATTCGAAGTGATCACATATCGCCTAACTAGACACATTAACTAGACACATAAGCCAATACAGCATATTTTTCAGAGATTTTTCTTACAAACTCCTGAAGGTTTCAAATCCTCTCTAATTTGTAAACTCCACGTCTTAAACTGCACTGAAGAATACTCTACCATTAAATCTTCCAGCTGTTACCTACAGGCTGGAGAAACGATCTTCTTGATAAACACACCTATTCTTAATTCTCATTACACAAACTTGATTGTTTACGTAACTCTGTCATCTGAAAAGTGACATCCTAAAAGGAGAAGATACGTTTGAAAATTTTCTAGAAAGAAAATATAACCTCATTTAATCTCAAATAACTGGCATTTCTTTATACCAATTATAGTATTAAATAGTAGGCAAATGTTTAGAAATAATACAGATATAAGTCATTGAATGATTCATTTCTTTAATAATAAACATTTCTTGGAGGTGTACGATGAAATAAATTTTATATATATATATATATATATATATATATATATATATATATATATATATATATATATATATATATATATATATATATATATAATGCGTGACCATTCATTTTCTGGTCCTACCCCAGGATGAGAAAACGGGGGATTCCGTGTGCACCACGTCGCCATAAAAGCTACACATGCTTACTTTTGAACAGAACATTGAAAATGTTCTTTGAGCTTAGTTAACTAGCTACTACGCGAAATAACAATGGAATGTCAAATTATCAACTGAGCGCTCTATACGATTCATTGTAGTAACATCTGTATTTCCTTCTACTGACAACCAAGTTAAAAGTTATAAACGTCAAGTGCAAATGGTAATGAATAGCTCTAAATTCACCCTGATACGAGCATGGAAATCTCCGAAACTGACAAAAGATCACCACATAGTTTTGTAAAAATTAAACTGCCATTTTCCCTTCATTCGTATATCTCTAGAGAGTTTCAAGACTGCTATATCTCTCAATGTCGTATAACAGGATCCTCCGTAATATGGATTAATGTGACGTTCAGCTATTCCCAAGACACTAATCACCATGATAAATGTCGTACGTTGAGATAGAGCAACGAGGCTGAAAACTTGGACTATACGTTAGGGGACATTGAAACCAATGTTAACTGCTTACCATTCCTATGACCTTATCCAAAAAAAAGGCGAAACAAGGGTTAAAGTTCCTAGTTATATAAACCGTTTTATCCCGAAAACGAAGTTTCCTAAAGGCTGTGTCAATATTTAGGGCTAAGTTACTTTGCTTGAGTACAAAAGCTGTTGAGTGCAAAAACGTACGATCCTACTCTATACTTAGATTTCGTGGATACTTATGCCCTGCCACTTGTAGTGTGGTAAAAACTTAGAACGCTCTCTGCCTGCACAGGCAAAACAACGTTCTACTCGAGTTATTATGAAAAGTTTTAAGAGCATGCAAGGATTAAAGTGTAGTGAGTGCTAGAGAGCTTTGTTTGAGTTGTACTGAGCATCGGGGATTACTGGAAGGTGGAATGAAGGGTTATCAATAATGTCTGAAGAATAAGGCTGATCAGGTAATCAATTCGGCTACATACAGAACAAAGATGAAAGGATAAAAGAGAGAATATTTAGAACAACATCAAGAATATTATGTGAAAGAGAATATTATGCAGAAAAAAGGCTAAATAAATAAGTGCCAATATACAAAATTATCTTTATATAAACAATGTCAGTCAGTTTATGAATGGTTACCTGTATTACAGGCAATCTTCCTAAATACATTTGAAGTCATATTTTAAAGGGACCTTCAACCTCGTTTTTATTTAATTTTCAATATCTTACTTTATATACAACATGAAAATGATTATCATTGTCTCTTACTACATTGAAGACACTTGTAATTCGCAAATAAGTATTTTGTGGGAAAATAGCATTTTTTTTTTAAAGAAGTCTTCAAAATTGCTAAAATTTTTCAAAATGATCCATGCGCATTCATTTTCTTCTGATTTCTTCCAAATTTCTCAGGATTGGGAATTGAAGTGTTTGTCATAAAATACTGCATCGTTCTTTGAAACCGAAATTTTTTTACAAATTTATAGACCATAAAATAAAGTAAAAAGATACAAAAACATAAAGAAATAACAGGCAGATAGGAAAAAAATTATTTTTGGCCTTTAGAACGTACAAAAAAATTCAATGCACAGTTATGTGCATATATATATATATATATATATATATATATATATATATATATATATATATATATATATATATAGCTGGCTCTCTGTTTAACGACCCTCTACTTAACGACGATCTCTATTTAAAGACGATATTTCCCAGTCCCGGCCTCTCCGACGTCTTCACAAATTCTATTCTTTTTTTCACAAATTCTATTTAAGAGCGATCTCTACTTAAAGACGATTTTTCACGGTCCCTTGGAAGTTGTTAAATATTGAGCCAACTGTGTGTATATATATATATATATATATATATATATACCAGGTGCGTCATAAATTCGTGCAAATTTCAAAAATTCATAATAAAAGAAATAATGCTCGGAAAACTTTTCTCTTTGAGCCAATATAATCAGAGGGATTTTGGATTTTTTTTCATGTAAAAAAAAAAAAAAGTTTCCAAAAGTAACCGAAAGAGGGCGCTCACACGTCCTACTGTGACGTTTTATGCAAGTCAGGCTATCAATAAAACACCTGGTTGGAAATGGATCCGTCATTCGAAGCCGGCAGAATGCTTTCTTTACCAGATCGAGTGTTGATTGTTAAACTTTTCTCCAAGAATCGTGAATCTCCAACTGTTGCATTGCGAAAGTTTCGGACAGAGAAAGGACTGAAGGCGCGAAAAAGGCCTATTTCATTGAATGGGATACTGAATTTAGTACGACGAAGCGGGGAGTTTGGAGGATCGTCCACGAATTGGCAGACCATCCTGGAGCGCGGACCGCGTCCATGTTGTACAAAGTTCCATGGAAAATTTGGTAGCCGAGACATCAACGGGAGGTAGCAGTGCTCGTGAAGCTGGGAGAAGAACGAGGATTCCGGAACCGTCGATTCGACGTATTCTGCACGGAATGTTGAATCTGTATCCGTACAAAATCCATGCACTTCACCAGTTATTACCGGCAGATACAGATGCAAGACAAATCTTTGCTACATGGGCACAAATGGAAAGTAACCCACAATGGTTGCTGAATGTCATGTGGACGGATGAAACCCACTTTTCACTGCATGGTGACGCTAATACGCAAAACAGTCGTATCTGGGCGACTTCAAACCCGCGTGAGTATCTGAACCGGCCACTACATTCTCCTCGCATGATTGTTTGGTACGGTTTCACCGCGTCTTTTATTCTGGGCCCTTTCATTTTTGAAGAGCCTTGTCGTGTATTCGGGTGGAAAACCTGTACAGTCACTGCAGCACGGTATCTTATGCTTTGGCGTTACCACGTTAAGCCTGCATTGCAGGAAAGACATGCGTTACCTGTTGTCACATTCATGCAAGATGGTGCGCCGCCCCACATTTTACGTGATATCAAGACGTTCCTGTTGGAATCTTTCACTGAAGACCGAGTTATAAGTCGAGGTTGTAAGGTTCAGTGGCCCTCGCGATCACCAGACTTGAACCAGGTGGATTTTTGGTTGTGAGGATACTTAAAGTCTCGTGTGTACAGGGGTTCCTCAATCACTTTGGTGGAACTGAAAAATGCCATTCGACAGACAGTCGCTGCCATCTATGGTTACATGCTACAACCGTCGCTGTAATGGACGCTCCTCACTTTGCCAATTTACCTTGTGCTGGTGGTAATGTTGAACATCTATTACTTTAAAATAAATGCACAGTCTCATGTCATTGTAATATGTTTGGTTTTATGTTTGTGTTTGCCCGATTTGCATAAAACGTCTCAGTATGACGTGTTAGCGCCCTCTTTCGGTTACTTTTGGAAACTTTTTCTTTTACATGGAAAAAAATCAAAAATCCCTCTGATCATATTGGCGCAAACAGAAAATTTTTCCGAGCATTATTTCTTTTATTATGAAATTTTGAAGTTTGCACGAATTTATGGCGCACCCGGTATATATATATATATATATATATATATATGGTAAACCTGTATTAAAAGAATTAAAGTTTTTAAAAGATATGGAATGCGCATGGAGCATTTTGAAAAATGCTAATATTTTTTAAACAATTTTTGAAAAATAGGCATTATTCTGCCAAAAAATCCTCATTTTGAATACGAAGGGTCGCCCAAAGTAGTTAAAACCAATATTAATTATTATCATTCAATATATAGATTTAAAAATTGAAATTTAAAAAAATTCGAGGTTTAAGGTCCCTTGTGCCGATGAGGCAAAAAAATTATAGAAAATAATTAATAGGGAAAACTCATTTAAAATTTTACTTTTATCCCTTACAATTTTGGTTGTTATTATTTGTACACACACAAAAGATTAAATATGGAACATACTATATTTCTTATCTGATATCATTTGACTCATAAAAACTGTTATGACGCCGTAAAATATGCTTGGTGTTCCATTTCATTGCTGCTGAAATAAATTGATATAAATTATTTTACTTCTAGTCATCCATACGTACATAATTCTACTTAAAAAATATCCGTATTTAACCTGATAAACCATATTTTCAAATATGTAACTTATAATAAACTATTCGGCTATATCATTATCCTAACCATCATTACACCATTTATTACCATCATTAAATCATTAATTACTACCATTGCACTGTATTTTATGAAGGGAAATGGACCAAATTGGGACACGAAAAACATTAAATGCTATTTAAAAAAACTTAATATTTTTTTTTCTGGAACGATAAAACTATTTTGTAAGCCAAATATTTACATAACAAAAACGAATTTTCAAGGCTTAAATTTTTTTCATGTTCTTTTTCACACTATGAAATTTCAAAACTAGCCACTTGCCAAATGTATGAAATATTTAGTACCCTTATGTATATATATATATATACATATATATATTTACATTTGTGCCGCATTTTATTGTAGTTATAATTTTTTATTAACATTTGTGCTGCATTTTATTATATTTATACCAGTTTTAGGACAATTTAATATTTCTTTTCTGCTACAAAAGGAGAACTATCCGTTTATTTATTGTTAGCAACCAGCTATTTTTTTGTTAGTTAAAGAAAAATAACAGTTATATGCATTATTATACCTGCTCGCGTTGAATCCGTAAAATACGTCATTTGAACAGCTAGGTACATATTCATCACTATAATTTAGTAAATTTCAGGACATAAAAGCGTATCTTAGAAAGTTTTAATGTATTTAATGACATAACTTCACTTCTTTGAAACTTAAAATAAATGTTTTGAATGCGGTATTTTGTGCAAAAGTTGCTTCCTGTAAGTAAAATTTTAAAACTATTATTAAGGTTTTTTCCTGGACAGATTAATTCCTCGGAATTAATAAGAGGAAGTATTTAACAGCTAACTATAACATAACTTTTAAATTAACGAATATAACAAACTAAGAGGACATTTAGGTACAAAGTTCATGTAATGTTTTAAATGAACGCTATTACTAATTGATAAAAAATGAGGAGCTCAAGAATTATTAGTCAACTTATGGGAATATTATTGCAGTCTTTTAAGTTAAATTCAAACTTATTGGGTTTCATTCACTATATTTCAAGAATTATTAAATTACATGAATTATGATTGAACAACTGGTGAGCTTATAAACATTCATTAAAAATATGCATAAGAATTCATTAGAAAATGTACAAACAAAATTTTATACAACTTAATTTTATTAAATTCACAATATAAACGAATTATATATATATATATATATATATATATATATATATATATATATATATATATATATATATATACCGGGTGGTTATAATTAAACTTCCCCTATAAACGGCATCCTACAGCTCTAACGGGTGAACGGAATGCAACGAAATTTTGTACATGGGCTATACACGAGATGCGCTCACGGAATTTCGAAAAAAAAATTTAGTTCCAAAATGTCCACCAGAGGGCGCCTTTTCGGGAAAAAACATGAAATTTAACAAAATAAACGACCAAAATGGAATACATAAACAATTTGAACATTTATTGACTAGTTTTTGATCACTTTGTCATCGAACCACATTAAATAAAGGTAAGGAAATAAATAACAGTACACCTTTGCTGTTTGAGAAGAAAAAAAAAACCAGTTGAGTTTGCACAAACAGGTACAGATTATGACGTAATGTCACAAGAGGAACTAGTTGTTAATCGTGTCCAGGACAATGTAAGGAAAGGTTAATGTTTTCCTTACATCACGCTTCATGTGCAAAGCATCATAACTGATCCGTTACGATCTGCTGTTGAACACACTGTCCATCGCCTTCAAACTTTGCAGGTGACTGACGGTGGTCAGATTGAGCACCTTTCCTTGCATCGTCCTGAACACGATTGACAACTGCTCATTTCGTCATAATCTGTACCTGTTTCTGCAAACTCAACTGTCTTTATTCTCAAACACCAAAGGCGTACTGTTACTTATTTCCTTACCTTCATTTAATGTGGTTCGATGACAAGGTGATCAAAAACTATTGAATAAATGTTCAAATTTTTTATGTATTCCATTTTGGTCGTTTAGTTTGTTAAATTTCGTGTTTTTCCCGAAAACGCGCCCTCTAGTGGACATTTTGGAACTAAATTTTTTTTTCGAAATTCCGTGAGTGATTTCGTGCATAGCCCATATACGAAATTTCGTTGCATTCCGTTCACCCGTTTGCGTTGTAGGATGCCGTTTATTGGGAAGTTTAATTATAACCACCCGGTATATATTTATTAATTATTATTATATGTTATTGTTTAACGCAATATGCAGTACCTCATTGTATATATCATTCTATTTAGAGCTAGTATCAATAAATTTAAATAATTCATTTTTACACAATTTATTTTGTGTAAGGTTTGTAGCAAATACAGCATCCAATTTTCGGTGACATTAGCTTCAAACGTTATTTGAATAATGAAAGAAATATATTGATTATTGGAATAAGAGAAATGTTGATTTATTTAGAAATGTTTCATTGTTATAATCAGTGCACAAAATTCGGAGCTTCATTATTAACAGATTTACGTATTATCCGAAAATACTGCATTATGTATCCTTTGAGCATTTTGAAACATTTTAGATGTTTTGCTCAGATTCAGTGACTGAATATTTAATCCATCTGATGTTGCGAATTAATACTGAAAATTGAATATCAGATATTGCGTTGGCAGCTTCATATCATAAATTAGTGATTATAGTATAGAATTGCTAGCCGGCTCCCTTCAGCAATCATTGTCAGAGGATGGAAATAATAAAAAACGACGAATAAAGGTATTTAAATTTTGTGGATACGCATGCCACGTTCTGCAAACAGTCGCAAACAGAAGAAAAATTATTTTTCCTCTCCCCCCCCCCCCCGGCGAGCCGGTGTTGCCCGGGATTTTAAGGGTGTTTGTTAGCCAAAATCAGTTTAAAAAATAATAGTAGTACACAGTATATATAAGTTAAGTTTAAAACTAAACACAGTATAAATAACATAGAAAAAAAGCATATGAAATGTTATACGAGTGAATAAAAAGGAAACCCAATATAAAAAATAATACATTTATAATAAACTCCTGAGAATTCAGCTAGTTTAGCCTTTCATGATGGGAGCAAAAAAACCTGAAAAGTAAAACATAAAATATATACATTTATAATAAACCACTATAATCGGAAAAGGAAAAATGTCAAATTGTCTTTTGGAAAATAAGGAATTTTGAAAAATAAAGCTCGAAAGTAAAAATGTCAAATTGTTGAAAGTTTGTTAACAAACATCAATTTAAAAATTAAACACAGTATATAAAACATACAAAAAAAAGCCTTTGAAATGTTATATACATCTCAGAATTTAGGTAGACTCATCAACCTAAGGCAACCTAAGGCCTTTCATTATTTTACCACTAAAACCTGAAAAGTAAAAATCTCAATTTTGTTAAACAAAACCAAATTTATAAATTAAACATAGTATATATAACATAGAATAAATAACACGTTATAAATAAAAGGAAAACAAAGTATTCCTTGAAATGAATTTAAGTAAAATGTAAATAATTCAACAATAAAAAATAAAGTATTAAAGTATAGGTAGAAGGCCCTGACAAATGTAAAGATTAATAGAAATCTGCATTTAGGGCTCCACGAACCATAAATGCAAGCTTCTGTAGAAAAAATTAAAGTATTAAAGTATAGGTTGAAGGCACTGACAAACAAAAAAATTTACAGACATCTGCAGTTAGGGCTCCACGCACCATAAATGCAAGATTCTGTAGCAATAAACATCTCTATAATTAATATCTCCATAATTAATATCTGCATAATAAATGTCTCCATAATAAATATCTCCATAAATGCAAGATTCTGTAGTAAAAAAATTAAAGTATAGATAGAAGGCACTGACAAACGAAAGGACCGTAACAATAAAAAATGTTAGTAGATATTTCTGATTTCAAAGAAACGCTTGTAAATTAACACATATGCTACGCCAGTAAATAAAATAAAATATATTTCAATAAGTTCCTAGAATTTTATATAGCTATTTCTAAACAGCAGAATTCCTTTACATAGAATTTACATCTTAACATGATGATTTCCATGCTTAATGCAATACATACATACATATATATGCATATATATATATATATACATACATACATACACACGCACACACACACCCACACACACACACACACACATATATATATATATATATATATATATATATATATATATATATATATATATATATATATATATATATATATATATATATATATATATATATATATATATATATATACATACACACTAGGGTGAACGCTCGTATAGGGAAAATTTTTTTTTTTCAAATTTTCATTTCTAATAGTGATAAAAGTTTAACCTACCTATAGAGGAACAAAAAAAATGTATTATAATTTTTTTATTAATATTTTCCATTTACCGGCGCATTTGATTTGAAAATTTACATTTTTGCTGGCATACACATGAAACTTAAAGGAGAATATTGTTCTAAATTCTATTTAAACTAGTAGTTATTAAGAATAAAACGACTCACAAGGAACAAAAGATTACGAATTTAATATAAAAAAGCTTCACTTAAAACATAAAACATATATAAAACTAGTCGAAGGATACTTTAAAATCACGGTTGGTGTCGAATTTGGGCATCAATTTTCTTGACTCAATTTTGGAATTCAGGAGACCTTCTCTGGACTTTTTATCACATACCTGCATAGAAACCCCCGTTAGTGTCTTTACTGAACGTTCTACGGCTTGGGTATTACATGGAAATCTTAGAAAAGGTATATTTTCACTTCCTTTCGTTTCCACCATCGAGAGCAAATCTTCATCCTTGACGTCTCTAAGAATGGGAGTTTAGAAATACTTTTGTTGGCAATCTATAAGGTCTGTGTAAGATTTGGCATTAAGATTTATTTTAGGGACCTCAAAAACACGAAGAAACAGTCCATGATGAATCGCGTATCTTGCTTTTAACGTAGGTGACTGCCTACGTTAAAAATGCCATTTTTTGACTATTTTGGCCAATTTCATTTTTTGCAAGAATCTTGTAATTCAATCTTTTCTCATTTCAAAACCGCTTTGATTTTTATTCTTCGTCAATTAGAAGCAGAGTTATAGCTATTTTAATAAACATCGTCTAATACAAAATTGAAGTGACAAACAACTTTAAAGGCGTTTTTCTCAGAATTATGTTTTTTAGCACAAATCTCTACCGTTATCATGATATTTCACATAATAATGCATATAATTTGATACAATTTTCTGGAAATGTTTTAGATGATATTGTTAATGAAATGAAGTACAATAATTGATGTATAATAAATTGTTTTTTGTTTGAAGCTGTTTTTATAAGGAAAGGAATGACGAATTGGGGAAAATTTTCATATTGTAACATAAAATTGTCAGTATTATTTTTGCATTTTAAAATTTCTCTTAGATTGTAGGTCATTTTGAAGATAACCGTTATATGTATCATGTGTAAGAAGGAAATTAAAATAGTAGCATTAGAATTTTGTTCAGAGTGATAGGCGTTTTAGCTAAATTTCATTAAAAATTGCTTCAAATTGACCAATTTATAAAAAAGTATGGTATTTACAGGAAAGTGTTTTTTTATTTTTTATTTTTAAATGCTGTTTTACCATAAGAGACCAAAAAATACTTAAAAAAACAATTTTTTTTTAAAAATGGCTCCGAATGTAGGCAGTCACCTCTAGCAGCAAGTTCACGAACGTGTTTTTCAGGATCTGAGAGCATCGATAATAGAACATTCTCAGGATGTGCAAAGAACCTGTTCCGCTGAATGACAGGATCGACTACTGCTTTTAGTTGAGGTGGAAGGTATCGAGAATCTGAAACCAATTTCCAAAAATGTCTAGACCCATCTTTGCATGACGGATGCATTTTAATTTGTAACCAAACAGGCGCGTAAACTCTAACAACAAACGTGGCAAGATGCTTAAGATTTTCAGACGGCTTCTCGTCGATAGCTTTAATATCCTGTTGGCATTCGTTAACCATCGAGCATGCGACATTTTTCCTGGAGCTCTGTTTGCTAGATCGGAAGAACAATTGCCACTAATTACAGCTGATGCAATATCATACAAATAACGTTGATCCGAACTTAGATCTCTGATGATATCCGACTGAATATCCGGCAACATGCTTTCAATCTTTTCATACTGTACAACCTGGTTGTTTTCACATTTTTCTAGTAATCTTCCAATAATACCAGAATAGGAAGTAGGCCCAGTAGTTTCACCATCTAAGTATGAAAACAGGTGTCTTAAAGGCAATTCATTCGTGTGTAAAAGGCATATGATCCATTGTAAAGGCTGATTCAAGCGTTTTTCTAACAACCGAATAACACCACCTTTTTTTCCTATATTTGTAAATGTTCCATCACATTCGACCGCTACAGTTTCTCTCATTGAAATGTTTTTAGAAGAAAGCAAGTCCCATATAGCAAATTCTATGCTTTTAGCTGTCCCAGTGCTTGGGACAGCGTAGCCGACATAAACAGAGTCTAGTTCCTTGATAACTGAAATGTGTTCTTCTACCATCTCTTGGCGGTATTTTTTGACACCCTTTTTCTATTGTTAAGACTTTATCCTTTCTGCCGTCAAAGAATAAAGCTGGAACACTGAAAACTCGATGTTTAGCTAATATTTTTATGCGTTCTTTTGCTCTCTCACGGAGAAATTTTGATCTGTCTATTATTTCGACATCTGATTTAATGTCATGAAGAACTGCAGGCGCGATTGCTGCACCAGCTCTATCAGATAGGCCATATCGATTGCATGTTTTTAACAAAGACGGCAAGCTGAGATTTGATTTTTTCTGGGGCACTTGGAGCTTTGATGAACACGGTTCTAAATTATCGCCTATATCAATTGTATCTTCTGACTCGTCCGATATAACAGAGCTTCGTGGAGAAAGTTCTGTATTCTTGCGTTTCTCTGTATTTGTCACAGAAGCATAATATAGTTCTAACTTTCTATTTCTACGATTTCGTTTTTGTATTTTTTTCGTTTGTGAAAAGTCTATACCACCAATAATCATTTTTGTTTCAGTCCTGTGATCAGTCAAAAAAGTTTGTTCTTTTTTCGCTACTTTTGTTCCTTTTGGACACTTACACTGTAGAAACTCTTTGCACTTACAAGATCAGATATCGAATAGTCTGTTACTGCTGGTATGGAAATAATTTTTATCGTCAGTCAATCGTTTCCAAGATTTTATCAATTTTTATATTTCGAATGGCAAGCTTTTATCAACTCTATAATGTGGGTGTGGGATACAATTGGAATTGAAGCTTTTTGCCATATAGTTTCGATTCTCACCGCAACAATTTCCGCAATATGTAAAACAGCTGGCTCCCTTCGAGTATCCAATTTAAGCTTTAGCTGAAATCTTACAAAATTATAAAATTTCATGACCTCCTTATACGTAGGTAACATATTACCTTTCACCTCTTCAATGTTGCCAAAAATACAAGAACTAGAAGCTTTTCTTGTTTTACCCATATTCAACACTGTAACAATTAGCAGACGAAACTCTAGTTACGACCGAACTGTGGACAATAATCGTTGAAAATCACCGATTCTGACCAAAGAAGTGTGTATGGCTCGTGTGCTTGCACATGCGCACGGGCAGAGTAGTATTGACTGCCCAAGGACATTGACCCGAACACAGATATATGATTGCAAAAAACCGCTCTTTGGCTACTTAATTGATTTTTGCTATCTCGCTCTTTCGCAGTAAAAAATGATATTGCAAAGAGAAATTGGATCAGATTTGGAGAAATTCAAATCAAATGCGCCGGTAGATAGACTCAAAATAAATTTAAAATATTTTAGTATACACTTTTTGAACGGTTGGGTCAAATTATTTTCGCTATTAAGAAAGAATTTGGCAAAATTGCATTTTTCGCTCCACCCTAATACACACACAGGGTGATTTTTTTTTAACTGACACTACTCAGGGTCATCTGTAGCGCGATCTATCAGCCGAAATTCCACCAAAATCGATAGAGGGACTAAGGACGACATGGGAAAGAGTTTCCGTGAAAAAAAAAAGTTCCAAAAGTCGCCGATAGGGGGAGATATGGCGCTTTTGTTGTCGGTGCACCCGAGAATTTGCATAAAAGGCAAGTAAAACAGCATAATACAAATTCAGGAATATGTAGCCGGCAGCAGCACCAGTATTTCGGGCTATAAAGACAAGGGATGAAGACCGAAAAAAGTTGTAAACAGACAAATGAATAACAAATAAATTTCACTTCAATGTCACTTTATGCAGCAAATTCACTTGTTCCTCCTGCAATGGGCCACAGTCCTGGTGTACGACACATTGCATCCTGAACACTACGTTCTCAACGACCAAGCGTAACATGTCACTAGGAATGTTCATCTCAGTCCGGGATATGTTGTCCTTTAGGGCCGCCGAGTTCGAAATCCACCAAGATACACCTTAGACTTTACATAAACCCACAGAAAGAAGTCACATGGGTTAGGTCCGGGGAGCGAGGTGGCCAAGCAAGTGGAAAAAAGTGACTTATGACCATTTCTTCTGTAAAACGAAGGCGCAACATATTCCTCACCGATCTTTATAGCCCCAAATTCTGGCTCTGCTGTTGACTACGTAGTCATGAATTTGCATTTTCATGTTTTACTTGCATTTTATGCAAATTCTCGGGTGCTCCGATAACTACAGCGCCATATCGTCCCCTATCGGCGACTTTTGGAACTCTTATTTTCCACGGAAATTCTTTCCCATGTCGTTCTTAGTCCCACTATCGATTTTGGTGGAATTTCGGTTGATAAATCGCGCTACAGATGGCTCTGAGTAGCGTCAGTTTAAAAAAAATCCCCTGTATATATATATATATATATATATATATATATATATATATATATATATATATATATGTATGTATGTATATATGTGTGTATGTATATATATATATATATATATGTATATACATATATATATATATATATATATATATATATATATATATATATATATATATATATATATATATATATATATATATATATATATATATATATATATATATATATATATATATATATATATATATATATATATATATATATATATATATATATATATATATATATATATATATATATATATATATATATATATATATATATATATATAAAGAGAGAGAGAGAGAGAAAGATAAAGTAATAGACATATAGATATACCAAGCACCACAATTAAGTTTAAATTGATACTTCATGTGTATTTTGAATCAGAAATATTTCAAAGTAAACTTATTATTAATTTATAACATTTCCTATTTGATCACCCAATCACACAACCAACACTTCACCATTTTTGAAATTATACCCCAAAACGGCATGCATCTTATCTCCACAAAATGTACACCGCGTGCGCCTAAAACCTATACATGCTGCGAGTAATAAATGAAGCATTCAAATGCCAGTCATCTATGAAATTCTTGCACAGTAGTGTGACACAAAACTACTGCATGATCCGAAGAGCAACAGAGAACTGTAAGTCAGATATATAAATAAAAAGGATTGATAATTAAAAATTCTTAGGAAAATTAAGACCATGGTATCATATCTACTTTCCAGTTAATTGTTGCTTTTCTTAATACCACGTTCTGCTAATACATAGAGTAATAGTTCTGCTAATACATATAGAGGTAATGGTAATGGCTACAGATGGCTCTGAGTAGTGTCAGAGCGATATTATATTACGAAATTATTATTATGTTATTATATTACGAAATATATAATATATATATATATATATATATATATATATATATATATATATATAAATATATATATTTTTATAACCCTCAAATTATTATTTTAAATGCAAAGTTAAAAAAAGTTACAAAAACAGCTTAAAATTTTAATTTAAAAAAATCTAAGAAGAATTTTTCAAAAATCTTTCTTTGTGCACCCCTACACTATAAGAAGAATCGCCATGCAAAATTTCAGCCCTTTAGGTCCAGCGGTTTGGTCTGTGCGTTGTATTTCAGTGAGTCAGTCAGTTACGGAACTGTTTTAGATAATAAATCATTTGAAGGTTATTTTTAAATAGAAAAAAAATGAAAAGAGTGAATAAATTTATGGACGTATTACATTTAAATCAAAAATAAATCTAACGCGAAATATACAATACATTACTAAAGAATTTTATTATCTATATAATTATATAAAACATTCCCGTGACTGACTGACTGACTGACAGATAACGCTCAGACCAGACCGCGGGACCTAAAGGGCTGAAATATTAATTTAATTAAATATAATTAATATTTAAATATTAAATATAATTTGGATAATGTCCAACCGTCCAATCTATATATATATATATATATATATATATATATATATATATATATATATATATATATATATATGTGTGTGTGTGTATATATTCAGGGGGATTAACCATTACCTCTGCCAACAAAATAAGTTTCAAGATTATAGAAACTATTCGTAACTGTTACACTGAAACCAAACAATTTTATGAAAGAAATTTTTATCAAGGTATTTTAATTAAAATGTAATGCTCTGTTGCACGCAAAAGATAATATAATTTAAGATAAAATGTATAGATAACTTCTTAATTAAAAATAAATAATAAAATACAAAAGTATTTAAACAATAAATTTTACATGTATAGTTAAATAGCTCAGAATTTTACATATTAAATCAGGAAACAAATTTTAGAAGGATTTCTTAATTAAACGTCAAGCAGTTGCCAAACGCTCATTATAATAATTAACCTATTAAAATTTAATTGAATTATTTGTCAGGGATTAAAATTCAATGAAATTATTTCTCATAAAATGTTATATTTCTAAATTAACAGAAGATTTTAATGTATTCACATACTATTAATATCTGCAATTTCCATATAAGTATCAATCTGAATAGATTTAGTCACAATAAAATTTTAATACATTTAAAAAATGTGTAAATTTATTTGAAATCGAAGTTTCGAATATATTTTTCTTTAATGTTCAAAATAGTTGCTTTTGTCGTATAGTGCTTTATAAATTGTCGATTTTCGTAATTTCTCGATTCCATTATTCAAATTGGGGATGATTTATAGCAAATTACAAAGAACTCTCCTATTTTAGTTTTACTACTCGGTATAAAATGAGAAATTCAAATTATAGTTCAAAATAGCTCACTCATTTTCAGTAGCGTACAAATTTCTCATAAAGGATGCAAACTATACTCCTCTTGTCACAGCAAAACAAGCATTATTAAATAATCACCCAGCAATTTAATAGAGAAATGATTTTATAAAATCCATAAAGAGACAAAACAGGAGACTTGAGAACTAAAATTTTGTTCCTAACGTAATACTAAGTTCAATTTTAAAGCATTTCTTATTCCCTATATGAAAAACTGGCTGAAAACCCGTACTTCGCTACGGAGTACATTTAAATCAAATACAACGGTCAATGTATGCAATTACATTGACCGTTAATACAACGATCAATGTTTGCCAAAAATATGTATGAATATATTTATAATGAATACAACGATCAATGTATGCACTTGATGTAAAGAAAACGAAAAAATATATTTATAAAAACATCGGAAGGTATATTTTTATAGACAAAATAATGTAGAACAAAATATTCAAATTAAATCTAATAGAACATACTAAAGAATATAGTACAGTTAATATAGTATAGTTTGAGGAACAGAGTATATTTTATTGCATTTTAATATTTTTTTGGATAATGTCCAATCGTCTGACGCATTAGCAAGAAAAATTTTTTTTTTTTATCTATTTAGTTGTTATGCACGTGACGATAAATTTATTTAAATTACCAAAAAAAGAAATCACGTGATCAGCATTTAATAAATTAAATTCTAAAAATTAATCGTTAAAAATTCATCAAAAATCAGAAAATGGAGGAAAAGATTCGTAAAAGATTTCATTTTAAAGGAACTTTTATGATCTTTCTCGTGATATAAATTTTATAACCCTCAAATTATTATTTTAAATGCAAGCTTAAAAAAAGTTACAAAAACAGCTTAAAAATTGAATTTAAAAATTCTAAGAAGAATTTTTCAAAAATCTTTCTTTGTGCACCCCTACACTATAAGAAGAATCACCATGCAAAATTTCAGCCCTTTAGGTCCAGCGGTTAGGTCTGTGCGTTGTATGTCAGTGAGTCAGTCAGTTACGGAACTGTTTTATATATATAGATAATAAATCATTTGAAGGTTATTTTTAAATAGAAAAAATGAAAAGAGAGAATAAATTTAAGCACGTATTACATTTAAATCAAAAATAAATCTAAGGCGAAATACACAATACATTAGTAAAGAATTTTATTATCTATATATTATATAAAACATTTGCGTGACTGACTGACTGACTGACAGATAACGCTCAGACCAGACCGAGGGACCTAAAGGGCTGAAATTTTGCATGGTGATTCTTCTTATAGTGGAGGGGTGCACTAAGAAAAAATTTTCAAAAATTCTTAGATTTTTTAAATTAAATTTTTAACTGTCAGCCGCCAGTAACAGAAGACAATCACAGCTCTGAGCCAATGAAATGTAACTCTAAACTCTAAATTAACAATGAAACTGCCTTGCATGAACACAATATTGTAACATTTTACTTCTCAATTTCTGCATTCAGAATGCCCTCTAGCTTGTCCCATTACAACTCACTTTACCTATCAGATAGATAACAATCATATGCAACAAAAGTTTGACTGAGAGAAAGAGAGTTCAATATATTTTTATCGAATGTCGATCATGTCATATTTTCATCATGTAGACTTCGTTCACCCGTAACACCAGTCCCCATAAGAACGATTTCTGTGACATCAAATGAGATTGGTGAAAAAGAACTATTTGGCTCATTTTTTCTCGTGAACATAATCATCTTTTTCCTTTGCTGGCTTCAATTTCGAAAAAGTGAAATAGCCTGATAGATAGCCGAAAACGTGTTTCATTTTAAACTTTCGATCATGCTTCAAGAGTAAATGATTTGTAACATTTCTATGTGACGAAAATTTCGATAGAAGTGTTATATATTTTTAAATCCCACTTGTTATGCTGCTATTATATCAGATTTGATTCTTATTTTCGTTAAAGTATATTTTTGTTCTGTTTTATATGTCATTGCACTGTCATAGTAAATGTAAAATCTTATTGCCCGTTGTTTGATGATTAATTAAATTTCCAAAAGTCTCACAAAATTTAAATCTTATTCCTTCATATTTTAACTAACTCATCCTATCACAACCAGTTGCCCTCTGAGGTACTTTTTCAAAACAAATTTATGCAATTGTAAGGAAACAAATATTTTTTCTTCAAATCCTCATAGTATTTTTGTTTCTTGACAGCCGTAAAAATTCATTTAGATTCAATACTTGTATTAAATCTAAATGAATCTAATATATATATATATATATATATATATATATATATATATATATATATATATATATATATATATATATATATATATATATATATATATATATGTATATATATATATATATGTATATATATATATATATGTATATATATATATATGTATATATATATATATATATATATATATAGTATATATATATATATAATATATATACACATATATATATACACTATATATTATATATATAAATACATATATATATATATATATATATATAGTACACATATATATATATATGTATACATATATCATATATATAATATATATATAAGACTATATATATAATATATATATACATACATATATATCTAATATATATATATATATATAATATTATATATATATATTATATATTATAGATATATTATATATAGTATACATTATATATATACCTATATACTATACATATATATATATATATATATATACATATATATATATATGTATAACTATATATATATATATATATAGTCATACATATATATATACTATATATATATATACATATATATATAACATATATATATACATATATATACTATATATATATATATATATATATATATATATATATATATATATATATATATATATATATATATATATATATATATATATATATAGTTTAGGAGCAACGATCGTGAAATTTTAAATACAGGCGTCTTTAAAAACAGTCGAGGGTCTGAAGAACTTCAAAAATCGAAATTAATTACCGTTGATTTTTAATTAATAAAAAACCACAATTTTGAAACTAAATGTAAGCTGTTACACTTTGTGGCATCATCCCTCTGAATATGGCGTCCACGTTAGAGTTAGCTGACAGCGAGCGAAAAGATAAAAATAAATAAAATCAAAAAGTTTCAAGTTATATATTAAACCAGAATAATAAATAAAAATAATAATCTTTCAAGTCAGATTTTATACTTTAAGACATTTCGATTAACGATCGTCGTTTATTTTCGCCGTGTTATTTTGTAAACAAACGTTCTCTGTTGCCATTTTCATTTCAGACATTTCTTATTGAAACGATGTAATGCGTAGTAAATGCGTTAAATATTTCTTATCTAAAATTTATATTTTAAAACATTTCAGTGAAATTAACATCGTCTTCAGATTATAAACAGACGTTATTTGTTGCTATTTTCATTTTAGAAATTTCTTATTAAAATGATGGAATTCTCCGATATATTTCCATAGTGGAGATTTAGACACATTACAGAATTTAAAAAAAAACCTTTTGTGTAATTTATATATTTGTGTGTGTTTAATTATTTCAAGGGACTCTAAAGTGGGCGTGGCATTTTTTCCACTAGCGTGGAAAATCAGAATAATATTGAATTATTTAATTTTTTTTTTGCTCATCAGACGACAGTAGCAGCGAGTGGCAGTAGTTACACAAGTTTGAATTTGAAACATTGTTTTGTTGTTTCCTAAAAGAAGCAATAATCCGTTACTGTATTTTATATTGTTCTTAATTTTATAATTCACGATGTACTTTTAAAAGCATAAAAATTAGTATATCTTAACTAAAAAGAATCAGTCTAAACTTAAGCACAGTTTTGCGATTTATTTACGGTTAAGTATGTTTGTGTTTAGCTATTCCATTTGTTTGTTTTAAAAAACGATTTTTTAAAGGTTTTTTTTGGTGCTTTATGGTAAAATTGCACTTAAAAATTAAAAAAAAGAAACAAAAACTTAACTGTAAATAGCATACTTTTTCTATAAATTGGACAATTTGAAGTAATTTTTATTGAAATTTAGCTAAAATGCCTATAACTGCATAAAAATCTTAATGCTACTATTTTAATTTCCCAAGCACAATTCTAAAAATGTTATAAAATACGCAGCCCTACTTTCCGATTTAGTACAAGAATTTAAAATTGATTTCAGGACTTCGGGAAAAATAAACAATTTTTGTTTTTGCATGTTTTCTATCCTATTTACAGTCGATATAGATATAATGCTACCAAATTGTCAAATGGAATGCATAGAGTTGCAATCTGACATTTAACTTAAAGAGAAATTCAATCGAGTCTCTTTGTTGTACTCATAAATCATACCTGCCCAGATATAAATATCCTTCACTGCATAGTCAAGCGTTATTCTGGTCATCAACGTTTGGAAGCACGTACATCTGAGAACAACTATTTTCAAGAGTTTCAACTATTTTGAATCACACTAAGAGTCAAATTCGAACCAAAATTTATTCGTTGTTTTTTAGTATTGATGTGTATGACATTTCCCATCCCTTTTTTATACTATGTTTAATTTTTCATGCAGAGTTCACAAGGCAAAAGACAATTTGACAATTTTACTTTTCAGCTTTTAGTGATGAAAGGCTGAATCTATCTAAATTCTGAGATGTGTATAACATTTCACATGTTTTTTTCCTATGCTATTTATACTGTGTTTAGTTTTTAAGTTGACTTTGGTTAACAAACATTCATATTGAACCCCGAATCAAGAAACGAGAAACATAGTTTATGAAGGTACTTCAGATGATATTTGGATCAGTTTAATTGAACAGAGATTTATATGGAGTTTAATAAGGACAGAATGTTTCTATTATTGCTACAGAATCTTGCATTTATGGTGCGTGTAGCCCAAAATGCAGATTTCTGTTAATTTTTTCATCAGTCAGTGCCTTTAACAAATACTTTAATACTTTATTTATATATTTTTTTGGCTACAGAATCCTGCATTTATGGAGGTATTTATATGGACAATTAGACATTTTTACTTTTAAGCTTTTAGTGATTTATTATAAATGTATATATTTTATGATATTTATACTGTTATTAAATCTATGTTATTTATACTGTGTTTAGTTTTTAAATTACTTTTTGTTAACAAACATTAGACAATTTGACATTTTTAATTTAAACTTGAAAAATGAAAGGCTGAATCTACTAAAATTCTGAGATGTGTATAACATTTCACATGTTTTTTTTAATGTTATTTATGCTGTGTTTACTTTTTTAATCAATTTTGTTTAACAAACATTCGACAAAATGACATTTTTACTTTTCAGCTTTACTTTTTAAAACTCTTAACTTTCCAAGAGACAATTTGACATTTTTTCCTTTTCAGCTTTTAATGGTTTATTATAAATGTATATATTTTATGTTTTACTTTTCAGCTTCTTTTGCTCCAAAGATGAAAGGTTAAATCTAGATGAATTCTGAGGAGTTAATTATAAATTTATATATTTTTATATTGGATTTTTTAAAAATTATTTGGGTGTATAACATTTCACATGCTTATTTTTCTATGTTATTTATACTGTGTTTAGTCTTTAAATTGATTTTGGTTAACAAACATTCGACAAATTGACATTTTTACTTTTCAGCTTTACTTTCCAAAAGACAATTTGACATTTTTCCTTTTCAGCTTTTAGTGGTTTATTATAAATGTATGTATATTTTATGTTTTACTTATCAGCTTCTTTTGCTCCAAACATAGAAGGTTAAATCTTGCTAAATTGTTTAGATTTTAAATTGATTTTGGATAACAAACATTCCACAATTTGACATTTTTACTTTACAGCTTTTAGTGGTACAATGATGAAAGACTGCATCTAACCAAAATACTGAGATATGTATAACATTTCACATGCTTTTTTTTTTTCGCTATGTAATTTATACTGTGTTAAGTTTTTAAATTGATTTTGGTTAACAAACATTCCACAATTTGACATTTTTACTTTACAGCTTTTAGTGGTACAATGATGAAAGACTGCATCTACCAAAATACTGAGATATGTATAACATTTCACATGCTTTTTTTTTGGTTATGTAATTTATACTGTGTTAAGTTTTTAAATTGATTTTGGTTAACAAACATTCCACAATTTGACATTTTTACTTTATAGCTTTTAGTGGTACAATGATGAAAGACTGCATCTACCAAAATACTGAGATATGTATAACATATGTATTACACACACATATATATATATATATACATATATATATATATATATATATATATATATATATATATATATATATACACACATATATATATACATATATATATATATATATATATATATATGTATACATATATATATATACATATATATAGATATATGTATACATATATATATATATATATATATATATATGTATACATATATATATATACATATATATATATATATATATATATGTATACATATATATATATATACATATATATATATATATATGTATACATATATATATATATATATATATATATATATATATATATATATATATATATATATTAAGTCAAGCTGTATCAATTAAGTCAAGATATAAATAGTAAACAGCTCTAGTATGGTACAACCATTCGGCTTAATATATCTGTCGGGGTATAAATACTGTAATGTTACAGTTGTGAAATTATTTCCGTATTTTTTAGATATGATCCATTTTTTTTTACAGATGCTGTTTTATGCCCCAACTCTTAAATATGCTTCTAAAAGCCTTTTTAAATTTTCTATAAAAGGTGGTAAAAGGTCATAGTATTGTAAAAAATAGGCTATACTGTTCAAAAGGTACGCACTAAAACAATACCATCTTATAGGTTCAGACATCATTGATCTCTCGCGAGAACAACTTAAACTAGATAGATTAATGAAAATTTAAGAACGAGTACGTCTACTCACAAAAATGGAAAATAAGAGTCAGAGAAAGGTCTTTATGTTACTGGAAGTAACACGTTTGGGAAGAGAAAAACTGCAATTAATTCCCTCCAGTTAAAGGTAACTAGTCTCAATTCAAATTTTAGAGCCATTTTAGATTTTTTCCCCAGGTACAGATTGCGACAACGGTTACCCAATAAGCTCAGTCAGTTTTGGTGCAAAATGTCTTATAAGAGTTTACCTGTAACTCTTTTGTTGAGGTCAACAAAGGAGGTTACAAACGATAGGGGATATATTTAATCAATTAAGTAGTAACCAAAATTAGGAGAGATTTTAGTAATGATTAAGAGCTGGGTTCGTTGTATGTTCTCTACCTATTCGATCGACTTAGTTGTAAATGAGCTTTTATTGCAAAATCCAATCTAATCAATCATAAATTTCAGATTAAAGTTCTCTTTTACCACTTGAACTTTTAGCGTAGATAGAATTGTGAGTTAAAAATATCAGAAAAATTAATTTTCATCACGCAGAACTAATAAGTGATAACATCGAAAACGTTCACAATGCGCCGAAGGAGGCGTTATATAACTGTTAATATATCTAGCTCTTTAGTTTATAACTAGCTGAAAACCCGTACTTCGCTACGTAGTACATTCAAATTAAATACAACGGTCAATGTATGCAATTAATGCCAAAAATATGTTTAAATATATTTATAATAAATATAACGATCAATGTATGCAATTGATAAAAAAAAAAACGAAAAAATATATTTATAAAAAAATCGTTAGGGATAATTTTATAGATAAAATAATGTAGAAGAAAATATTCAGATTAAATCTAATAGAACATACTAAAGAATATAGTACAGTTAATATAGTACAGTTTGAGGAATATATCTTTTAATCTATTTTAATATTTTTTGGATAATTTCCAATCGTCTGCTGCATTAGCAAGGAAAAAAGTATTTTTTTGTCTATTTCGTTGCTTTGAACGTGACGATAAATTAATTTAAAGTACCAGAAATAGAAATCACGTGATCAGCATTTAATAAATTAAATTCTAAAAATTAATCTTTAAAAATTCACCAAAAATCAGAAAATGGAGGTAAAGGTTCGAAAAAGATTTCATTTTAAAGGAATTTTTATGATCTTTCTCGTGATATAAATTTTATAACCCTCACATTATAATTTTAAATGCAAACTTAAAAAAAGTTACAAAAATAGCTTAAAAATTTAATTTAAAAAAATCTAAGAAGAATTTTTCAAAAATGTTTCTTAGTGCACCCCTACACCATAAGAAGAATCGTCATGCAAAATTTCAGACCTTTAGGTCCAGCGGTTTGGTCTGTGCGTTGTATGTCAGTGAGTCAGTTACGGAACTGTTTTATATATAGACAATAGGATTTTATAAACTCTCTGCTATAAATTTTATACTTCTCCATCTTCTTACTTCTTAACACTAAAAGCGCCCAACTTTCTCCCTACCTAGAAGCGCCAATGGCAGTCAAATTGACTGCTCAATGAATTAAATGCACATCTGAAATTGCAAATGTTTTATACAACTTTAAAATACTTTTCATTACTTTTAATTATGTATTTTAAGAACTTCTTTAATGAACAACAGTTTATTTTAAAATATTAATTTTTATATAAATTTTCACTTACCTTTAATAAAACACATTTTATTGCTTTTCGCAATTGTTACGCAACAAAACTTTTTCAACGCTGGAAGTTGAATTCCTGGAGGAACAAAATTGCAGCCAGGAAATAAGAATTTATATTTCATCTTAGATTAAGAATTGGTAAACACAACGTTATACTTAAACCATAGCTAAACCGTTTTATTTGACTTTATTTCTAAGTTAAAAAGTATAAAATACATCAAATGCATTCACAGAAGTTCTTGTATCTTGATTCCTCTTAATATCGTCATTACCTACCAGTGAAACTAACCAATGAATCGGAAATTTTCCTGCGATTTGCTGTTGAAAAAAATAAGTTGTTGTGATATAGACTCCAAGGGGTTTTGTTTCTGAAATTACTTCTGCACTATTAATCCTTCACTGCACAATTTTTCCTTTCTTTGTGGAAAAAAATAATTTGATGACTTTAGATAGTCACAAATACGGGAAAAATAATGAAAAAATTCAGACTTCATATTTTTTTTAAATATGGATTTTTATGGCATGTGCCAAGTGTCCCAAAATGCACATTAGCTATCTCCCTTTTTGTGCCAGATGTGGCACAAAATCCAGAATACTTGTATATTAGATATACAAAAAAGAGTAAAATATCTATTCAAATGCTTTAGCAGGTATTTAAAATGTGCAAAAGTAAAATTTAATGTTACAAATTTCAAAATACAGATTCTAAAAAGATATGAAAGGAAAAGATGTATAGAAAATCCTTTTACAATACAATAAAGCATCATCAGAAGGCAAATCAAAAGAAATTCCTTATATGGAGTGATGAAAGATGAAAGTTCGTAATTGAATGCAAAAAAAAAAAATGAATTTGCATTTATATAAGTTAAATTTTCATTCCATACATACAACAAGGATCCATTCGTTATTTATTAGTTATCTATTTACCGTTAAATGGTGTTCCTTTCACTATTATGAGATTTAGAGATGGGATTGAGCATTGATATGATGAAAAGCGAAGATAGCTTTTAAAGCATTACTCATGAGGTAGCTTAATGTATATACTCTGAAATTTAATTCATTAGAGATTGCTTTAGTACAGAGATAGTCTTCTCCAAATCAACTTATGTCAGACAGAAAATGGAGATTTCAAGTTATCCTAAAAAAAGAAAAAGAAAACCTCGTACATCATTTTTTTAAAAAAATTCTGGTTAAAGTGTATCACAGTCTGAAAATAAATTAGTTTGCGAAAGGAATCATGGGAATGAAATATAAAGTGAAGCCTATATACATTAAAATAAATAGCTTCGATACTTAATGCTAGAATAAATCTCGGGAGAGGTAACATTCTTTTTCACACTTTTATCACTTATACGCAGTACATAAATTCTATTTGCCCCAAATTGCATTTCGTAGGAACATCTGGGAAATTATTTTTAGCAAAGATTTTCACAAGTCTTATTTGAATGAAATTAAGAATATTGGCTTAGGCAGTTTTCAACAAACAAAAAAAAAATCCGAATCTGTTGAGTTTCAATAAAATTTATTTTGAACCTCCCGGTATGCGTACTTCAAGAAAATAAGTAATTGAAATATTTGAATACATTTTTCAAAATTTTACTTGCGATAATACGTCAAAATTTTCTCAGCAAATAGATTACCCCTTTTAAATGATTAATAGTCAACAAGTATATTCATTCCAATATTTTTGAAATAGAATAATAGATGAGGGAAATTATATTTTACTTTCATTATATAAAAAGTAAGTTTACTTTTTTAATACGTATAGCACGTCAATGTAAGCCGACCGCTGAAAACGGTCCTAGGCATAGTAAAGGGTAAAGGGAGATTGACTAGAAATTGTTGTTGTTATGTCTAATCCCTCCTGGTCTTGCTCCAATAGACCAGGTCCATGAACCCATAAATCTTCAGGGGGATCATTAATAGCCGAGGATTGGAAATAAAGTCCTCCCTAGATAAATTTGGGCAAGTTAGGATGTGGCCAGGAGTTGCCTGCTCAGTATTACATGAGATGAGAAAATTGTGTTTTGCTGATCAAATTTTAGGTTCTTCAAGTGGCCATTGGCAATCCTAGCGATTGCAGTCTGCTCTACCAGGGCACTGACCATACAGCGCTACCCTTCATTAGAAAATGTGATAACGTGCACTTACAGTTTTAGTTTCGGTTGACAGCTTTTGGTTAACTATGGTTCTCAGCGATATTAACATTTACGGCATAAATCATTATTTTGTTTTTTTAATTTCGTTTGCGTTTGCGATTTGGTTTTGGTTACCATAACTCGTCAAAGCACTTACGGAATGGAGCGAAGACGATTTTGCTCAATGTTGTTGAATTCTTTGATCGAAAAATGGCAATCAGTAGCTCTATAATTCGCATCTCGTCTGCAGTCATGTCGTCCATGGCTAAGTACTTTTGTAGTAAAACAAGTTAAAGATATTCCCCTGCGAGTAATAAGGCGAAAAGCTCGCCGTATTCCTTCATTACGCAAACTACCTTTAAAATAAAAGCTTTAAATTTTAAAAAAAGAGTAAGAATTAATTCATAAATATTTGATTTAACTGCTCCAACAATAAACATAAGTATCTCCTAATAGAGATTATATCAGGTTCTGAGAAGCATTATAAGATTTCGAGAAGAACACATCTTTTATACATCGATGAAACTTAGGCTGGCAAACTTGGATGCTTTCGGTAGATGTTTTTTGGTTTTGTTAGATGTTGGAAGTCCAGTTTTTGATTAGAATACAGGCAGCTTGATTGGATACCTGCAAAAAAAAAACTTGTACTCAAAGCAATAATGTTTTCAAGAGATTTCCAAGGTTGGCAAAATAATTTCAATGGACTTTATTGATATCACAAGATAATTATTTTATCTCAGTGCATGAAGAAAGCAATTGTTTAATAGAGCATGTTAAAGCAGATTTTTTTAAGTTTAGCAAAAAATGCTTTTAAATTTCCTTTTACAAAAAAATATCTATTTTCCGGTCACTTTCATTTGATTCCACAACTTCATCTGTTATAAATAATCTGAATAAATCATCTGTTATCACTGTTGAGTCATCACTCATAATTTACCCGTGGACATAAAAACACTCTTGGTTCGTAGGTCGTCGATTACGCGGACTGCAAGTATTATTCTCAACTTTGATTGTAGCACAAAGTAAAATGCCTGTAAAGAGCACAATATGCAAACAATTTCATAAAATATAAATATTACTGTATTTACATATAAGTTACGGATTTGTAAACATTTTTCCCTTTACTATACGTGAAAATTATCGTTTAGTTTGTTTTCAAAGCATTACAATTTTAATGTATAAAACATTTTTAGGAAACTTAAATATACTTCTCACTCACATTAAGGAAAGAAATAGTACTATAAAAATACGCATTGCTATTAATTACTCTGAATATAAAATGCATCCATTTCAACAGATTTAAAAAGATATTCAGAATTCAAGCACATTTTTTTAATCCCACTTCATACTCCTTCATTAATTATGATTTCAAAGAAAAAGAAACCAGATGTACAATTATTTTATAATTAGTTTGCTTTTTCCTATCTACATCTATACATTTATTTATTAATTATATGAACAATTTTAATACCCTTGAAAAACTATTACATTCTTTTACTCAAAGACTATATTGCAAAATGTATTATTATCTTGCATATGAGTAATCTTTCATTGGAGTTTTTTACATATTTAAGACACTATAGCATTCATCTTAAAATTACTCAGTGTTTAGTACACTGTTACTTTAAGAACCATGCCCGAAGGTTTGTAGTTACTCAAAAGTTGCTTCTTCGTTTCAAATAGGCTAAACTAATAGCCTCCTTTTAAAATAAAAATTGCATTTACTGAAGTTTCTGAAAGTGAGTTAAAAAAAGCGAAACTAAATTATTTTCTAATTAAAACTTTGGACGAAGAATAGTGAAGCAGTTACCTTCCTGGAATAGTATGGTCGCCAAAAAGCACATAAATTATCGTAAGCGTGAAAGCGCTGAAAGACATGGTTAAGTAAAGTAATAAAAAATTTACAGACTATCTGTCGACAGTAATTAAGGGTGAAATAAAGAGAATTTCTACCAATTTACTTGACGAGAACTTTAAGAGTACAACAGCTGGATGCCGGAAGTCCAACACTTTATAGCTAGAAATAACGAAAGTTGCTTCAGTTTACTACAAGACGTATAGATTGTATTTTAAAGCGAGGAGGAAAAAAATTGTGGTCTGATCCCATAGCTCAGATTTACCTTTATTATTTTCTATTCATCGTGCTATGGGATTTGAGGGAACCGGATACGAGAGACAAGTCCATCAAGCATATTATACAACTCTCAGGACACGGTGGTCCAGTTGGCAAGAGCAATGGGCCAGTGATCTGAACGTCCCTGGTTCGATGCTCGTCGCTGCAAATTCACTGCCTTGTTCACTAATGGTGGACGGCACACGTAAAATAGGGCGTGGCTGCAATGCCCTCAAAGTTCTCAAATTTACCTCTGAAGGTGCGGGGTCAAGTGTTCCGGTCTCGTCACTAGACTCGGTTCAAAATGACGAAACCGGTCATTTAGCCAAGTCGGACTTCGATCCTTCTGGTGCTAATTCAAAACAGGAGCCGCACCTTCATCGACCATAGCCTTCGGTACTTGATTTGATGTTGCTGTCTGTCACGTGACGTAAGCAACAACAACAACAACATCAACAACATACTACTTGCTGATCTCTGGGAGTCAGGGTTGTGATTTTGAGTTGCTTCAACGGGTCGCCAGCAAAACTTGTAAGTCAGCACTTGTAAGTCAGCTGAGTACTACAAGTGACATTATTATAAATCTATCAGTAACTATAAGGTTGTTAATTATAATATTATTGCATTAATAAATTTTATTTTATCCTCCGTCGCGTACTTATTTTAGGTCTAGAGTAACAATATTTTTTTGTATTAATTAGTCACTACAGATTTATGACCATACACCGTGTAATCCGTTGGCGTATATTAGAGATGAGTTTACGCAGTGGTTCAATTCCGTAGTTGTTAAGACAAGATAAAAATATAACCTTAATGCAAATAAGGATACGAGAAATGGTTCACGCTTTTTGTTCGAAAGCTTAAATATTTGCTTTAAAAACTCGATATTGGTAACTGCTTAAAAATACATAAAAAAAACGGATATTTCAAACTTTATTTAGGCTTTTAGAGTTATAAATCATCATTTTTGAAATCTAAGGTAAATAATTTCCAAAATGCCATAAGTGTTGAAAAGGAATAATAAATTCTGCATATTAAAATTATTTTTCTCTACAACAAACACATACTTGTGTCTAATAAAGCTCCTAGTTCATATGTATTTGTTACTGAGGTGATATAAAATATTTACATCAAAGCTAATTGTTTAATGGACATATTAAATAGTTCGTGCTTAGTTAGAATCTCACACTTGTAAATGAGATGGTAGAATTATTTTGTCCTATGTACTAGGTAGAAAATATTTGAAAATAAAAAAAAAATTAAATTTGACTCATTTATAGTCATTTTGTGTAACACACAGTTTCCACTTTCGCATGTGCGAGATGAAAACTGCCACAAGCGTTTTAGAACGTATACAGATATTACTTTGCTCTGAAATGGATGAATTGTAAAGGAAAATAATAATCGTTACATATGTTAATTATGCGTTTTAAATGCCTTCTATTTCTAGTGAGTTGTAACGATGTAACTTACTTGAGCTTATGCGATGAGCTTACGATGTGTATTGTATTTAAGGTTTGGGCAGCTTGTTACTTGAGCTTATGCGATGAGCTTACGATGTGTATTCAGGGCCCGATTATGAACGCTGGGGGCCCCTGGGCAGATGCTATTTGGGGGCCCCCCTTACGAACATTTATAAAAATAAGAACTATCCATGGGCTATACATACTATTAGAAGTACTAGGTGCATATACCAAGGGGGTTTTGGGGCCCCCTAGCATCAGAGGGCCCTGGGCAAAGTCCCGATTTGCCCATTCGATATAAAGGCCCTGTGTGTATTGTATTTAAGGTTTGGGCAGCTTGTTAATTGAGCTTATGCGATGAGCTTATGCGATGAGCTTACGATGTGTATTGTATTTAAGGTTTGGACAGCTTGTTACTTGAGCTTATGCGATGAGCTTACGATGTGTATTGTATTTAAGGTTTGGGCAGCTTGTTACTTGAGCTTATGCGATGAGCTTTCGATGTGTATTGTATTTAAGTTTTGGGCAGCTTGTTAGTTGTCACCATTCAAGCACGGGTATACAGGTATCTCCACAGACTGAATGACGGCATACGCAACAGCTAGGGCTGTATATGTGATGCCAGTAGTGCTATAGTGTCAATAGTAATCAAAATTTTTCCCTTTATCAAAATTTCCTCATAGAGTAAGTTTTCATTATTAGGGAGAAAATAGTTTAAGACGTCAGAAGATTAAGGGTTTTGACACATCAGAGTTGCTTCAGGTTTCCCTCCCACTCAAGTTGTTAGTAAATCTAGCATAGATACGTTACTTAAAAGCGAATTATCATTACGATTATTTCACCAGTTAATTTGCTTCAGTGGATGTTGTTATTGAATTCTATAACAGAATAGGAGTATATAAAAGCAATTTCATGCTCAGTTATGTGCTCCAATCCAACAGTATTATTGTAAATGACGTAACAGGAACTGTATAAAGATTACCTCTGATAACAGGTCTAAAGTAAAGTCTAAACAAACACAAGCAAATAAAACAAATGTTCAATATGAATATTCTATACCGCAAAAATACGATGTGTACTCCATGAATATTGAAGTTTAAATAGTTTTGTAACAACTTTTTCTAAACATGTAGCGAAGTTTGAGATCATTAGTTATAGCTATTTTCCGATTGAAGACAATATTTTAACTTTCAAAATGTGAGACAAAGTGTTCGGTATTTAATTCGAGAGCTTTTGAATCAATTAGAAAACAAGTTAGAATTCATCTGTAGTTTATAAATAGAAAATATAAAAATCTAGTATTTATAACTTAAAAACATTAAATATCAATCCTTTAGTACATAATATCAAAAATATAGATTTTAGAAAATGTTTTGAAAAAGCTTAGCTTAATCTCATAAAAAGCTTTGCCGTCTTTCTTTAAAAGTAAAAAAAAAAACCTATTAAAATAACTCAAAAAGATTTATTATAAATAAGCATTCTTATAAATTAGTTAATCACATAAACAGCTCCATTTTTTAAAACTACTGGCATATTGAAACATCGTTATCATTTAATAAAAATGTTTGAATTAATTTTCTCGACATTAATTTTTATTCGTGTCAATAGAGGAAACTTAGTTTTTTTTATTTAGGGAATTTTTTTTAACTGTTAATTACGCTTTTGTTTTCCAGTGATATTTTTTTTTAACATTTTAACATCTCTAGGTTTCTGGTCAAAATGACCATGATATATCATTTTCTTAAATGAACTGTTAAGTAATATTTTTTCTTTGTTATTGCGTGACATATTTACTTTTTTAAAATACGCAGTTTTACCCTTGATGGGATCGACTTTTCGAGACTTTCAAAGATGCTCCTTTAAAAATGCTTTTTCTGTTTTTAAGAGTTATTTCAAAGTAAGATATCTTAATACACTTCTAACATGGGCTTAGATGCATAATTTTTTCTGTTTGGCTAATTTTTTTCTGCAAATGTCTTTTCCTTGAATGAATATATATATATATATATATATATATATATATATATATATATATATATATATATATATATATATATATATATATATATATATATATATAGGAACGAGGCAGACCGTACCAGAAGATTGCGGAATAGCTACGTTGTGCAGAATGGCTACTAGATGTCGCTGAGGTTTGCGCGGCAAGGTAAAACATGCGAGAAGAGAAAAACGGGAGAGCGGTCGCAGGGAGGGACGAGTTAGGTTATCTCCGAGAGACGACTGCCTGAAACGGAATTGATTTATATTGAATGGTGAAAAGAGCGCTTATTTTAATTCTTAATGTATATATGTTAGCCGTCCAGTAAATGTCCCCGTGTAAATTCATGTCCCAAGAATAATAAATAATGTTTGTTTGTGCAAAAGTTGCATCATCATTCCCCTAGACATCTTGCCATCCTATATATATATATGATATGAAAATTTGAGCATTTTCTGAAATTAAATCTTTTCAATTTTTGATAAGAATAACTGTATCAGTCGCCCTAAGTTTTAGTTAAATTAAAAATGTTTGTGAAAATTTCTGAAATATCATGTTATGTGCAGTCAGAACAGATCACGTTGGACTATATAACAGAGTTTCGATAAATTGAGATTACCGGAGCATTAGACCACATATAAAGCTAAATCTTAAAAGACGAACACTGGCAAACAAAAGTATTAAAATATGTACTTGAACCAGTGAAAAATATTTTTAACTATTAATAAAATTGCTTCAAAAATATTTTTATAAACAAAGAGTATAGGAATAAACTGGAAATCCAACGTAAATAACGCACAAATAGCAGTAAGGTGCAATTTCGCATACGGCCGTTTCGAAGCTGCAAAGGAGCTTTTTCATCAGTGCAAAGAACTAAGTGGCAGCTCAAAAAGCCGAAAACTAAGCGACCAGACACGTGCCGTAGAAAAATTTGGGTTCTTTGGTTAATGATTTGTCTAGCATCCCTGTTTTTCCTCAATTGTGGAAAGGGTTTATTTAGCCGTGTCGGCCTGTTACTTCGCTTTTTTCACTTTTTCCCTATTTTTGCCGCTAGATGGCGCTGCTTGTCCTATGTGTGTCTCTACGCTGCTCGCTTGTGATTTGTTTGCGTTGTTCGCGCCTTCGGGCGTTCGACACGCGCGGGTACTTAAGTGCATGCGCATGTGTCTGTTCGCTTAATTTTCGGCTTTTTGAGCTACCACTAAGTTCTTTGCACTGATGAAGAAGCTCCTTTGCAGCTTCAAAACGGCCGTATGTAAAATTGCACCTTACTGCTATTTGGGCTTTATTTACGTTGAATTTCCTGTTTATTCCTCGAGCACAAAGGTTTTGTCTTTTCTTTTCAAAGACTATAGGACTTCAATATCACCAACGTAAACAAAAAAACCCTGTCAGTTTTTACCTCTCATGGCAGTTGCTGCTTTACATCACCATTTATTTTATATGGAAGGAATCAGCTTCCATTGATAATAATTGCTGCTCTACATATCTAAGAGCAATTTTAAGTTCTTCAGTACCTTCTGCGTGAGACCGGGTTTTCTCGATTAGTTTTTGTTCAGTTAACTAAAGAAGTAAAAATATGTGATCGAACATTTTGTGTGATCAACACATCACAGTACATATGTGCAGATGGTTTATGAACCTAAGGGATATACGCACATATGATAATTTTTCGCGGGTTATATGTCCGTATGCCTGTATGTAAACAGCTCCTTTTAACGTAGGATTACGTTCCTCAATAACGGTCCTCCGGAAAGCAAAATTTCAACGTCGCCGCGAGTTATAATTTTGGCAGCGCCCCAAACCCAGTAGCAGTAAAACAGTTAAACACGAAAGTACCAAAATGCGTCAAAATAAGAGGTAAGCAACGATAAGTAATCCTAAGTTAATAACCCGCGATAGTTTCGTTTAGAAGAGACTACCTGAAATATATTTTTTTAACTTGTTCTGTATAATATGTCTGTATTTACATACTCTCACTAATACAGTTGAACCTCGATCGCTCGTTCCCCGAATCATCGTTTTCCCGTATATGTCGTTTATGTCATCCAGTTCCAATGATCATATTTCTTTTGATACTAGAAGGTAACCCGTCATTTTGACGTCATAATACTAATAATGACGTCATAATGGAAAAAGTATATGAAAGTTAAAAAATATCCCGAATTATCTAACAATATTGCATTTAATCCACACCTTGTAAAAGCAAACCCTTTCATTATTTTTTATTTATTTAGTTTTTCATGCGATTGGAGTAGTAGACTGCCATCCAGTTTTTTACAGCTCACTACGCGATATGAATACTTGAACTACTTGATTCATTGACATTCAAGTTTGTTTACTTTCTGAATTCATCGCAAAAGTAAACAGATTTTTTAAAAACTGTTAAATATACAGCTAAAAACATCCAATTATTTTTAGTTCTGAATGTTTTATAGAAAAATAGGCTGAACAAACGTGATTTTATGGAGAAGATATTAGTTTTTAGGTAAGAAAAAATTCTGATCCACATCTGAAATTGAAATTAAGCCTAACCGGCCGTTTGTTTACTGAGGGCTTCAATTGAAAGATGAGTACAGCCCGGAAGTGTTATACACAGACAACGGCGATTATATATATGTAATGTTCCTGCATTTACCCTTCAGTGCAATCGGACCCTTGAAAAACGATCCATCGAGATTCATGTATATTATTGCTTAAAATATTTTTTTCTGAAAAAATCGTACTTCTCTCTCATTTTAGGTATTCATTTTAGAGTAAATAAATGACCTAATAACCTGTGATAAATAAATTACTTGCCTGAAAAATCGTTAATCTCAAATCTACTCTAATTCCCCACGTCAGCCTTTCCGTGGGTTATTAAATTAAGGAGGTAAAAATCTAACAGCTCTTCACATTTTAGAGCCCTAAATGTAATTTATAGAGAAAAATTTAAATAAATGCTTTTAGGATGCATTCACCAACTCCTTTTTTTCACATCCGGGCTTCCATAAAAGAGTAAAATGAGTTCCTCGAATTATAGTTAACGGAAATTATCTTCTTGCTACTCACAAGTTACAGTTTAAAACACAAACCGGGGAAGAAATTTCAGCTGAATATTTTGGAATGTTTCTTTTATATTTTCGCGTGCAAAAGTGCTTTAAATTTAAACTTCTCTTTCAGAATGATTATGTGGAGCGACATTTTCGTGAAATTGTCGCTTAATGCGAAATGACAAATATTCGTGCATTGGAATTTATTTTTGAGTGAATTCTTAAGGAAAGGGGGAATAGCACGTTGAGGGCTGAGACTGTTTGGCACGTTTACCAGAATTGGAATTTTTTCATTTTTACGTGTGTCTCGTAATAGCGCTATCCATACGAAATCTCCCGCCAGAAAAATATATATTGTCAGGTTAAACAGCTTAATATTCCGACAGCTGGAAATAAATTTAAATCAGTCATATCCACGCAAAACTGCTTTTAAGGTACATAAATTTGCAACGTCGAATTTTTTAACAAGTAAAATAATTTTATTTACCACTGCTTACTAAGCCTTATCAAATCCCGACGCTATCATCTTATGGCCAATTTATCCACAAACCCCTCGACACAGTTTTCATGAAAAGACATCCTTAATAGCGTGAGGAAAATACATTAAAATACATTTTTCTAAAGATATTTCCAAGATAATATTCAGTGCGATGGTTTTTCTTGTGCGTCTAGGAAACCGGCTGTAATTTAGTTTTTATTATTTTCAGTTCATTATCTGTAACGTTGACTTTTAATACTCCCATGTTAACTTGGCATTTTTGTAAAATGCACTGCTGGCCACCCAAATTGCAACACCAAGAAAGACAAGAGATATCACAACAAAATTTATTTTGTAGATAACATGTTGACCAAGTATCAAATGATTAAATTTATAGATTTCTGTGAAGTGTGGTTCCTGCCAAAATCAGTAGCCAGAGTAGCCGCCATTGTTGGAGATCACCGCTGCCACAAGCCTCGGCATTACTTCAAAGAGACTTTGGATGAGTTCTTGGGATACAGCAGACCAAGCAGCTTCCACACGTTGCCAAAGTTGATCTGCTGTGGCAGCTGCGGATGGAATCTGGGTCAATCGTAAAGCAACCATGGACCACATGTTTTCTATCGGCGAAAGATCCGGAGAGCGAGGCGGCCAGGGAAGCAATTCAATCTGGCGATTGACGAAGAACCGTTGGACAATGCGTGCCACGTGTGGTCGCGCATTATCCTGTTGCAATATGGCTGTGGGCAAGCCCTGAAAGTAAGGAAGGACAACTGGCTCCAACACCTCGGAGATGTAGCGCTGGCTGTTTAAAGTACCGGCAATGCGTACTAGAGGTGTGCGAGAGTGATATCCAATACCACCCCATACCATAATACCCGGTGCAGGAGCAGTGTGGCTGTGCATAACGCAGCTGTTCAGCATCCTCTCTTCACGGTGTATCCAGACTCGAATGCGACCATCATGGTGTTGCAGAGAGAAGCGTGACTCGTCAGTAAAGACAATTTCATTCCATTCTGCCGTCCACATCCTCCTGTCATAGCACCATTGGCGGCGGAGACGTCTGTGGTTCTACGTCAAGGGTAGACAGAGCAATGGAAGTCTTGCGGACAGACCACTCTGCTGTAAACGGCGTCGAATGGTACGCACAGACACTGGATGATGCGTTACAGACTGCATGTGCTGTGCTATGGTTCTTCATGTGACTGAGCGATCCGTCACTGCCATGCGCACAATTTGCCTGTCATCACGTGAAGTGGTGCGCTGAGGTGGATGCGATCGAACACGCCGGTCCGTCGTACCCTCCTGCATCCAACGATCACATATCCGCATTACAGTTGTTTGGTTTCGTCCAACACGACTACCGATTTCCCTGAAAGATAATCCACAATCTCGGTAGGCCACTATCCTTCCTCTGTCGAACTCGGATACTTGATCAAAAGATGATCGCTGTTTTCGACGAGGCATAATTGATCGTTTTTTTGAAAAAACCACAAGAAAAACACAATTGCCGAACTTGAAATCGTCGAAATCTCGAAATCTCAAAAGCCTTAATTAGCGCTTTGAAGTGGCGCCACAGGCGCGGGTGATGTGCGTCTGCGCTGAAATTCTAATCATTTGCATATCTCACCTCCGCTAATGCATGTTGTAAATTTCATGTTATTTGCATGTTTCCTTGAGGGTGTTGCATTTACAGTGGCCAGCAGTGTATTTTGAGGGAGTATATCAAGCTCCTGCGGAGAAAATTTGGAGAGAAAATTAGGTGTTCGCATAAGCTAATTAAAATAATACAAAATGTTTAATATTTATAAGAGAATTTTCAATATATTTTATGCATGCCACGATAGCTTTTGAGCCTCTTCCTAAAATTTATCCAAAAGTAGTGTTGCAAATACATTTGGTGTAAAGTATTGCAATGTGTCTCTTGTATAATAAAGGATTCGCAAACCTTCTCCTTAAAGAATAATTGCAAGCAAAATTTTACCTGAGTGACCATATACAATCAAATTCTTTAAGATTCCCTTGTTGTGTTGTTGTGACTTATGCCTTCCTGGTCGGAATATACCAGACTAGGTCTAGATTGCGGGCATAGGAATGTGGCTTCGGTATACGATCGCACCACAAGGGTCGGAGTTCGACTTAGTTCGAGTTATGTGACAACTTGTTGTGTTGTTGTGACTTATGCCTTCCTGGTCGGAATATACCAGACTAGGTCTAGATTGCGGGCATAGGAATGCGGCTTCGGTATACGATCGCACCACAAGGGTCGGAGTTCGACTTAGTTATGTGACAACTTGTTGTGTTGTTGTGACTTATGCCTTCCTGGTCGGAATATACCAGACTAGGTCTAGATTGCGGGCATACGAATGTGGCTTCGGTATACGATCGCACCACAAGGGTCGGAATTCGACTTAGTTATGTGACAACTTGTTATGTTGTTGTGACTTATGCCTTCCTGGTCGGAATATACCAGACTAGGTCTAGATTGCGGGCATAGGAATGCGGCTTCGGTATACGATCGCACCACAAGGGTCGGAGTTCGACTTAGTTATGTAACAACTCAATTTTGTTACAGCAACCCAGTAGCGACATCTGTAGGGCTGGTACCTTTTCCATACCCACTGACACCATAGAAGGAATTTATGCACTTCGGATTCCATGTGCCCATATCCGAACTAGACACAGAGGTAGTTAACGGTGATCATCGGCATTCGAACTGAGCAATCCAAGTCCGAAAACCAACGCCATACCATTAGCCTACTTCGATCCCAAAGGCTCACTTAAAATCACAAGAGAGAGCCTGTGAAGCATTTTTTTACATTACTTTTTCACCATCTCTTACAAACAGAAAATTCGTCAAAGTTTAATATGTTCCTGTAGTAATTTACAATAATCACGTTTCTATAAGTTTTATTAATTT